>WBMZ01014480.1:0-90757 GCA_013400975.1 Atrichornis clamosus
CCCCCGGCGGCGCAGGGGCCGCCCGGGCTCCGCAGCTTCGCCGACTACTTCGGGCGGCTGAGCCGAGCGCGGCGAGAGCTGCCCCCAGCCCCGCCGAGCCCCCCGCGGCCGCCGGCCGAGGACATCTCCCACCGCGATGTCTTCATCGCTGTCAAGACCACCAAGAAGTTTCACAAGGCGCGGCTGGAGCTGCTGCTCGACACCTGGATCTCCCGCAACCGAGACATGGTAAGGGATGGGGACGAGGACGGTGATGAGGACGGTCCTCACCGCTGGCCGGGATGGAGCGGCTCGGGTCGGGCTGCAGCCCACACGTGCCCGCTGCGGTGCCGGCAGTTTGTCGTGCGGGATCCAGTGGTGCTGTGGCCCTGCAAATGCCACCTTCCCTTCCCATTTTCCCCATATTGCTGAGCCTCATGGTGTTCTGAGGATGGCTGGGCTGTTCTGGAGCCAACTCTCTTTTCGGGAGAGTGAAATGCAGTGTTGCAGGGTGAGTTTGGAACGGCTGAGTGATGGAGTGAGCCTGACCTTGGCCGTTCATGCTCAGCAGCCCCCCAAAACTCTGCTCTGGGGTCCTTTCTGCTGAGCACCTCCTATTGCAGAGCTGCCCCGAGTTGCTCTCCACTGGTGAAACTGAAGCACAGCCGAAGCTCTCAGTCCCCTTGCAAGGAATGGGGCAGGACTGGAGTAGCTGGGAGCTCTTGTGGGTCTGCAGCAGCTCACCCGCACCAGGGCACTTCCAGTGATTCTGGTTCCTGACCTTACTGATGTCCTGCACAGAGTCCTGGCAGTTCCTTACTCTGTCCTTCAAGTATTGAAGTAAAATTCAAAAGGAAAAAAAAACCTGTTTCCTTAGGAAATGTGCTTTGTCATTTGCTCTTAAGACACTTTTTCTACCCTTAGACAGCTTTCCAAAAGTAAGTTATGTCTGGTCCTAACCTTTTCATCCTACTGTCTTCACGTGTTTCCTCCTGGCCTGGAATTGAGTTTCGTGCTTGCAAACTGTTTTCCTTGGAAATCTGGAGTGGCTGGGGGTGGAGGCAGTGGGGGAAGGATTGACCTGCCCCTGTCTTCCTTACCCAAGTCTGCTGGACCCTGTGAGGTCGTGGCTTCTGCAGAATACCCCAAGTATTATCTTGCCTTTTTTTTTCCCCTGTGAATCTTGTTCTTTTTTTTTTGCTCAGGTTTCCTGAGCTTGGCAGTGGATCTGCCATCTCTCCTTGGTCCAGTTATTTAATGTTAACCTCTTTTATGCTCTGCTGTCACTGTGAAGGGGTGGTGACTGGCGATGGGGGGAAACGCTCTTTGAGCACCTACAGATGATCCTGGGAATGGCTGCTCTTTTTTTTTTTCTCTTCCCCCTTGTGAGCTCCGGCTTTCTTCTAGGTTTTTTTTTTTGTTGTTGTGCTTCGTTTGTCCGTTTGGATTCCCAGAGCCCCAAGGCTCGGCTCTCACGCTGTCCCCCTGGGCAAGCTAACAAAGCCCCTTTTCTCCTGGCGCAGAGAAAAGGCTTCGCAGCCTCTTGTGTGGCACTTTCCATGGGAACGAGGGAGCCGGAGCCGGCCGTGTCCAGGTCAGGTTGCCTAGAGATGAGGGCCATGAAGCCAGGGGGGCCGCAGCCCGGCGAGGTGCCCGCCTGACAAGCCAAGCCGCTGAGTGACGGCTCTTGTACAGCACTTGAGGACAAGGAGCTGCCGAGAGAGCTGGAGGCAGCGCAAACTCCTGTGGAGCAAAGTGAGGGCTGGGGGGAAAGAGGCAGAGGGGATGAACCCACGCTGCTGGTGGTGGTGATGGGCTCTGCTCTTCCCAGGCTGACCCAGCCCCTGTCTCTGGGAAGCTTTGAGACACCCTGGGCTTCCCCAAACTTGGCATCAGGTTGCGGGGTTTCTGCCTGCAGAGTGTGGGTTTGATGCTATGGGGCTCTTCTCTCCTGCTTCCCTGCAGTTCCTGCATCTCTTCCTTACCTGGCCCCCTGGTTTTCATCCCAGGAGGGTGATTTGGTGACAGCGGGGCACTGCCCTTGCTCAAACGTCTCTCTTGGTCTGAGTCAGGCCTGTCTCTGCTCATCCTCTCTCACTCTGGTTTCACTAACGGTGCTCAGGCATGTGAGCTGCCTCACCAACACGGGGAAGTTCCTGCCCAGGGGCTGGAATCTCCCAGACCTGATGTTGTGTCTCCCTTTCCCCTGGTCTTCCTCTCAGTCCAACCCCAACCTCTCTCTGGCTGTTCCATTAGCAAGGCAGGAGGGATGCAGACACTGGTGAGAAGGGATTAAATCCAGCAGGTAGCTCCTGGCTGGACCCTGGCAGATAGGGGGAACAGCTATTGTGTCCTTCCTTGGCTGCTCTTTGTTCTGCCCACAATAGTCCCTGTTTCCTGCCCTCTGTCACCTCTAAGACACTGCAAAGGGCACCCCCTTCTCCTTCCTGCTTCTTTGCACAGGGAGAGCAGATCCCTCTTCCCGTCTAAATCTTCTCTTTGGGTTGCACAATCCAGACTGGACAAGCTGCTCTTGGAGGGGAGTAATCGGTTTTCTCCTCCCTGCTTTGGGGACAGTTTCCAGCTGTCTCAGTATCCTTAGGATGCTGGAGTAACTTTGCACTTGAAAGGAAAGAGAGGGGGGAGGAAAACGGCCATTAAGCAGAAATCCTGGACAGGAGCAACTCCAAACCCACTGCTTTCCTGCTGAGTCGGGTCATTTGCAGTGGCAGAGCTGCCAAAGGCACGTCTCCTGTCCCTGGGGTTACCCTGAAGGTGGCTGGATGCCCCCGGTCCCTGGGGGCATCCCAGAGGCATCCAGGCAGCTCGGCACACGCCTCGGAGCCCGCGAGGGCTTCAGCCTGGGCCGCCGTCCCGGCAGCGTGGGATCCGCTGGCTGCCTCCCGCTCGGCGGCGCGGTAATTGCAGGCTTTGAAAAATTCCTGCTCTCAGGGCAAAGGGAATGGGTTTGCCTTCCAGAGAGCACGCTCCTCTGATGGCGGCTCCCAAATTTTTCTAGCACCTTGGCCAGGGTCCCCACCCTCAGGGTGGCCGTGGTGGAGTGTGCTGGCGGGGGTGTCTGACTCGCACTCCCACCAGAGTGGCTGAGACCAGGGGACTGCTCATCCCAAACCCGCTCCACGGTGCGGCTGGCTCCCCCCAGCCCTGGGCTGGGTGCCAGGGCCTGCTGAGCACTGTTGGACTCAGCTCATGTGTGAGGGTCCCTCCCTGCTGTCCCCCGGGCAGCCTGTGTGGGTTTTAGGGGTGGGGGCCCCTTAATTGCCTGTCCCAAAAGATGCTGCTGTCCTTGTCCATAAAAGCCCTGGAGCCGGTGAGCGGCGTGTGGAGCACTGGGCGGGAGGGTGGGGGACCCTTGCCACACAATGAGCTCATTGTTTGCGAGGAGGTTATTAAAAAATTATAGCATTTAAAATTACAGTGGAGGATTCTTCCTCTTGCCGAAAGGAGCAGGGGGAGGAAGGGCCCGCGGCCTTGCAAGCCCCTTCCCCGCCTCTGCAGGTCCCAGCCCTGGGATCCTGTGCCAGCACAGACCTGCCCCCAGTGCTGGGGAAAGCCACCACCATGGTGTGGGGATGCTGCCATCGGGGCACACTGCCATCGCGGGGACGTTTCATCACACTGCTCCCAACCTGCTGAAGAAGGGTGGGGATTTTCCCCCCTAAACCCCACAGACTGGAGGGAAAAGGAAAACATTTGCTGTAGGGGGCAAAATGCTGGGCAGCTCCAGCAGCATCCTAACCTCCTCCAGAGCCCCTTGCCCAGCTGGAGGTTGCAGCCCCCCCAGACAGCCCTTCTTTACTGCCTCCTTTCCCCTGCGCCCGTGGGGTGGCTGCGAAAAGGGGTGCAGGGGTGCTCCATCCTCTCCCAGCATGGAGAAGTGAGATGTGGCACAGGGTCAGGGTTTGTGCACTGCAGGGTCACGGGGTGCCTGCCTGGCCGAGGTTCCCATTTTTGGTGGGTGTGCTGACGGGATGGTGGCAGGCACGGGCTGTGCTGAGTGTGTGTCACCCGGGCGAGGCACCGAACTGCTTGGCCAGGCAGCACAGAGAGGGCCAGGATGAGCCCGGGGTGGCCCTGGCTGGTGGGACACCTTGTGCAGCACCCAGCCATGAGCAACCCACGAGCTCCATCAGTGGAGGGGAAATGAGTCACCCCGAAAGGAGAAATGAAGGCGAGGGGGGGGGGGAAAAAACCAAGACAAGAAATGAGCCCTCCCCAAGGGCGAGGAGGAGGCGGGGGTTGCCGGCGGCTGCCTGACTCCTGGCAGGCAGCTGCGGGGGCTGACCCCATTCTGGCCATCGGGATCCCGGGTGCCACTCAGTCCCGTCCGCGGGGGCCGTGCATTGTGCGGGGCTGTGTGGAGCGGTGGCAGCTATTGTTCGGGAGGGATTTGGCATCCTGTGTTTCTTGAAGCTGCAGTTCTGAGAACAATGAGGTTTCCTGCAGGGGCTGGGGTGGGGGGGGCAGCGGGCCCTTCCTCTCCTGCACCCCGCAGGAAAAGTTACTGCGGTGGGGGCGTCCAAGAGCTCCTTGCACCCCTCGGTGCCATGGCTGGCACAGGGGCCGAGTGGGAGAGGGGTGGGTGTACAGGCTCAGTGCTTTCTGCCTGGGAGGGGGACTGGGGGCTGGCCCTGCTGCTCCTGGGTCGGGAGGTGGTGGTTTGCTGGGTGACAGCTCAGGGATGTTGGCTGCAGTGTCCCCTTGCACCACTATAAACTGGATGCTGCCCTCATGTCTGGCATCCCACATGGGACATGCCAAAGGTGGATTAATACTTTTTTTCATGTTCTCCTTTCCTGGCCTGTCCCCGCCCAGGCTTGGCTGTCACCTCTTCTCCTCTCCCCTGCAGCCCCAGGTGAGGAGCCATGCAGGAAGGGTGCAGCTCCCCTCCAAGAAACGTAGACAAATTAATTTTAAAATTAATTAAATAATAAAACCTTAAACTTTTTTCGTTTTAATTGAATGTCATGGAAGGGCTGGGAGGGATGTGGGAAATCTGTGAGGCCCCAGTAGGTGCCCACATGGGATGACTTTCAGCAGTGTGCCTCTGTCCCAGTCCCCAAGGTGCCACCTGGCCCACCCGCACCAGGAATATTACAGGGATGCATGTGGGGAGAGGCCGGGGGGAGATGCCTTGGTAGGATGAAGCCTTTCGGTGCAGGCAAGTAATAAACAATTGTCCCTGTGGTCTATTTATAGAGGCTGAGCTGGAGGATTAGCTGTGGGGTTATTTTTGGAGCAGCTGAAGGCAGTTGCTGGACGGCGTTTCTGAGCTAATCAAGCAAACATTTTCTGTCTTGCCTGTGCGGGCGCTGCGTGTCCCCTGTCCCCCTCCAGAGAGGCTGAAACCTGGTGTGGGGTGGCAGGGTGCCATGTGTGATGGGTTTGTCCTGGGCATCCTTGGATGGTGTCCTGCTGCCCTGGTTCAGCTCGTAGCCCACCTGACCCCTCCCTGAGCCCCTGGGGGAGAGGGGAACCAGCAGCTGTACCCCACACTGGCTGGGGGTGACACCCCCTCCTCTACACACAGCACTGACCCTGTCCCACCCAGCAGTGATGTGTTCATGGAGTCACAACAACCTCGGGCATGCAGCTGAGGGGCTGAAGTCCCCGTCCCCCAGCTGTCCCCTCCTCATCAGCAGTTCCCCATCCCCTTTGCTCAGAGCCTTCCTGACCTCTGTCTCTCCCCAAAAGCCAGGCCGCACGGCAGGCTGTGCACTTGTGAGAACTTGCCTTCCCACCTCCTCCACCCTTTTTTCCCCTTTTTCTTTCCTCCTTTTCAAGCCCCAAAGGTCACTTGTAGCCCCGTCCCCTCCCATTGAGCCTTCCTGCAGATCTGGGCTCTCCCCACCAGCCCCGGCTGGGGACCTGAGCAAACAGGGCCGGGTTAACCAGTGCAGCTGTATGCTAATGACCGCTGCCCGCTTAACTCTCCTCCGCTGAGTAAAGTCAACCCCACTATTGTACCCACCTCCTCAAACAAGCCACAAAACCCCAGCGCGTTCCCGGGGCCGGCTGCGGGGTGGCACCCAATTTCCAGCTCACTTGTAATTCATCATCCCCAGCGCTACATCGTCCCCCCTCTGCCGCCTCCTGCCTTTCCCCCCCAGCCCTTTTGTCTTTTTTCCTTTGCCCTTTTGTGCATGTCTGGTTTTTAATAGCGCTTGGCAGCTGGTTGTGGTTTCTCTCCTCCAGCTTTGTTTGCTGCCCGCTGATTGATGGCGATGCCTTTCCCACCCCCTGCTCTCTCCTCCTGCTTCTCGCCTGTCCCCAAATCCCAGGCCCACAGCAGCCCCTCCAGTCCTCCGTCCTGGGTGACATATGCCAGGAATTAGCTGTGTAAATAGAGGAGTGCAGCCGGGGCGGGCAGCTCAGGGGCCCGGGGAGGAGGGAGGGTGCAGCCTGGCACCGTGGGACTGTGCCGGGATGGGGCAGTAAGGCCCCATCCCCTCCTCGGGGCTGGCAAGTGGCACCCACAGGCACCGTCGCAGCCACCTTGGGTGGGACACAGGGAGCAGAGAGGAGTCGTGGAGGTATTGTGCAAGTGGCCAGGGACAGCCACGTGCTGTTGACACAGGTGGGGACGAGGTTGGGAGCCGGCGCCACGGGCAAACACACCTGCCCGGGCGGCTGCTTTGGCATCCCCGGCCACGCGCGTCGGCTGAGCTCTGAAATCTCTGCTCAGATCAGGCCGCGCTCTGCACCTGCTCCCCTCCATGCACCCGCCTCCCCCCATGCTGGGGACAGCCCTTGTGGCCCCCCAGATCTCCCTGCCAGCTGCTGTCCCGTGGGAAAGGCCAAAGGATGGGGATGCTCAGCGCAGGGGCTGTGAGGGGGCTGGGGTTTGCGTCCCAGGGGGGCTCAGCACCCTGCTGGGTCTGAAGCTGACTGTGGTGTGGCATGTCCAGCTCTTCGGTGCCAGCGGGGGTTTTGATGAGGGGGAAGCAGTCACCATTAGCATCCTGAAGGGACTGATCTCACGTGCTGCCCAGGGGTGCTGTGTCACATCCAGAGCCACGGGGTCTCAGCCCCTTGGTCCTCAGAGGTGCCTTGTCTTCTCTTTCAGACCTTCATCTTCACTGACGGGGAGGATGAGGAGCTGAAGAAGCAAGCACGTGAGTCTGTGGCCCTTGTCCCTTTGTGTGTGTGACCTGGCCAGGTCCCCTGAAGAGCCTCCACCTGTGGAGCCTGTCCTGGTAACTCTGAAAAAGTCCTCACCGCAGAGACCTGTGCTGAGAACGAGGGAATTTGTTTTGCTGATAATGCTTAAAGCACCCTCTGCCAGGGACCCCCACCTGGGGAGCAGTTTCCTTCCCAGTCAGCCCAGTCCGTCCCCTGCATGATGCTGCTGGGGATCGTGCTGACGGGGTGGGGTGGCTTTGTGCCACTTTGTCCCTGGGGTGAGCTGGGATTGATGGGCAACGCCGACAGGGTTTCATGGGAGCATTTCCCTGGCAGCCGTTCCCCAGGCTGGGGTCAGCGTGGCCTATTCTCCTCATGCAAATGGCTCCTTTTCAGGCTGGGAAGGGATTGCCTTTGAGCTGAGCAATCAAAATAGGGCAGGATTTTTGCTACCATGTCCTGGGGAAGCTGGCTCACAGACACCCCCTCACCCCCAGGGTGGCTGGTGCACAAGTCTGGGATGGGCAAGGTGATGTAGGACGGCATCATGCACAGAATGCGGGATAGGGCTGAACTGCAGTGCATCTGCTGCATCCACATCCCTTGTTCATCCCTTCCCTTATCTCACATGCACACAAAAGACATTCCCCAAAAAGTTCATCACTTGCCCAAAACAACATAGCACGGAGGTCACTGAGCATCGGGATCATCCATGAGTTTCCACGCCCCTGGCACACCTGGGACATGTGTGGTGAAGTGTCACCATTTGAGCAGGTGGTGAGGTGTGGGATGTGCCGATGCCGGGCTTTGACCCCTCTTTTATCCCCTCAGGAAATGTCATCAACACCAACTGCTCGGCTGCTCACAGCCGCCAGGCCCTGTCCTGCAAGATGGCCGTGGAGTACGACAAGTTCATCGAGTCCGGCAGAAAGTAAGCGGTGCCTGGGGCTGCCGGGAGGGATGGTGGGGCTGAAGGGGGACAGGACAGTGTAAGCAGAGGCCATTTGTAATTTTGGGGTCATATCTCGGCTTGGGGTCTGGGGAGCTGGCCCGGGTCGGTGTGACACTGCTGTCACTGCAGGTGGTTCTGCCATGTGGACGATGACAACTACGTGAACGTGCGGATGCTGGTGAAGCTGCTCTCCAGCTACCCCCACACACAGGACATCTACATCGGGAAGCCCAGCCTGGACCGGCCCATCCAGGCTACGGAGAGGATCAGTGAGAACAAGATGGTGAGCATGGGGAGAGTTTGGGGCTGGTTCATTTGGGCTGGGTGGAGAAGGAGGTCTCACTGCTGTTGGTTCCCCTCTCTCGCAGCATCCTGTGCATTTCTGGTTTGCCACGGGTGGAGCAGGGTTCTGCATCAGCCGGGGGCTGGCCCTGAAGATGAGCCCTTGGGCCAGGTAAGGGGGTTGGTGTTGCTCTCCCATGGGGACTCCTCAGGGTCCCAAACAGGGCACAGAGAGGCGACATCTTTGGGGATGGAAGCTGGATCATATCCCAGCACCTTTCTCTCTTCGCCTTGCTGGGGGTGTCTGCAGGTAGCTAGGAAACAAGCTGGAAAGGGCTTCAGTTCCCCCAAACTGACTTTTAGTCAGAGCTGGGCACTCAGTGGCCAAGCCCAGACCCTGCAGGGTGCCCACATCCCCTGAGCTTTGCTCCTCTGCAGCCCCTCTCTGTCTCCCCGCAGTGGGGGTCACTTCATGAGCACTGCGGAGAAGATCCGCCTGCCCGACGACTGCACCATCGGCTACATCATCGAGTCCGTGCTGGGCGTGAAGCTCATCCGGAGCAACCTCTTCCACTCCCACCTGGAGAACCTCCACCAGGTGCCCAAGTCGGAGATCCACAAACAGGTACCCCAAGTTGTCACCTAAAAATTGGGCATTGCTCGATCGATATTGATTGACGTGCGATCAAAGCATCAGCGGAGGGGAAAAGCCCCATCGGCCCATGCCTGTGGGATGATGCAAGGTGTCACTGGAGGCTTTGGGAAATGGGGTGAATTTTGCAGCTCCCCCATGGCCCTGCTTGATCCTTATGGCCACGTCGGCCACTTGACCCCCCTGTGCTTGCCCCCCAGGTGACACTGAGCTATGGCATGTTCGAAAACAAGCGCAACTCCATCCACATGAAGGGAGCCTTCTCCGTTGAGGAGGACCCGTCCAGGTGAGATGGGGGTCCCTGTCCCCCCCACCCCGGGGTGCCACGGGGCTGCTGCCGTCCCGCGCTCAGCTTTGCTCCTCTCCTCCGCAGGTTCCGCTCCGTGCACTGCCTGCTGTACCCCGACACGCCGTGGTGCCCCACCAACATGGTTTACTAGGAGGCGCATGTGCCCTCCAACCTCGTCCCGCGTTTCCCCGGTATCCGACGGGCATGCGGGACCTGCGTGCGGGTGTGTCGGTCCAGCCTCGCCGCGAGGCGGGCGGACGGACAGACGTCGTTGCTGTGGTATTGCACAGTGTGTGTGTACTGAAGGCTGCTGTGCGGCCCCCTGACCCCTGCCCTGCCTGCCCGGCTGCCCGTGCCCGCTGCCTGATCCGGCGGGGATGGTGGAGAGGGACGGGAACTGAGCACTTACCCACTGGGCACCCCGCGGCTGGAGGGCCCCACGCCATGCGTGGGGAGCGACCAGAGCGCGGGGCCCTGCCCCACACCGGGCTTGCTTCTTCTTGGGTTTTTTTTCCTTTCAAATGTTAAGTTTTTTTGATGTGTTCCTCCCCTCTTTGCATCTACCCTGCAACCCACTCCTGTAATCCCTCAACCACCCCATCTTCTCTCCCAGTCCCAAAATCTCAGCAGCGAAGCTCTGGTTCCCAGTTCGGATGAGGGGTCCCTGTGAGTTCTGCTCCCTGGCTCGGCAGGCAGAGGTGGGCAGGGGAAGCCTCTGGCCATGGCAGTGGCTGCTCCAGGGTGCTGCAAAGCTGCTGGGTGCTCCACGACCGCACTGGAGGGAGATGGGGTGGGCTGGGAGACGCTGCTGGCATTAATTTCATTTCCTGGTGCTCCCCCTGTGTGGCTGACCTGTTGCTGGCAGCATCGATGGGTGAACTATTTATAGACTCACGTAAAGACTTTCTATAAATGTGGGTGTGGGAGGAGGGCTTTTCCAGAGCCGCCAGCGTGCTGTGGGCACCGTGTTTGTACTGGGTCTCCCTCCAGTGCTGCCCCCCTGCTGCTCGGGCAGCCCTGCACCTCTGCCAAGGAGCACCTGGAGGCCTGGCTGGGGGCTGTGGGGGTGTCCCCTGTGGGGCCAGAGCACCCTCCTGCCCCGGCCTGGCTGTGGGTGCTGCCCAGGAGGCACCTGACCAGCTGGGCACCTGCCACAGGCAGGCAGCATTTCCCAACCTGGCCATTGTGCTCTCCCCGATGGAGAGGGATTTATTCTGAGAGAGGGAGAGTGACCCTGCATCCCCTGAGAGCTGCCCTGCCTGCCACCACCAGCCCTCTGCTCCTGAGCTGAGCCAGAGCTGAACATTTCCAACTTGAAGCTGAGTGAAAATAGCCCATAATGGGTGTGTTGTAAATATGTTATTGCGCCAGTATTTTTTTTACTGTGCCTTTTTTAAGAAGAAAACCACACTGAGAAATATGTAGATTTTAAAATGCTTTTTATACATTTTCTGTGGATCAGAAAAAGAAAAATCCCCAACCTTTGATAATCCGTTTAAGAAAGAAAAAAAAAAAAATTGCGATGTCTTGTAACTATCACTTACCTTAATTTATATGTTCCAGTATCTGGAACGTCACTCTGTGCTTTTTGTAACTAGGATGTGTTTGAAGCAATAGATGTGGGAAGGGGAACCAGCATGGACAGTGTGTTCTCAGGGACCTGAACCCGATCGCTGCCACGGGGTTCCCGTGGGAGCGGTCACCAATAAAGCGGCTTTTTTGCTGACCACAGTCACCTGGTCCTGGGCTCCGGCCTCTCTTTATGGATGTGCTGCTCTGAACACCCCTTGATCCCCCGCAGATGTTGTCACCTCTGGCCAGGCTCTCAGGGATGCACTGAGGAGGGGCTGCGCCTCCATCCCTCCTTTCCCACGGGTACTGGGATCCTGCCGGCCATTTGCATCCCAGGGTGTGAGGGTCTTCTCCTCCTTCCCCTTCCCAAAAGGCTCGGACAGGGCTTGGCACCTCAGGGCTGGTTTTTCCCAGGCTCAGGGGTGGGAGCGGAGGCGGAGGGGATGAGGTGAGAGCCGGTTGTTAGCAGGGTGTTGTTAACAGCCGGCGGGCAGGCGAGTGCGTGGGAAGGTTGGGGGCTGCGGAGGGGGGGAGGGAGCCCCTTCCCTCCCCTTCCCTCCCAGCCCTCCCTTCACCCTCTCCACCACAGTTTCAGCCAGCACTGAGCATCCACCTGCCAGTAACAAGCTCCAACTTTCATCGGCTGTGGCAATAGCACAAGATTTGCCCTCCCCACTCCCCAACCCAGTCCTGTTTGTGCCACTTTTAGCGGCTTCCACCCGCGCCATCCCCTCCTCCCCACCTTCCCCGCCTTCCTACATCGCCAGCACCTTTTTTTTTTTTAATTTTCTTTTCCAGGCACACTTACTTACTTCACAGTTTCGCTTGAATCTGTGGGTTATCAAGGGTTGGCCCTGCTAAAAATACAGCCTGGCAGGAAGTCGGCGTGTGCTGAAGCAGCCACCCCTCCTCCCAACACCCGCTCACCCTTCAGAGAGCCACAACAATCAAAAGTCCCCCAAACTCTGCAGCCCTTGGGTTGCTGTGTGAGGTGGGGCTCTGGCTGCTGCCCCAGAGAACCAAGCGCTGTCCTGGCCTGGTCACCCCAAAAAGCCTCCTGAAGAAAGGGCAGGGTGGACAGCAGCGCTGCCTGGGGCCGGGGGTGGTGTGGTGGGAGCGGGATCTGGTGCCCCTCAGCCCTCCCTGGCGCAGGGTCATCGGCAGGAGCCGCGTCAGGCACAGGAAGCCGTGACCCCGAGCCACTTCTGCTCCCCTGCGGGTTCTCCTCTCGCTCACGGGCTGCGGTTTCGGCGGCGCGGGCGCTTCCCAGCAGCGGTGCCGCCACCCTCACCCAGCCTGACCCTCCCTTGGCACCCCGGACAGGGAGGGTGACGCGGCCAGGGGCAGGGCCAGATCACCCATCTCACCCTACAGCAGGGGAGCTGTTTACTCTAGAACAGCCCCAATGTTGTGTAAAGTGCCTGCCGAGGCACTGGGGAGCCAGGGGCTGTGGCATAGGGATGGGATGCTGCTGCAAGGAATCAGGATCCCCTGGCAGGGGTAAAGGCTGGGAGGATGCTGGGCATGGTGCAGCACCAGGAAGGGGGCTTAAAAAGTAAAATAAATTAAAATAAAATAATAAATAAAATAAAAATACCCCACTGAGCCTCCAGGAACGGGGGCAGGCAGCTCACCAGCCCTCCAGTTGGTCTCCCACCAGGCTCCCAGCCTCTCCCTCCTCCCAACTCTACTCGTGGGCTGAAAAGTAAATAAATACACACATTAATAAACAAAAGGAAAACAAAAGCAAAGCCTGCTGCTCTCGCATACTTGGCAGACTCCACAGGCCAGCCTGCTTTCATCTGCACCCGGCGCTGGTGTGGGACGTCCTGTTTACTCTGCCTGCTCCCGGCAGCTGATAAGGCAGCTGTACCTTTTGGAGAGTCTGGTGTGTGGTGCTGGGGTGGGGGCAAGCCCGGCTTGTTGGGGACACTGCCACTATGCAGGGACCACTGCTGTTGACACCACCGTGCCCAAGGGATGCTCCAGCACAGTTCGTGGCCAAAGGCTTTCCCCATCCCTGGGTGGTTGCAACATCGAGGGCAGAGAGTAACACACTGGTTTAGTCCTTTTTGTTGCTTTCCACCTCCTTTTTTTTTGGTTTAATTTGCATTTGGGTCACTTGCAGTCCCAGACTTCATGTGAGTCACCGTGTTCCCAGCCTGGCTGTGGGGACTTTCACCAGGGAACGTGTGTGCAGCGATGGGACAAACACCCATCCTGGTACTGACGGCAGCGAGAAATACTTGAGACTTGGGGTGGGAGGGCGGTGTTGGGAGACAACAAAACTTGTGTGAATTGGCTCCAAGAGCCACTTCCAGCTGCTTTGGCCCAGAAAACTGGAATATTTGTGGGAAATGAACATAAAAGCATCCGAATCACAGGGCCTGAGCGATGCGTGCAGCGCTCCAGCTGCAGCTTTGGGAGTTGCCCGTCCCAGTGCTGAATGGGAGAATGCTGGGACCTCGTGGGGGCATGATCTACATCCCATCACCTCTGTGCAGCTGGAGGTGACTAAAGCCACCACCACCACTGTCTGTCTTGGAGCGAGGGGCTGCAAAGCCCTGCAGCAGAGAGTGATGGCTGTGGGACAGCCAAGACTCAACACTGGGATGTGCAGAACAGATCCCAGCTATTACCCCTTTATTTTTTTCACCCTTCTACTATTTCCCACCCTACCTAACACACAGGTGGTTAAAATAAATAATTTCCAAGCCCAACAAAGTTTATTTTTCTCTTCCTGACTTTTAAGACTAGCCTTGAATCTATCAAAACCAATCCCCCCTGTCCCAGAGCTCCCAGCAACTGCTGTTTCTGGTCTGTCTCAGCTGCCCAGTGGGGCCAGTTCTACTTCTGTAGCCATTTGGTAAGCCAAGAGTGGAGGAGGAGATAAATTGAGCATCTTAAAAGCATCTGGAAACACTTCCCACGGCACTGCCAGATGAGATCTGCGAAGCTGCGGTATCACCGAACAGCCCCGTTCCCAACCCCTCCTTCCTCCTCCTCAGTGGATCTGTCCCCCTCCACCCCCCGCCAAACCAGGGTAGTTTCACCAGGGAAACAGGGCTGGGTTTGCGTCCATCCATGCTGAGGACAGGGGCCTGAAAGCAGCACCACAGAGTAAAGCAGTGTCCCCACCGTGGTCAGCACTGGGTGATGCTCCAGCCATGTCCTCATCAGCCTGGTGAGCCCCCTCTTTTTAGGGGGACACAGGATGGGCTGAAATAAAGAGTCCTTGGGGAGCAGGGGACCATTCTGGCTCCCTGTTGAGCAACACATCCACAGGCCCCAGAGCTGATATGTTTGGAGCAGATCGTGAGTGGCCGGGTGATTTATGGGGTGCAAGCGCCAGGTTCCGTGATGTTTGGCTGGTGGGAAGAGGAAGCGGGAGGGAGAAGCACCAGCATCTGCAACACCTCGCAGTGGGAAGGGAGCTGTGCTTCCTTCTACTTCCCTCCAAGGACTGAGAGGGATTGAAAAAATCCCTGAGCAGGGATTTTTGCTGAGGTCATGGTGAGAAACAGCCGGCTCCAGGCAAAGCCTTCCTTGCCTGCAGAGCCAAGGCAAACGGCGCTGCAGCCCTGCAGGCAGCAATGGAGACATCAGCTGCAGCAGGGAAAGTCCTGCTCCTGCCACGAACCATCCTCTCTCCACCACACAACGGCACGAGGGCACAGCAGGGTGACCAGCTGCTCCATCGTTGTGGCCACAGCCAGGCCACCCTCTGTCCCTGCCTGGCCACCCCAGCAGGTGAGGGCTGCTGGCAAATCAGCTGGGAGGTACCAGGGTGCTGGGACACATCAGGCTGATCCAGGCTGGGCTGGAGGCACCGGGGTGAGGAGGAGTCCTGGATGGAGCATCCCTGTGGCTGCTCCGCACACAAACCCTCCCGACTTCCAAGCACAGGGCTCCAGCATCCCCACGTGGTCAGATTGGAATCTCCCCGTTCAGGGTTTTCTTTTCAGTGGACAGGCCAGTGGACACTCAGGTCTGTCCTGGCCTCCCTTGCAGTGCAAGGAGAGGCCAAGACCTCCTGGAAGCACTGCAGAGTGAAGTGGGGAGATGAAGTAATTTCTTGGGGACAGGGGTGCTTCAGGAGGCGTTAGAGAAGATGAGCTGTAATTTCAGCTGCCTGCTGCTTTCCTGGACACATGGGGAGTAGAAGTTCCCTCCTGGACCCTCCTGAAAGAGAATCATAAATCCAGCTCTCAAATGCACCTGACAGGAGCTGGGCGGTCCAGGCTGCAGCATCAGCAGCAGGTGCTGCCTGCACAGTGCCATGTTTGGTGAAAATATTACCTGTAGCTTGGGCCCTTTCCCACCCCAAGAGGTGACAGAACATGGGGACACACAATCAGTAACTGTGTCCCACAGCCACCAGCTCTGCCTGGTGGTTTTCCATCTGAGAGCCCACAGAAGCTCCCGGAGGCAACGCTCATGTTAGCACAGCTCAGCACACCACAGAGAAAATACGTTTGAAAGCATCTCCCTGGGGCATCTCTCCCTGCCTTATCTTGGAGGACAAAGATCTAAGGGACCACTACTGAAGGCTGATCTGAAGGCGAGGTTTATTCAAACACATATTTCACCCTTCCCTCTGTTTTCCCCGAGCTCTGAACAGCTCAGGAGAGAGCCCTGCCCTGCTCCCGCCGGGACAGGGAGGGGTGCAGAGGGAGAGTGAAGCTGCAGCTCCTGGGGATGGCTGGCTGGAGAATACTGGGAGAGGTCACCAGGCAGATGGCCTTTGCATGTTCCCACCTCTGGTGGAGTCCACGAACCTGGTAAAATATTTACAATGATGACTCTGACGGAGGCTTTATTTTCCTTCACGCCATCAGATTCCCTTGACTGCTCCAAGCCCTTTTAGAGATTTCAAGAGCAAGTTTAATCATCTCAGGTCAGGGAGAAAGATGTAAAAAGTGAGTCCCTCCTTTAGATGGGGAGAAAAAAAAGAAGGGAGACAAATCTGTCAATTATTAGTGAAGGGAAGAAAACTGGTGTCTGCCGGGATTCACAGGCACGAGGGGGAAAGTCACAGCAAGGAGCCCTCTGTGGTTCTGCACTGGACCACCAGGCAGGACTTGAGAGTGTGGGTGTGAGTTTCAGTCATACTCACAGCATCAAAAAAAATATAGCATTTACAAAGACAGAGCTAAATTATTGCTTATCCCTACACCTGGAGGGGCTGAGGTCAGGGCAAGAATAGCACAGGATGGAGGCAGGAGCCCAATCCCTCCTTTGACGGGCAGGATCGGGCAGAAAATGGATGAGAAGGTAAAGGTTTCCGTTCACTCCTTGATAGAGACGTGGTGATGGGCCTGTGATCAGAGAACTGTACAGAGAATTAAAACAAACCCACGATACCCTGGGGCAGCACTGGGGAAGGTGAGCCCACGCTGAGCTTCATCACCTCCCAACGAGGAACGCCTTCACCAGGGCTGAGCTGCTGGGGCACCCTCCCAGACCGTTTTTGCACACTTGTTGTACTCCTGCTGGTGGAAATGAACCATTCGTGTTTGCTGCTGCTCCAGTGGGGAATAATCAAAGCAGCAGAGGGGGCATCGCACACCACGCACAGGGACAACATCTCCCCAGGCTGATGTGTCCCCAGCTGCTCCAGCAGCTTCTGCCTCCAGGTACAAGGACAGCCCCACAGCAGCCACCAGCCCAACCCCAAGACCCTTTGGGAGAAAATACAAAATCAGTAACTAGGAACAGTGGTTTTAAATCGTTTATTTTTAAAACATGAAACCCAAGCTGAATAGAAACCACAGAAATTACATTTAGGTTTTTTTGTTTAGTATTTGCAAACCAAAAAGTTACAGTAAAAAATAGCTACGTTACAATCAAGAGAACTACAGAATTAAAAGTAAAGATACAAAAATGGGCTCAATCCTCTTTAATCCTCACAATTTAAAAACATTTTGGGTAAGTGCAGGAACACTTGAAAGAAACTAGCAGGTCCAAAGTTTAAAAAAAAATTATATATATTTATATATTATATATGTATATAAAGTGGTATGATATACAACCATTATGGTTAAGAAGAAGAAAAAAAAAAAAAAACCAAACCGAGAAGTTACAAAAAGGCCAGGTACATGTTCACCATTAGGTTTCTGTGCACAGTGTCCAAGAAAAAAAACTTCCCTCTGAATGATGTGAATAAAACTCATGGGGCCTCCCGTTACCAAGGGACCTGAGGCACGCGACGTGACGGCTGGGCAGCTGCACCCAGTGCAGAGGACAATGGCAGAAATGAGGCTTTTCTGGGACTTCAGCAGCCTCCTGGGCAGAGGCCACTGGAGAAGTCTTGGTGTGAGATTAGAGGAGGAACAGGAAGGAAGGAGTTGGGAATTGCATAGTGAGGAGCAATGTGGTATCAAATATGCAGAGCACCTAAGAGCTTCATGCTACAGTTATCCTCTTTAGGAAAGGAGTATTTTGAACTTTCTGGTTGTACGTCAATTTATGTTCCACTTTGTTCATGCAGCCACAGGGGCTGGGTGAGCACCCGGGAGCTCCAGGCCACCAGTAACCCATCCCTTCTCTCCCAGCTGGGCAACACGCTCACCATCACGGCTTGGCAGAGATCCCACACCCCCCTGAAAGCACAAGTCACTTGTCAGCCATCTAGGAACTGCTACCAAAACATCCCACGCTTCTGCTGGGCCTCCTGGAATGACTCGGGAAGCCATCCATAGCATGCACACAATTTCTGGAAAAGGGGAGTAGGCTGTGATGAAAGGAGGTACAGATTAAGTCTTGTCAGGTCTCTGTCTCAAGGCATTAAGATCTACTCCTTGGTACCTCCCTGGAGGGCTTTTCCCCTCCCACCCAGAGATGTTCACTGAGTTACACTGACAGACTTGCTGAGCTGGGGAAGACCCTGGCTTCTCCTTGGTCCCCAGGTAGGAAGTACTTCAAAGACAGCTCCCCTCCCGAGCTAAAGGAAAACCCACCCACCTCATCTCCTCCCAGATCAGAGGGTGGCGAGGATCGACAAGCCAGGGCACTTCTCACTTCTTCAAAGGGCTCAGAATGGAATTTCAATTGCTGCTGGAAAGAAGAGGAGGGGGCACCAGAAGCAAAGCCTGGGTTTGCTCACACAGGTACCTGCACCTTGCTCTGACGGGCACCCACCCACTCCTGTCTCCCACCCCCCTGCAGCACCCGAAGCTCTGATGAGCAATGGCTGAACAGCTCCCTGAGGAATGGTTTAACTCTCAGAAAGGCCAAACTTTGCACGTAGTTTCAGGGAACTGCTATGGAAATCCTAACTTAAGATCACTTAAAACCCCATGCACTGTGTCCCCCTCAAAGCACTCAAATGAACATCCCTTGCATCTTGGCTGAGATGACTGTACACGGAAAATCAACACCTATCAAATGGAGAAAACTTAAAAAGGACAGGAGGGGAAGGGAGCACTCCATCCTTCACATTTGGATACATGGATGCACGCTAAAAATCTTAGCTTGAACCCTTTTATCAGCACACAAAATGAACTCAGTTTAATAATACATACAGGATACAAACACTACAGTTATAATTCCCAAGACAGCACAAGAAATTCACAGCCAAGTCTTGATTTGATTTCCTTTACAATTACAATGCAGTCTTGAACACTGGACACAAGAGTCCAACATGCTATTTACATTTCACATTGTGGAGATGTTTGTGTGCTTGGAAGAGTTCTCAGTTCCAAAAGAAAGTGTCATTCACACATGATGATGCAGTGGAAATAAACCAAGCCAACCAGACAAGCCAATGACCACATTTGTGCTTCTGAAAAAGTAACATGAAGTGTCTTCACCGATGCAGTCACCTTCAACCGGACAAGCTGCCTTCCACTCTGCAGTCAGCGAGGTGTCCAGAGGCCAATCTCAGCTCCCCCGACTTCTGGACCCTTTTTCTAGCAACCAGTAACATGAGAAATGTCCAATAAGGTCAGCTGGGACACACCAAGTGATATGGCCTTGGCATTTTGTCACATTGAAAACAGAGAGACACGATGGAAGAGAGAGAAGTCTCTACAGCTTTACCTCCTGCAGCTTGAAGAGTTCGGACTCCCTCAACCATGAATGCCATCCAGAACAGATGAGTCTTCGCCAGATAGCACCTGCTGTTCACCCGAGAAGGAGGCACAGAGTCTGGGAGTTCTTGGCTTTTCAAAGTCCACTCCTCAGACAAAATGTGACCATATGGATGAGACTGATTATGTCGCAGCCATAAGAATAGGCAAAGGCCATCTGTTCTTCAGCAGATCCATTCAGGCCAGCCTGCAGAAATGCCACACTGTTGTTCAAGGTTCCAGTAAAATAAAACAGGAAAAAAAAAGTAGTAATAATAATAATAATAAACCAAAAGAAACCCATTTGTCTGTGTTTCCTATCCAGCGCTCTGCACAGCATGCAGCGGGGCAGCAGAGTTCCAGGATGCTTTACAAAAAGTGCAATATCCATGTCAAGTAAAGGAAGTGCTGGCTGGACACGGGTACACAGCTCACACCGCAGCCACGCTGTGCTGGCCTCCAGAGAGCAAAACGTTCTCTCCGTAACATTCTTTCCAGTTCTACGCGGAAGTCACAGAGCACATATCTCCACAGCTGTGCCTTGCTGCAAGCCCCAGACACTGCCAGAAGTTGTTCTGGGTGTTGGCAGTGGCTGTGCCAAACCTTGGAAGGAAGCAGATCAAGGTGGCTGCTCCGTTAGATGCTGCAAACAGAAAGGCATGGCTCGCCCCTGTTACTGTGTGGCACAGACAGTGCCACTGTGACAATTTAGACCCAGCCCAAAGTGCAGAGTCACACGCAGGTTCAGGGTGCATTCTGTATACAGAGAAGTCAATATACAGAAGACCTTGTTTTCACAGGCTTCCCCACAGCCCTCCAGCCTTCAAAACACTTGCCTTCAACCAGTAGGACTGGGCCACAGATTTCAGGATATTTCCCCTAAAATTGATGACGTGTGTAGCAATTGAAGCACATTCTTGCAAGGAGGGATGATGGCAGAACAATTCAGTCTCAGTAAGGATTATATGGCTCTTGATTCTTTCTTCAAAGTGAGGGAAAGGTTGGGTTCTCCTCAGAGAGCAGTTGGGTGCTTAGGGCCCTGCAAGATCACACCACATCCTACACATCCACATCTGGTAGGCTCTAAGACAGGATGGAAAACCTGGGCTCATGAGCCACCCTGTCCCTCCATACCACCTGTGATCACATTTCCCTGCCCTTGTTATTTGATAAAACAGAGGTATGTTTCAGTGTGAAGCCCATCCATCGTGTCTGAAAGGGCATACTCAGTCCTGAGCAAGAAAATCCTGCTTCCAGAGATTTATGGTGAAGTGTGAAGTTTTCTCCAAAACCTTCTCCTCCCGTCTGTATGGTGCTGCCTCCTCCCTGTCTCTCACTCCTTTGAATGGCAACAGCTGGCCTTGCAGTTTAGTAGTGGTTTCTATCTTAAGAGGAGTCTCAAAGCTTGCTCTGCCACAGAGCTGGTACCATTTCACAGCAGGTCCCACGAGCCTATTTAGCTGCCTGCCAGGAGCAATTCCCACCTCGCTGCAAGAAGGCAACTGACTTGAGTAAAGGCAGATTGGTAGATCCTGTGCCCCAAACAGCAAACGTGGGGTAAACACACACTGAGTCTGAACATCACTGAGGTGACGATGAACTGCCTCTGCCAATGGCTCAGCTCCAGTTTGAGAGATGATTCCCACTTTATTTCCTCTGCCAGTTATTTAATATAATGCTCAGCAGCTCCGCTAAGATGCCCCTACTAAGAGGTAAAAAGACAAAATGGAACATCATAGTTACCCTACTGAAAGGGCAGTACTTGACAGTACCTCCCAGGAGGCAGTCTCCTCCTCCAGCAGGAAGCTGCCAGTGCCCTTTGGAGCACTGCTCTTCAGTGGGAAGTACAGCACCAATGAAGGATGTTGCCCTCTGCAGGCACCCAGCTGCCCCTTTGCAAGCCTTGTTCTGCCTCATGTCTAGAAAATGCCTTACATGTGCATTAGTATGGTCAGATAGTGGTTAGCAACGTGCCTTGAAAAACTAAAAAAAAACCAAAACCGAATAAAATATAAATCTGTTCTGACAGTCACAATGTTCTCCAGACGTCAGTTGGGTTTCTGACTCTAGAACACAGAAGATACACTGATGATCTTGTGAGTTTGTTAGGACTGAGGCTCCAAAAAACCTCCTTCAATGCCAGTTCAGCAACCCTGTGCTGTAGATCATGATTTATAAAAAAAAGGAAAAAGAGAAAGTCCAGCAGAGTTCACAGGTCACTCCTGCAGGGAGAGCTTGCATTTGCTATAAATCTATTGGTGCTTCCAGTTTTTCTTGCTTTTGCAATCTAGCATCAGAGAGCCAAAACTCTTTAGTGCAAAAATACCTCCCATAAAATCTTATCCCTGGAAAAATTTGGCACCAAGTGAGTGGCTGGCTCCTGTTTGATCTGTGTGTTGGCCTCATAAAGGCAGCACCCAGAATGCCATCTGCAAATACCTGGGCTTCCCTGATGGAGCAGAGAGGCCAGGCCCAGAGCAATGGACAAGGTAACTGACTGGTGCTGGGCCCCTCTGCTCCTCCTCAAGAATTCACACCATAGATGTAGTGGGAAAGAAAAAGGCATTTTCTTAATGGACTTAAAAAAAAAAAAGTTACCCAGGGTAGTGAAATGGTTTGCTCCAGAAGAGCAAATTCCAGTGGATATGCAGTGACACCACGAGGCAGGAGTTTCCCTCCTCCCTCACACAGCGCAGTGGACCAGAGGACTCCCACTGAAATGCTGTGCTGTGCATTCCCTCAGCATTCCCTCGTTGCACACTCGTCACAGGCACTGAGCCTCTGCTTCTTCAGTGTTTGACAGGCTGCTGGTCCCACTGCAGAAGTGAAGAAGATCTACCACCATCTTTCACCAAGTCCCTCTTGGAACAGAAGGGGGAAAGAGGGGGGCAGAAGATATTCACCACCTGTTTCTGACAGGCTGCCCTAGGAAGGTGGCCCGTGGGCTGCTGGACCCAGTTTTCTGCCCAGGTGCTCTCAGCTGCTTGCCTGCACTCGTTTGCTCTCTTGCACACCAGGTACAACAAGGTGAAGGCTTAAATTCAAAAGGAGCTTCCAACTCCAGTGGGCAAGGTACCAGGTTGGAAGGGTGGTCTGGACTGGAGAAACAGAAGGAGCTGCACTGGATTTTGGGCAGAACAGCAGGATTGTTCTACGAGGACAGCACAGGGGCACAGCAGTTGGCACATTGTTTAGTCTGACTGCACGTGTGGGTTTTGTTTGTTTTTTTGCTTTTGTTTTTTCATTTTAGTGCACACTGCCAGCATCTGGACGAGGTTGGTTGGTGGCGAGGTATTTGGCTCTCATGCTGGAGGTGTACTGGAAGAAGACAAGAGAAAAAAAAAACAAAACAAACAAACATAAAAGTAAGTCAGAAAGACCAATATCAAGACAGAACTACAGATTTCTACCACTTCTCAGCATAAAATGGTGTGTATTACAGCCAGCATATCAAGGAGCTGCTGGCTCAGTCTTACAAGGAAAGTTTCACAGGTCACTGCACAGTTCACTCTGAGTCACATTCTGCCAGTCTGCTGCAGGGCTGCTGGCCAGGCCAGTGTAGATGGGCTAGTGAGTTATCCAAGCTCTCTAGAGAAGGAAATCCAGTAGTCACTAAGTCAAAACATGACATATATTGCTTGGGAGAAGAGAGGGATATGGGAATGGTGCAGATGTAAAAACCCACCCCACACTTTCATCCTCTCGTAGTCATGTTACTGCTTTCAACCATGCCAGAAAAGGAGGTTGAAATGAAAATGGGAGCTCACTGCATTCTCCCATTGCATTTTATGGCAATGGGGGCATCAGAAGACTGTACATGGCATGGATGGGCCGCTGGAAAGAAAAGTGTGGAAGAATGGAACAATTTATGCCCAAGAAAGAACAGACCCTGCCAGGCTGGAAACAGGCTGCCATCAAACGGGATGATATTAGCAAGTTATCAGGTGGGCAACAGCCCACTGTGGCTTGGGATCCAACCTGCACTGTGCAGCAGCAGATGAGATCCAGTGTGGGGGTGAGAAAAGCAAGTCAGAGAGATGAAGGTTCAATTGGGGGTGGTGGTGCTGTTCTTGTTATCTTTTTTATTCTAAGCAAGGAAATCTAAAACAGCCCCCAGAAGCTACTGAGGTAACATATGCCATTCAGCTTTGAATAATGAGCTGAAAAACATGTAAATAATATCCAGCAGTAAGAATAACAGACATTGTCTCTTTATGCACATGTGTTCAATGTCTTCACTGTGACCACATTACTGCTTCTGGGTTCTGCTACCACAATATTAGCAACCAAGCAGTGAGGACAGACATTTCATTCCTCTTTTTATACCCGTTGGAGCTTGAATAATTCTGTAATATCCACAGCTTACTTCCCAAGAGTGCTCTTCAGCATACTGACTTTTTATCACCTTTTAAACTGAACCACATAAAATAGCCAGTATAAGCTGGCAAAAAGACAACTGGAAGGCAGTTCCACACCAGGAGGGTATGATTTATCCTGCCCACTGGGAAAGAACATTATGAGGCATCTTTAGGCTCTTAAAAGCTCAGCTGTCCATAGGGTTTCTCAGAGAATTAACAGTATTTTATCCGTTTTCCTTCAAAGACTGACCTGGGTGAAACCTCTGCACAATAGAAGAGAGAAACTGCTCCTTTGGCAGAGCTGATCCCATCAGCACAAGATGAAGACACCTGTGGCTTATTTGCACACTCAGCTTTTAGTGCCTTCCATAATTGGAAAACTTTCTGCAGAACACGGATCTTAATATAAAATTCTGGCCCAGAAATGGCATCTATATTTAGAAGACAAAGGGGTACATCTGTTCTTTCTAAGATGTATTTTTTGTCAGTGAGAGGGTAAAAGACAGAAAATAGCAAGCAGAGCTACTTTAAGAACTATAATCTATACAGTTTATTAAATGTGATTACTGTTTCAGAAATGAAGTTTAGGGCATTATTAATACGTATGAGACTAACCCAACAGGCTCAGAGAGGCTTAGAAGTCAAAGAACTTTCTCACAGAGTAAGTAGGGCACATTTCAGGTAGAGCAATGCTGAAATTACCAGCCAAGCATCGTGTTAAGAAGAGGGTCTTAGAAGGAAAAATGCATTTGATTGCTCATTTTCCATTTGCATTCTGTATAGTGACATGTGATAGGAAATGAGTATGAACAAAGAACTTTTCCAGTTGCTAAGGTTTTATAAGAAGTATTTAGAAAAAAATAATCTCAGATCACAGAAGGTTGTTGTGCATCTTTCTGGACAAGTCATATAGGTTCAGCACAAAACATGCAACATAAACTTCCTTTAAAGCATTAAAATCAAGAAAGGTCACTTGATGAATTATATTTTAAGGATGTACAAAGTACACCTATCATGGAGGGAGAAGTTGAAAAGAATTTTCTCCTTCCTCCAACAAGAAAAGACCCCACAGTTGGTTCAAGTGTCACTAAAACAAAGTAATCAGGAACACAAGATCTGGACAGTCAAGCAGAGAGCATTTTACATTCAAACCTACCTGCAAATCCACCACAAGGAACAAATCAAGACTCAGAGTAGTTAGAGTTAGGGCTGATGTTCTCTCCTTAACTCAGGATTTTTGTATCTTTGTACCTTTTCCCAGTAGAGTTTGAACCAGCTACTCCTTCTGTTAAGTGTATTTTTAATGACCATGAAAAGTATGATTGAAACGTGGCAGGAGAGAGCCACCACTTCAGTGGGCACCTCTCAACCAGCACAGCTCTACCAGCGTGCTCTGGATCTCCAGTCACAGCATCACCCTCCGCGTGCTGGTGACAGCAGTCCTGCCTCCAAGACCTTCTCTGCATCCTCTGCTGGGAAGCAGAGGAAAGATGCTGTGGAACATACAGATCCCAACATCTGGACAGGCTAGCAGATGGAGATGTATCAGCAGACACTTGCCAGTCTTTGGATATGAAATCAAACTATATTATCCATAGTTAAAATATTTAAGTCTTCAGCTGCTTTAAAAAAAAAAAAATCATTACGTCTTTAGCTTCTTTAAAAAGTGATTCTAAAGACAAAAAGGCTTAGCACAATTCAGACCAAGGAGGTCTTGGACTCCACTCTGAGGCCCACAGCTGTCAGGTTCAGAGTTGCATTTAGTTTCCTTTAAAGAGGAGCTTTCATAGAAGGTTAAAGAGCACGCACAATTCAGTCATTCTTCCAGCACTCTCACTGGAAGTACCCATGTGCCTATACACCCTCATTTACCCTTTCAAACCCAGCACAGAGGACAAGTTTCAACCCATACCTTCACCTCAGTGTCAGCTTCCCTAAGAAGGGCACCTGAAAGAGTTCTTGTTACCATTTCTGCTGGTTGCTTGTGCTATTCAGCACAGCACTCTCAGTCACTTACCAGCCAGCCCGGACAAACACAGCTGATTGCACACAAGTTTATTTTTGTATTTCTCCAAAGAAAATGAAAGTCTCTCCTTCACATTCAGCCTTGTTGAGGGTATAAACTTTCATAGGTGTGGTTTGCCAGCACATACTAGTTAGGCATTTAACATATATAGCCTGGGTACAAAGGAATCATTGGTTGCAAAAAAAAAAAAAAAAAGAAAATAACTTTAGGGAATAATCAGTTCATTTTAGAGGCCATAAATTCTACTGACTCCTGTGAACTCCGTAAGTACTTCACAGCTAACTATGCTATGCTGAAAGACCACTTACCATATGAAACCATGACTGAGTACAAACCATTTACTATTTGTGGTTAAAACCCCACGTGCATCTCTCTTGAGCTACTCTGACTTTGATTTCCTGCCAGAGCTATTCAGGTAATCCAATAAAGACCAAAGCTTCTGGATTCAAGTTCTGAAAGGTTGATCTCAAATAGCTAGAGCACAGTAAACACACAGGGTTTAGTGTTATGATGTATGGGAGGTATGAGACGCAGGGAAACAGCTAATTCCAGCCAGTGGGTTCTGAATTCAAAGGAACTGAAGTTTTTCAAGTCAAAAGAACAGAGCTTCTGTTGGTTTTGTTTGTTTTTAAAGCCTTGGAAAGAATGCATAGCCCTTCAAACAGCCACATTAAGCTCGGGTGGGACCATAGATAAACAGAAGACAGTGCAGACTGGGATCGGGTCACGTTTCAGCCCAGGGATTTCAAGTCTAGAATGAAGGCACTAAAATTTCCCCACCTTCACCAATATTTTCCCTCGTGGAACAGATCCATCTAACATTGCTACAATACCACCTACAGGAACAACAAAGCAGAAAACCCACCACAAGCTGAGGCCCAAGAGCAGTCTTAGCAAGACTTAAGACTGGAGAAAGCTGTGAGCCTTTCAAGGGTGCTGGCACCATGCTTCCAGACAAGGTTGTTTGCGTTCATGCACCAAGGCAGAGGCATCAAGACACCCGATCCGGACCCTTCAGCAGTCCCAAGGCAGGCAGGCAGACAGCAAGGGGCAGCAGGGATGCAGACCAAGCACCAACAAAACAGAAAGGAACCCAGTGCAAGGCTGACAAAAGTGCCAACAAGA
Source organism: Atrichornis clamosus (assembly GCA_013400975.1). NCBI lineage: Eukaryota > Metazoa > Chordata > Aves > Passeriformes > Menuridae > Atrichornis > Atrichornis clamosus. The sequence continues at coordinate 26,448 of WBMZ01014480.1, forward strand.
ACAGCAGAGAAGAAGGAACAGCAGCAGCTTTATGGACGTGTGTTTCTGGGAAGAGAATGCAAGATAGGTGTCACTGATTGCGGGAGCCAAAAGCAACGGGCTTCCTGTTCCAGCCAGAACCAACACCTTCCAGTCACTGCATGGCTGTAGTTCCCTTGAAGGAGCTCTGTCCTTCACCCTAGCTGAGTTGTCTGGTAGCCCTAGTCATACCCTACATTTAACCAAGCTAAAAATCCCCCAAAATGCAGACCACCTACTCTTTCTGTGGGCACGTGGCTTTGTCGTGGACCCCTGTGAGGGAAGAAACCCTGGCTGTCTTGGAGAATATCAGCAACTACAGCCCACGAGGAATTTGGACAGTGAAATGGTACTACGAGAGCCCTGGTCACAGAGTCTGTGGGACATGGATGGGATGATTTGGACACACACAGAACAAATAAAACAGTAAAAGGTTTTGAAACAGAATGAAACAGATCTTAGTGATTATGTCTGGACCTTTAGGGAAGAGATATTTTTTTTTTAAATTGCTCCTGACTTTAAACGTAAGGATAAAAGGAAAAGCTGCACACAGATGACAGGCAATGAAGTAACTCTTCACGATAGGCCACCAATACCAGCCAGGATCTTTCAACAAATTAAAAATCCTACAAATGAGCTAAAAGCTTATGGCAGGTCAGTATCAGTGGTTTTGGGCACATGCTGTCATGACTACTCGAGACAAGCAGAACAGCAGTAGGGCTCAAGGAAAGCCAAAAGCTGAATTAAGACAACCAGTCCTGACTGAAACACTGCTAGATTGGTTCTCTTTACTTGTAGAAAAAGGCTTCTTGTGGTGGGAGAACTTCTATTCTGCTTTTGAAGTGTAAGGTTATTTCTACATTTGAGCAGCACACCCAGTACCGGGTGTTCAACTTGTTCTCAGGTGTGGACTCTGAGTTGAAGCTGCTGTGAGGTAGCTTTTGTAAGGCCTGGGCACCTGTAACCCTCATAACGTGCACCAGAAGCCTCTAGAAGGTTGATACTGCTCCTTGAGTCTGCACCAGAGCCAAAACGGATTTTAATTTTAACCCTTGGCAGGAGGGAATGGGGTGGGAGGTGCAGAGGGAAGGAATGTGAAGAAATAAAAGGCACTGGCCTGGGATAAACAGTGCAGGGATGAAGGGAGCGGTTGGGAGTGGAGAAGGGGTTGAGCAAGAAGGACCTTTTTTCCAGTACCTGTTCCATTTGCGGGCGCTGTTACCAGTATGTCCGTGCACTGTCCGAGGGCTTAAGCTGCCAGCTCATATGGCTGCTACTGTCCATGGCAGCCAAATACAACTGTGATGACGCAAGAAAGAGAGAGAAAAAGAGAGTGCAGCCTCAACGTGCATGAAAAACACAGTGCAAGCAAGTGAAACTGTGGTGTGTGTCAGCGACAAGGTGGGCTCTACAACCCTAAGGGAATATCCCTGTGGCAAGAAGGAGAAAACAGAAGGAATGAGAGAAGGAAAAACACAAACAAACGAACAAAAAGCCAGGAAAAGTAACGGACAAACAATGCAGCAGGATCATCACATCTTAGTTTTCACCATCTGTTCACAGAAAGCTAAATGGAATAGGTCAGCTCTGTCTACTCACTGGACATAACCTACTTGGATGATTATCTCGCTCTCCTCCCTCCCAAAAAGAGCCAGAGATGTGTGCATTGGTATTCCCTTTTCATCTCTCTCCTCCCACAGACAATTTCCTATGAAAAGTTACCATTCCTTCTGCCTCAGTATGGTCTCAGCCACCTGCTAAGGAGAGCTGCAAATACAAAAATCCCAGAAAAGCTTTTCCCTGTTGCCTGCCAATATGAGAGTAGACAGTATTTTTCTTGTCTCCACTGCCTGTCTACTACATCCCTCCAGGAAACACATTTATCCTATAAGCCTGGTTCCTCGTTTCGTCTGGGGAGAAGCTCCCTTTTCTACAGGTGCAGTGCTGCTCCCTCCTCCTCCCCAGCTCCTGCACCTCCCCATAACCCACACTGATCGCTGCCTAGTCAAGTTACTCTGAAGAAAAAAATATTTATCTACTCCCAAAAACCAGCCTAAGGCACCAGGACTCAGATTCCCACTCAGGGTATTAACACAAACAGCTACTGAAGAACCAGGGAACTTCTTTCCTCACTGTGGAAGCCCCTGTGGAAGGGCGTGTGCTTTCTCTGAAGCAGAAGAGCTGTGGGGCAAGGGGAAGCAGGACATTGAAGGAACACGTGCCCTGGCAGTACCAGGGGGACAGTGCCCTTCTGCCCCAGGAAACACCAGCAGTGCAGCACGTCAGGGCTTCTCCCGAGACCATCTCGCTGCTGAGAGCGGATGATGCAACCAGAGCTCCCCATCACAGCACCAGGGGTCAGGAAACCTCTTTGGGAAGGGTGAAAGAGGTCTGGTCAAGGACAGAGACAAGGATCAACTCTCCACATTTCCACTTTCGCTACAGCAAGATGAACTGGTCCTCTTGAAGTGAAACCATGAATGTGACGCCCTCTTTTCCATCACAATGCCTACTCCTTCATCCTCCAACCTCTTCTTCCTCCCCGCCTTCCCATGAATTTGAACCAGGCACCAGAGTGTATCTTCTTTACCTATACCTGAAGATTGGTTGATCATTAGGCATTCTACCACTCATCCTCTGTAATCACACCACCGAGTTAGTGAGCACTGGGATGGCATGTTCTCCAAGTTCAGCTGTAAGTCAGGCTTACAGGATCCAGTGAGGGAGGGCAAGATTCATCTAGTTCTTACCCAGGCATGAAGACAAGCTCATGTTTTATCCAGCATACAGAAACGGCTATCAGGCCACTCCAAATACCAAAACCTTCCATGAAAGTTTCTTTTTTTCCTCCATAGGAAATTAAATACAAAAATAGATTTCAAAGAAAGTAAAACAGTTGTGAAAGAAAGATTTAAAAAAAAAAATCTCAACAAAAAAATAATACAGGTTTCATCCTACCATCTCTTTAGGGCAGATTAAGGAGAGAGGTTCAGCAATAACTCTGAATTTACAGTTTTAACAAGTTTCTTTTTAAACTTGAGGAACCAATGCCACAGATAGCAAGTACACTGCATGCAAGTGAATCATCCTGCTGAAGTCACCCATCAAGATACTCATGCACTTCAGTGGTGGCAGGACTGGGCCCATAGGATTACCAGTGTTAATTGATTGAGTTTTATTCTTTTTATGTGCAACATCCAAAGTAGCAAAGCAGGGTTTCATTCTCCATGGCAGGTGAGACATGGCTTGTCTATTCAAGTTGCTGCCATTTATGGGCCAGATCCTGGTTTTGGCTGCACAGTCAGCTCCCTTGGGAGTACACAGGAGTGGCAAACGTGTATTCCCCAAAGTTGCTGAAGCAGAGAAGAGCAGTAAAGAGAGACTTACTGAGGGAGGTGGGGACTCCCGGCCAATGAGCGGGGTATTCTCGCAACGGGGGTTCTGGAAATTTGCATTCTGGCTCCTAGGAAAGGAAGACACACATGGTAACGGGGTACGTGCCATGCTCCTCTGGGGAAGCTCTCTGTTGGTGACACAGGACAGAGCATTCACACTCCCAGAACTGCCCTATCAGGTCAGTGTCCCTCTAAGTTTTTCTCACAGGCCAGGTGGATCCCCACTTTTCAGACAAGGGCACAAAACTATCATCATTTTCCTCAGATGGAGCACTATTTTTACATTCTTACTCAGAAGGGACCACAATGAATCACATCAAGTGATTTAAAAATAGGTTCATGTGAAAATCTGCCTCCCTGCAGCATCAGAACTGCCAAGTTGCAGAAATGGAGATAAAATGAGGACAAAGTCTAAGGGGATAAACAAAATGATGTGGCAGCCCAAAAAAAGATGGGCCCTGATGATAGTCCAAGTGTGATCAGGGTTAGGCACTTCTGGAGAAAGCTCTGAAGATCCCACCTGGACTAGGTAGCTCCAAATTGCAACAGATGTCAGAGCTGGCTGCAAATACTGTAGAAAGACAGAGCCTGCAGGTTTTGTCTTGGCTCTCAGTCTCTTGGGAGGCCTAAAATCCTCTGGCAAGACTGCTCTGTCTGAAGAATTAAGTATTCTGGTGATCAGAATCATTGTGTAATAAGAAGCCCAGACAATACTTTCCTACTGCTTTTCTTTAGACAATTTTCTAAATCCTGGAACACAAAGCCGTTCACATTTTGGAGCATGCTGTCTAATAAAACTCTTTCTAGTGCAGCACCTTCAAGCTATTCCTTTCCCCCATTAGATGCCAATCAGAAAACATGCCTTTTGACACTTTGGACAAAACCCTTCATCGCTTTCTACGGCTTGATCAAAAGTGCCAACCTTGCAGCACTCGTGGCAACAGAAATCAGAATGAAGCAATCTGGAGAAGCTTCTTGTTGGGATACTCACATGTACTCCGTGACGGGAGCATTGCTGACTGTGTGTGCTGCTGCTGGAATGCTGGTCTCACTGCCATAACTACTCCCACAGCTATAGAGGCTGGGCATGTGCACTCTGTACAGATTATCGTGTGTCTGTCTACTCCCTTGAGCAGCTGATTCTTCTTCCCCATCATCATCTGAGCCTCTGCAACAAGGAGAAAAAGTTCCTCCTAGAACCCTACAATCACCCCACATGTGGGGTTTGCAGGAAACCATGGTAATCCTAGGGACCTCCCAGTCATCTTCCACACCTCCACATTCATACCCGTTTGGGATGCCTCAGGGTGGCAGTGTGAAGCACAGCCCACACCACAGTGACTCAGACATCCCACAGATCCCATCTGGACATGCACACTGCGTGATCCCCTCCAGCCTCCCTACAGGCTTCTCTCAGGGCTCGGCAGACAGCACGGCTCTGCAACTGCCCAGTCACACAAAGGATGGACACACATCCTGAAGCAAACAGCTCTAAAAAACCCCAGCAAACAACACAAAAAGAGAGGCAGTGGGGATGTAGCGCCATGCACACCACAGAAAACATCCTTCAAAACTGCAATCTGTGTCCTTCCATTTCTTGTAGACATGTCCAAAGAGCTCTTAAGTCTCTGTAGACTTCTCTGAGCTCCCATTCTGGTTGCAAAGGGCCTGCTTCAGCTTCTAGCAAAATCTCAGAAGTCTTTACAGAGACTAAGTCGCAAAATTTGCGTGTAATGGTTTTATCCTCTCAAAAATGCCAGGATTTTAAATCAACTTCAATACAGATTCCAATACCAACTGATCCCTTCCCCATTTCCATAGTATTCTCTTGCTCCTCCTACATAACATATACTACTATTTTATCTCCCTAACTAGGGGCAGAGCACCAGTGTTTGAAATATATTTTATCCATGCTTGGTAAGTGCAAGGTTCTACAGGGCAGACAGCACGGACATCACTAGGACATCAAACATCACCTGCAGCATCTGCACCACACGGTGGCACTGAAGATCAGGGAACTGCAGCCTTACAGCCTCTAACAGGCAATAAAGTATGACATCCTCCACTTCCCAGAGGGAGGCAGAGGGAGAAATGGTGCTCCAGGGAATGTGAGAGGGAACTCTCCAGTTCACAGCAGCAGCCTGAGCCTGCTGGGGTTGGCAGGGAAGGCAGCACAAGAGATGCCACTGGGTAAACCTTCCTCCTTCAAACTGGCAGCTCCTGACATGCTCTTCATGGTCAGGTCTCTGCAGCTGCCTGTGGGAGAGGTGAGGGAACCAGCCATTTTCTCAAGTGCTTTTCTGACACACTTCCCAAGGCCACTTCTCTGTGGGCACTGCAGGCTTGGTCAGCTCTGGCTTCCTGCTATTGTTCAGGGCGTTCCATTTTACTTTGATCCTGGAACCTGGGCTTAGACCACAAAAATTATGTTCAGGACCACAGAAGAGAATTTGCTGCAGTCTATTGCTCTTCTGCAAGTCTATGGAACTCAATGCCATTTTAACATCTGCATGTGGTGCAGCAGCCAGTTGGCGAAGCAAAGGTTTGCTAAAGACTTCCTGATCAGTCTGGTTACCATCCTTAATACCAGTTCTAATTTGCAAGTGTCTCACCTGCCCATGCTATTGCCAACAACACAGTTCCTGGTTTCCATAATCTATGCAAGTCAGTCACCTCAGCATGAGCAAAGCTAAAAAGGCAAGTGTAAACTGCTTTTTATTCCAATTCTCTTCCCCATAGTAGAACAAATGCCTCAAAGCAATGTAAGAGAATAAGAATTTTACAGAGAGCAATATAGTTCAAGCATTACCTCTATATTACAGCTATAATCATTCATTTCTGACTTGACTCACAGTCCTATAGCGTACTGAATACTCTGCACACAGAATATTCCAGTGCAATAAGGTTCAGATGTTAGTATTAACCACAGCCAGAGAAAAACACAACAATTTTTTTTTTCTGTTAGACCTGTGCTTATAAAGCCTCAACCCTCACACTCCTGGGATCATGTGGGAATGAGCTCCATATGCTCATGGGCACAAATCCAACAGCCAGTCTTCATTGGGAAAGAGCTCTACAAGGCTACAGCATCTAAACCCTCTCTGTACCTCTTCTGCTGCCAAGTGTGTGGGACGCTGCAGACAATGGAACTGAACATGAGGGCTGTGACAAAGGAGAAGAGAACCAGGTAGATGAGGCCTTCCACTCCATCATAGCAGAAGCCTGTCAGAGCCTGGACATAATCCTGCAGAGAGAAGGGAGCAGAGTTTCCTGATCACTACAGAGTTAACACTGAGCTCTAACTCAAAAGCTCTTCTCCAGACTACATGCTCTGAAACAACTTATAGTTATGACACTCCCTTTTCTAGAGCATATTTTTATTTTAATTTCAGGGACCTCAAGTGTTTTTCATAAGTGATCTAACCCTTATTTCCCCTCACAAAGACCAGCTTGGATTTAGACATAGAAATATTTTCACCGCCCACAATAAGACTTTAAGAGGAAAAAAATAATAGCCAATGCAAACTTATCCACCCAACTGAAGACATAATATTTTTCATTGAGCCTCTCAGCTTCCTCACTATGTTCCGTGCCCAAAGACAGAAGCATGGGCTGTCTGTGTCTCTGCCTTCAGAGAGGCAGTGGAGGACAGCAGCGAGGCCATGCTGTACTGCAGCTCTGAGGCACTGCACTCCCTGGGAAAGGCAATAGGTTATTTGCTACACACAAAAAACCCACCAAACCTGAGGGCCTCTAAAACCCTGTGGCTGCAGCTTGTAGAAGTATGAAGGCATGTTAGCTAGTTTCCCGTGCTGATCTTTAAACTGAAAGCTAACTCAATCCGAATTCCCATTGCCCTTTCTACTGGAGTCAATCAGTAGAAAGCTGTTGTAAACTGTTCTGGCACACCAGAGATTTGGAACTCCAAACTAATACAGGCTCTACACCCCCTTTGTTCTTTCTTAGCTCAAGCCCAGTCACCAAGAGCTCACCAAATGCAGACTCCGGCAGTCTACTAAAGCTGTCAGCTGCTGCAAGTTGATCTCTGTTGAATTCAAAACCTCCTGGATCCGAGTGAGATAGTCCTGCAAGCAACAAGCTAGTGATTACTGCAAGGGAAGGGCTTAGCAGGAGCTGATCCTGGGTTCTCTACAAGGTTGAGGGAAGCCACAAAGAACAGGGAGAGCAAACTTGAGGAGAGTTACCTTGGAGGTGGGGTGCTCTCTGCTCGCTGACCTCATGAGTTCCGACACATCATCCTGCATTTCTACCAGAGCCTTGTGACTTCCTGACAGCTTCTGCTCAACACAAAACATGCAATGTTTCAGCAGTTCAGGCCACACGCACCAACAGATGTCCTGGGAAAAGACTGAAATCCTATTTCCCAAATATTGAAGCATCATTTGTATGAATGGTACAAGTAAAAGTTGTCTTGATTGACATGAGTGCAGCTGCAATAGGGTTAAGTTTGACTTTTACCAAACTGGAAGAAGTACAGACAGAAGAAGAGAAAGGAAGAACCAAAAGGAAAAAAAAACCCGACACAAACCCACATACAAAGAATAAAATACGTACACAAAAAATGTACACACAGCTGGGGCTGGCTCTAGGACAGAAGGGAAGGAGAAAGAAAAGACACAAAGCACTCAAGTTCTCACCACAGAACACAGCTGGATTTTTTTACTAAATCAGATGGGTGAGAAAGACAATGTCAACAGTAGAAGTTGTTTGTATTAGGGTGCAGCCTTCACATCCCATTAAAGCACCCATGAGAATTTCACATGCAATAGCTTGTCAGGGAGTATATGGAGCAGCCAGAAATGCAACAGATGGCAATGGTGCACCAAACCACAGCCTAAAGTGTTCTTACCCCACCCTTTAAAACAGAGGAAGACAAGATAAAAAAAAATCCTAAATATAAATGGTGAAGCAGCTGGTGTCTGCCAAATGGTGGGTGGTGTGGGCCTGTTCTGGCCTCTGATACACACGACAAAGTTTGGAATGGGCCCAGGTGCTGTTCTTCTGCCCCCACACAAAAGAATAATGACTCATATTTATACTTCAGGATAAATCCCTTGGATGTTCAAAGGTTTGTAAGAGGCATTTGTGAAAAACACTCCTTCACCCACAGAAGTGACTGCACTTAGAGATTCAAAACAGGAATTACACAGTTTCCCACCCTGGCATTAATTGTGGTGTTGTCTCCCTGGCATTAATTATGGTGCTGTCTCCCTGGCATTAATTATGGTGCTGTCTCCACATTGCTGCTCTTAGACAAGTGCTTTGTGAACAGAGGTACCACAAACAAAGTCATGGCTCTCACCACATTACACACAGGCCCTTCTAAAGGGGGCATCCTGGACCTGAAGCTGTGCAGGTAGTGATGGAGTTGGAAAAACCTCCTCACTCAACCACAGTGCCACCTCCTGCACAGCTGGGAAGCTGCTGCCAAAGCTTTACCAACAGCCAGAGTGTTCCCTAAAGCAAACACCCTGCAAATGGCTGCCTGCTGGCACCAAGAGCACGTAACCTACAGCCTGCAGGATGAGGGCACCCAGGCGTGGAAGGAGTTTAGTGCTTACACTCACCTGCTGGAAAGGGTTGGGGTATCCAGCACTGCAGGTCATGTAATAGCGGAGAATCTCTGTGAGGGCACAAGAGGAGAAAGTCAGGCCAGATACATTGTTCCAGCTTTGCAATATTTAAAAAAAACTTTTTAAACCAGTGAAAGGCAATTGGGCTGCTCCACTTAAAGTCAGATGAAACACGGAAGAAGTTTTATTCAGAAGGCAGCACTATCCACTGTATAAACCTAAGACAAGACATCAGTCTAGGACAAATCCAACTACTGTACAGTGAAGACATACTCATAAGCTCCCACATAAGACTGTTATTGTGCTCTCTTAACAGCATCATTTATTTCCAGGCTTGAAGACACAGTTGTGTTTCTCTTCATTCAGGTGTGTGTGAAACCAGCCCGGTGCCCTCATGAGCCCTCTACAACACTACATCAACTGCCAGCACACACAAATTACAAATATCAGGCTTTCCCTTGCCGTCCTCAATAATGCTATAAAGGGAGTGAGCTGTGAAAGACTTGATCATCCAAACACCTTTAGATTATTTCTCAAACATTTACAGTTCCTCTTCAGATGAATACGAGCGTGCCAGCTCAGCAAAATCAAGGGTGACGTTGGCATGGTAAAGACTACAAAAGCCCCAAAACACACAAACCCTCTGCATTCCCCCTCCACCAGCATCTTTTCCTCCATTCTTTTTAATCTGCTCTCTGTGACTATCAGTAATGCATATTCCAAGCTGCACAGCTAGTCTGGTAAGTCCCAATTCAGAAATCAGTAAAAGGCACAACCAGAAGCAAGAGGAGCTGTGAAGGAAGCAGACCTGGCTGTATCCTGACTCTGCCATCCTTCCCATAAATATTGAATGCACCTTTCGGCAAGGCAGCACGCTGGAGACCAAGTGCTACAACACAGCCTGTCAGCCCCTGTGTGCTGGCAATGCAACCTGACAGCTGTTATTTATAATTCATTAGCCTACTCTGGGGCAGCTTCTGCCAGCTGCTCCATCTCCCTCCCACCGACTCTTTCTCTGGGATGACTTACATCTCCCCAGCCAAGCCTCTAAACAGCAATTAGCAAATTCTGGGCAGACAGGAGGGCAGCAGGAACTGCTTTATGCCTCACTTTGGGCAGACCACAGAAGCGACTGTCCACAACTACCGAGCCAAGGAAAGGGTTGATCCTCCCCAGGTCATAAATCATACTCAATGGCTGCATGAAAATGGATTAAAACACACCTGCACTGAGAGAACAGCATAGCAACAGCAACCCACAGCATCACACATGGTGACCCAAAGGAGCTGTGACCTTGTCACCTATTTATTTTAAACCCACAAACCACTAAAAGTTTCCCTTAAGCTCCCACAGTGGTGTCAAGTTTACATCACCTTTATAAGTGCAATAAGTTGCATTACATACTGCTAATGCAGAGCTCTAGAAAGGTTTCTTGAGGGCCTTCTGGATCGTCCCTGGTGGGTAGATTAGAGATGAGAGTTCCTGAGATCACAGTTTGCAGCTTGTAAGCCCAGGATAAAGATTGCTGGTTACAAGTGAAGCAAAAAGCAGTATAGTGAAATAAGTGCTTGCCTTGCTTCACCCTGGAAGGCAGGATCAACAAGGATTCACTGTGGAGCACTGGCTTTGCTGCTGACAAGTGTGACACTCTACATAAAACATGCTTCCCAAAATGGCACAGCCATCAGGAGCAGCTTTGCCCTGCACTGAACCCGGTGTGCTACGAGCTGCGGTGCTTTAAAGCTATGGCTACAACAGGCAGTGAAGCTGCCTCAAGGTGATCCTGTACTGCAAAGCCTGGAAATTAAGGAGCATGTCCCCTGCCTCCATACCACCAGGGAAAGAGGAAAGAGCAGAAGGCACCTTCACCTGTTTTAAACCTGGTGGAGATTATCCTGTACATCATCAAATTTCTGACCAGAAAACAGCTACACTAATCCATCATTTTGCACTTTGCTAATGGCTCCAGGTAATTTCCTTCTATAATTATCTTTCTGATGCATTTTCCTCTCAGGGAAAATTCCTGAAGGTTGATCTGGTTTTTGAAGCTGGCCTTTAGGCAATCCAGTTCATAGGAGAAGGGTTAGGCAGGGTCACATCTGCAGCTGCCCATGCCTGCTGTTGCTAGCAGCAATCCTTCTGACCCACTCTTGGTGCACAGGCATTGTGGGAGCAGAAGGCAAGGAAGGAAACTACCTAAAATGCTTTATTTTTGCAAAGTCTGTTTTTCCTAGAAAGGAAAGTAGAGCTTCCCACTAAAGACAGCTTCAGCTGCTAGAACTACTTACTGCTTCTGCAACCATGGAGACTTGCTACTCACTTCAAAGCCCAGCCAAAATGCAAAAATGGCATTATGCACCCGCCAAAAAGGCAGTGAGGAGGTCTGTAGAGAGCAATCAGAAAAAAAGATCCCAGTCCAAAAAAAAAATCCTTACACCTAGAACACCTATTCCCAGCTCTTCCTCATCTCTAATTGAGCATTCTCTACGCAGTGCTCATTTCACATCCACACCCAGATGAGGCTGTCTCTGTGGGTTCAATCATCAGCGAAAGGTGAATACCAGCTGTGATGTCAAAGGAACGTGAATCTTTTGGTTGGAGTTTATTGCCCAGGTAATGTGTTCTCCACCAGAAATTTTGCTTCCCTAAGGCACCAGTCTGATAGCAAAGGGAGGTATGTGCATAACATTTGACTTCTCTGATATATCCAACTCTTGTATTGGTGAAAGCAAAGAGCAGGTAGCTGTCCCACTTGCCCTGCACTCAAAGCTTTCTGCTAATCAGGAGTCCAGCAAAACCAGGCAGGAAAACAGCTTCTCAATGCCAACATCAGCTCAACAGGCTTCCTGAGAGTGCTTCTTTGGGCAAACTCTTTTCTGCAGTGTATTCTGAGCTCAGGTAATAACTGTGCAGACACCACATGCCCCACCTAAGGTTTTGTCCTGATCTTACTTCTAGAGAGGAAACAGAGGTGATGGTGTCAGTCCTCTGGTTCATTCAGCTGTGGGCTTCTGAGATTGGATCAGTGAGAGGCCAATTAGGAGGCTGGGCACAACACTGCTTATATCTGAGCAGCTAAGCCCCAGCATCCAGCCTGACCAGCTCGGCTGGACCAGAGGTAAAAGGCTCCATTATCCCTCCCCTGAGGTTTACAGCTCTCTCGGATGAAGTGAGTGGCTGTTCACCATGCAGATTTCTGGTCAGAGAATCTGGAGAAAACTCTTCCTGTTCTGTAGACAGATTGTGCCTTTTTATTTAATTTTATGCAACAAGTCATCTGATAATAACATAATATCAATGAAAAAGAATGGGACTAGAAGATGGCCTCCTGCTTTGAAAATAAACATCTTGGCTGCACCAAGTCTCTTTACTAGCAGCAGGAGCTGATTATACAGCCACTGTTCAACTCCATTGGCTTTATCTCAGTTAATGAATACAGAGTGAGTTAGGCACATACATCAGCCTCTTCTGAAAAATTATGTAAGTATTTCCTTCTCCAGGAACCCTGCATTAAGGTTCTTTGCCTCCTCTTCCCCGCACCATCATTTTTTTAATGCAGCACATTTTATCTGCAAAACAAGAACATCTCCTCTCTAGCTAAAAACATGACAGTAATAATGCACTTAATCAGATTATTCTCAGCTCCATTAATTCCATTTAGATTTGAAAAGCAATTAATATGTAAACAGGAATATTAACATACTAGTTGCTCAGTATTCAACTCAGTTATTTTTCTGTGAAAACTACAACCATCACCAACACAAAAACATTGCAAATATTGATGACTCAGTTCCAGTCTGAATGTCAGAGCACAGGGAATCTTACAATACATTCTATGTAATAACAACAACTAAAAATAGATGAAAAACTGATTAAAGAGAAAAACTGACCCAGCACCGCCGAGCTTCTCAGGATTACTCATTGGCTCTTGTATTCTTAAAATCAGATGGCAGCACCTAGCCCAGTGTGTCATACCCCAGCACTGGCCAGAGGCAAATACCTTGGCAAGACACTCAGCCCACCTTCAGCTGAAATGATTCCCACAGCAAATGTGATTCCTACATATATGATAATTTCCCACAGATTCTTCTTCCATGATCCACCAGAGCCCTTCCTTCTGCTCACACTCTCTTTTAGCCACTTCTTTTCTGAACTGAAAAGTTGATGGTTGGGTACCCTGTGGTGAAACTCGCTGGAACAATCGAAGTGTTTCTGCCTCATGTTAATACTGCTATTAACCTATACTGCTGTTAATGTTGGAGAACATCATCCAAAAGGCAGAGACAGCAAAACAGAGTATTAAGAGTCCAAGCACTAGAGCCAGGAGTTTCAAAGAGGGCATCTTGCTCCAAGAGGACAGCATTGATTCTGGCTCACAGCTGCCTGCCCTGCCTCTTGGAGCTCATCACTCCTGTTGTACATATGGCTCAACTGATCACTAAGCATTTGCTACAATTTACAGCCAACACTTATTCCAGACTTTTAAAGATGTTTCTAAGGAGCAGTTAGAGGCATTAAAGCGTCATTGTCACACTGCAGTCCTCATGTCACAATTTTCCTTTCTGTTCAGGTACACAGGATGGGTCCCAGCATTGGGGATCAAGAGCTGTTTCCATAGCTTCCTGATCTTAAACTATGACACACCAGTGAAAACCCACATGGAAGGCAGAAGATTCAATCATCTCCCACCCAGCTGCCCAGTGCGATGGCAGGCTCAAAAGCTGGACAGATCCTTCTGGAGAAAGGCAAAGGCACTCCCCAACACTCCAGGGCTGCCTGGCAGCAGGAGCTGACACAGCCACCACCCATGGGGAGGCCACCCTTCCCACCCAGGCCTGTGGCAACACCTGCTCTTCCTCCTCATCACCGTTTTGCTTAGAGCCATTCACTGGTATTTACGGAGCTTTAACAACTGTTAAAGCTCATGGTGCTGCCGGAGCAGAGCCTGTTTTCACCCGAGGGAGCTGATTGTCCCTGCGGGGAATGCAGGAGGAGGGATGGAGTGTCAGTCCTGCACTCCCTGTTAGCTCCAATTGAACGATACTGAGCAACGAAAAACCACAGGAGCCCAGCAGACAAGGACAACTGAAATGGAGAAGTAGCACAAAGGGGCCTTTCTTCAGTTTCCCAGGGTCAATCTAATTGTTACCAAACATGCTTCAGAGCTGATTTGGGTTACCAAATTATCTCAGCACACAGCTGGCATTAGCATCAGATATTTCCCCTTGGCCTCACTGACCCATTTTCTTCCTTGAACAACCAGGAAACCAGCTTGGCACCTGTAGCCACATCTTTGTCACCTTCACAACCAAGAGAGGATTATCATCTTGTGCAATATTAAACACTCATTCTCTTCCTCACTGCATTTCCTTGTTGCAAAGAGCTGCCTGGCTCTGTCATCCGCTTTCCTGGAAATCAATAAACAAGGCATTCCAAAAATAAGCTGCAGGGTTGCAATATCAACCTGTACATAGTCTTTTATGCAATATTCTCTGGTTCCACCAAATAAGAACCAGAAAAAACACAAGTCACTCCTTTTGCAAATCAGTGTCATTGCTTATTTGTGTTTTATCCTACACAGAATGGTTATCATACACAGAACTACATAAAGGAACTATTAGGGGAGGGAAGGCAGGAAGAAAAGTTAAAATGACTTTTCCTTTTCAGCACTTGCTGTATCTCTGCTGGCAGGCACCCAACTGCATTTTTGTCAAGCCATGGTTCTGAATGCCACTTTTGCCCCTCTGGGGTTCAAACTGGAGGCACCCCTCACCTCACCAACCACTTCAGTCTAAATTAGGAGCAACAAACCCCAAATATATCAGCGTTTCAGCTGGATGCCACTGTGATGCAGGCATATTGCTTTAAGTGGAACAGGATACGAAAAGCAGTCAAAACACTGCATTTACAATGGAAAGGGAAATTAATACTTCTTTGTGGTGGTTTCCATTCACTTACCCTTCAAAGAGGCTACTATTTATAACCACCATTAAGAGAAAAATGTATATATAAATTTGTTGATGACAGATATAAAAATAAGTATTCTAGATTCAGGAATACAGACCCAAGAGCAAGTTTTAAAAATGACAACTGAAACTGCACACTGCTACTGCCACAGTTCTGTCACTTAGAGAGGAGAATAAGACTCAAGAGTACCACATTTAAAGCAAAAGAATCCAGGGTCTTCTATTATTCCATTTTACCAGTTATTTCCACCTAAGGATTAAGGCAGAAGAAAGGTTCTGAAGGTTCTTCTGATGTGTACATGTACACTTCTGACCAGGGTATAAATGCTTTTTTGGAAAGAACCCTGTTTTCCAGAGCTCCACATATACTGTTTCCCCATTGTATGCCAGCTCCCCTGTTTCAAACACAGCCTAAAATCCTCAGTCACAGCCATGCTCCTGTGTGACAGCTGGAGCTGCAGAACTCTGTGCCAAAGCCAGTCCCAGCACTTACCAGCACTGAGCACTGCATTCTCTTCAACCACTTTGGAGATGTAAGCATCAGGGTTGATACAGAAGTCACTGGAGCCCTGGATAGATGGAAGACAAAAGGGAAAAGGAATATCAAAGCACATCAGCATCAAAGAGCAGTTGAGCCAGGTTAACATCAGGGAACTTTCTATTCTAGGGGTGTTTCAGATGCTGAAGTCTCTCATCCCTGTCCCCACCAGCACTGCTTTACACAACTGCAGCAGTGCTGGAGGACGAGCTACAGCACCACACCACGGAGAAGGAGCAGCTCTGTACATTTCCTAGATGGAAATTGCTAGGACAGTTAATTAGAACAGGACACACTATAAAACAGGCACAGCCTTGCATTAATCTCGTGTCTGCTAAACCTGCAGCAAAGGATGAATAGGACTTGGATGAAAGCCACTTACCACAGCGACAGCCAGCTCAAGGCCCAGGGATCCCCAGCTGACAATCAGGGCAAACACCCCAAGCAAGCACACCCTGTGGGAGACAGGCAGATGGCAGATGTAGCAGCTCTGATTTCAAGCAGTTTCTTTCACAAGATGTATTATTTGGAGTCCAAAGTAATTACCAAATCCAAGAAATTATCAACCACTGACTGTATCTTCAGATAAACACTCCTATTTTAAATGTCATGGACAGCAGCGACCAGAGAAGTTCATGTCCAGCTGTTGGTTGCCACATTACCTGCCCTGGGGCTGCAGGGGAAGGGAGAAGTGGGGAAGCAAAGTATTATCCTGCTTCTAGCAGGGAAATCAAAGGCACGAACAAACATGGGTGGCTGTAGGGGAGACAGATTGGCAGGTGGTTGACTACGGTCCCATCACTTTCCCTGCTCCCATTCTGGACTTCATTTTCCAGGTCAAAAGATATTCAAAGAAAAACATGCTGTATAACGAAAACCCCGCAAAACCATACTGATCCAAAACTGGAGAAATCTCTCCTGCATCTACAATAAATGAGGTTTTTGGGTGTCAGCACTGCATGGCTACAGATGGTGGGAGGGAACAGAGTCCCTCTTAGGACATCTGGCTCTGGTTCCAAGCTGAGGCACCTGAACAGCACGTAAGCATCCCACGCAGCTCCAGGAGAGAGACAGTCACCTGCAGGCAAACATCTTGGAACAACAGTTTAGGATCCTTCCACTACCATGTGAGTCCATCACTGCACAGATTTCAAGTTTTGCTCCGACAGCTGGACCTCATTACTGACAGAAATAGTGGGAAGTGTCTGCTGTCAAGCAGAGGGATGACAGAGCAGTGGTCTCAGTGACATGCAGCAAGCACACACTCGTGGAAAAGGCTTTAGCACTTTCCCAACCAGCACATTAGCTCTTCACCCTTGCTGTCAGTATGAGTGGTAGTGATATTTAGGCTATAGTGCTTCTGAACTCCCTCAGGTACAGGGCTGCAGACTAATAAGCAGTTTCATTTTATGTATCTCTATCTTCAAAGTAAAGACACACTGGCACGCTCTCTTAGGGACGTTTTTCCCCTCAGGCTTTGAAATACAAGTAGATCCCTTCCCACCCACATCCTGAACAATACAAAAACCTGTTCAGAACCAAGATATTCTTTATTCAAACCTAGTACAAGCAACTCTGTGAGGAAGAGATACATCTTTTTTCTGCTATATTTGTCTCACTGAATACTAGAGCTTTAAAAAATAAATCTGTGGGTCTCCATTAAAAAAACCCAAATCCTATCCCTCAGTTTACCAACTTATTTTAATTCCAAATAATCCTTGTTCTGTGAATGCATCTGTGGTTCATCTTGCAGAAGTAAGGGAGTTTCACCAGACTGACATCTGTGCTGCACTCTGATATAAGACACTAAAGACTTTATTATGCCTTTTCCAAATGGATGCAAAAATTATCAGCCATGGATCAGCAAGGTTCTGTGGGTTTATGACATAAGGACAACACAGCTTGGTGCCTCCAGCTGAGCATGTTAATCAATAAGACACATTTGTTGTTTTACTTTAAATGAAGATGACTGGGTCAGTAACTGATTGCTTGGCTAAAAGATCTAAAACTGGCATTTCACCATCTTGCCTGGCTGTGATACACTTGCTTTTTTATGCCATGTGCTCCCTTTGGGGAATGCCTTAATATGAACTTCTGGCTAACAGGGAATGAGATTCTAATTTAAACTCTCGGTTTGCCATCTGTGCATACACTTGGACTTTTGTCTGTATCACCTGCCAGGTATGGAATCATCTGGCAAATAATAAATCTGAATAAACATTCCAATTATTAATGGCATCACCACATACCAGTAGAAATCCTTGGCCATGTCAGTTACCAAACTGCCACTATGTTCATAATACCAGTATCTTTGCCAAATATGCCAAGTTACAAGGACAGGGAGAAGAATAGTTTTTTTCTTGTAATGGGGCATTTTCAGTGCTTTTTAGAAGCAGATATGCATTAATATTGCAGTACCATGGCAACATGACTCCTCCTCATAACTGTACAAACCATTGCTTGTTCTCAGTTTAACATTTCTTCAGGTGTGACAGCCCAAGGTAAACAGGAGCAGATCTTGACACAGAAAACATGCTAGCAGGTTGTACAGATACATGCAATGCTTATCATCAATTAACAAATCCCTTCCAACCGTAGAGAATTAAGGGGAGAGTTTTAAAGCCTGTAATTTTAAGGAAGAATGTTCATATTATTATCTCCCAGCAAATGGAGGCTTCCAATGCCAGTGGAAAGCAGACTGCCCAGATCATTTCCTCACCTTTGTCGAGAAACCAGTGAACACCAGTACCATTGCCTTTTAAAGCTCAAGAACCTTCTGTGAACATGTCTTGAATGAAGGCCTAACTATATCCACAGAGCTACGCTCTACAACGTCTCTCTACTCTGAGAGGCAAATTTAAGCTGTTCAGCTTCAGATGCCCTTGATATCCATTGACAACACTCAGAGGTTCCCACTAGCAGGTACTTGAATTCCATTCACTTTCCTTATGCCCTGTGCCCAGGCCAGGACTTACCCCATAAGAATCGCCCTGGAGTTTCTAATGAGCCCAAACAGCACCAGCAAACATATCAGGACATGAAACAGGAGCAGGCCCAGGTATCCCAGCCACCTGCAGCAAACAGAAACATGGTCTGCAAAGGAAAACTGGGGTATAAAAAGTACAGATCAAGAAGCTATTGTGACTTATGGGGAAAACACAGTCCTTCTCTTCTCCAAGTAAAAACCATGACTAAAGATTAATCTTCAGAGAGCTCTGGGTATTTGTGGGGTCAGGAGTTGAGGCAGGTACAAGCATTTACGCAACATGCTCAGCATAAACAGTTGTTGAGAAATGACACTGCTGGTCTTGTCCTAGAGTGAAGTTATAGGCAATTGGTCATCATCAGAGGGAAAAAAGGCATTGCAGCCTCTTGAACTTCCTAAATATTTGTTAGGAAATGCTTCAGTTATTTACTCCACATGTGCGGAGTGAGATTTTCTTCCGCGGAATACAACTGATGCAATATTTTATTAAATATGTTTAATAAAAAGGAATGTGAGTGTGGTGTTAACTCACAGAACTGGTGCAGTTTTCTACTCTATTTAATGTGTTCTTTATGCGCTTATTAGGACACAGCAGCAGCTATATCCACGGCTGTATTTTCCCCAGTGCTAGAACACAAACTGCAGGTTTTGTACATTGAGAATAAGTTTCTCTTCCATTGGTAATAAACACAGTTGAGAAAAAATGTTGTGCATTTTGATTTAAATTGAATGCAGTTTTGCTGTAAGAAACAAATCAGCTGCGTGGGCCAAGAGCACCTGCAGCAATCTATAGAGCCTTTGGCTCAGCCATCCAAAACCATGCACATAACTTTTGCAAAACAGGCCAAAGCAGATGCTACAACCACTACACTACAGCATGCTACACACCTGTACCAGTCATAGAGGTCAATCTGAATTGCCAGCTCCTCCAGAGACACCTCATCATTCTTCCAAAAGGGGATCTCAGTTGTTTGCCTGACCAGATCATCCAAGAGACTTTGCAGTTTCTGGACAATATGCAGGTAGTCTGTCTGCTTCTTGAACATCTCCTCCAGGACAAGCAAGTTTGGTTCCACTGTTTGGTTCAGGGCCACTGCGGTGTCCAGTACCTACAGCATGGGAAAGAAAAAGGGGGGGTAAACAAAGAAAAAAATAATTGAAGTATAGGAAGCCAAGAAAGTAAAAGGGAATTCATTTTTACTTGCATGTCAAGAATAACTTCCAAATGACCAGTCCTCTGCCTTAAGAGGCTCAGATTGCTTACCCTTCAAAAGCAACTTAAAAACATCTCTGAAGGATTGGTTGCAAGTAGTTCAATGATGCTACCTCAGCTGAGCCTTTAACACATTTTGCAGCCATCAGGGTTGCAGTATAATACCATGAAATTAGAGGTACAGGGACAACTGATGGTACTAAAATGCTACATTTTGCTAAGAGATTTGTCTGCTTTGGACTGCCTCCTCTTCCGGGTGTGGAAGGGAGCTGATCAGAAGCTGTTTTTAAACCTAGCAAAGAGAAGACTTCATTTCACAAGCTGTGTTTGCTTTGTTATTTTTAGAAGAGCTGAAGAAATCACCACGCCACTAATGGAAATTTTAGCACATCTCTAAGCCCGGATACCAACAAAAAACCCAGGAAGAGACACAGGCACAGGCAGATTCAAGAGGAAAGGTGCTGAGCTCATTCCCACACTCCCCATTTCTTGGGTGCTCACCCGGTCCTGGACGCCGGCCACGGTGCGGTTGGCGTGGCGCAGCGAGTACGTCAGCCGGTGGATGCCGTCACTGGTCTCCCCATTCCCGTAGAAGCCGACAGCAATTCCAGCACTGCGGAGAAAAAAAAAGCAAAAAAAGGGTAGAGTTAAAGCTAAAGGGAAGATGTAGAACAAAGGGTTTATTGGCTGCAGCGCCCTGGGTAGTCACACCAGCACTTGCCCGAAAAACGGAGCCGCTGCCTCCCAAAGGGAGCTGGGGTCATCCTGGTCCTCAGCAGCCTCTGACAAAATACACCTGTAATCATTCACAGCCACCAACTCTCTGTATAGCATCCATACGATGAAGAGCGGAACACAACACGTATTTCATTTATGGTAAAATAATGAAAATCTCTTAGAGAACTGTTTGGGAGCTCAGGTCCAGCCATGGAGAACCAGAAATCCATTCAGGCAAGCAGCTCTCCAGTGGCTCCTGAAAGAGCTACCATTGCTGTGTCAGGAGACATGTGCCTTCTCTGGACATCAAATACAGATTGGTTTGTTACATTTTTTTAAAGCAGGACACAAAGAGCTTGCTTTGACTGCTTGCCCATGGTGGTGGTTCCTCCAGATACATTTTCTTTGCCCTTTTCTCTACCCTGTGAAATATCTATGGACATTATCTTGATTTATCTTCCCATTAGAAACATTTGTGTCACACTGATTTAGAGTACTGGGAAGGGAGGCTTAATAACTTACTAGGACAAAAGGCTTATTTATTTTTAAAGCAAGCGAATTTCAAGCTTGCAGACACAATTCAACTCCAGCTGCTTAGCAAATTACCACCTATCAGCTGATTTTCCATAACTGTCCACACATATCAGTCTGCCCCAATTATGAAGTAAACCATATTAGCTTAAGCCTCACTTAAAGGAGGGAGATCCTGTCAATGAGTTGCAACCAGAGGATTATCTCATGCAAGTCAGCAATTCTTCTTCTATTAAGATATCACTGCAGGAACTCACAGTTCCTCTTCCCAAGCCCATATTTCCTAATAATAGAGAAGGAAAGAACTTGTGAAGAGTTCACACAAACTCAGTGAAACAAACATTACCAGACACAGTTTTTCTCTTCTCATGCCATATTTAGCTTGAGAACACCCAGGATTTTTTCAAGGAAGGTTCTCAAGACACCAAGGTTATGTTTGTGGCAGTGGAAAAGAAGGTGCTGGTGACAGTTTGTTGTAAATCTAAAGTTATTCTGGAGGAAACAGTTCTTTTGCAAGAACTTTGTGCTTGGGTTCTAGCACTGCCCTCACAAAGTGGGTTTGAAGGAGGAATCAAAGAAGAAAGAACAAGCCAAACAAGAGCTTTCAGAACAAGTAAGCACAGTGTCTCTGTTTAACAGGGTCAAAGGACATTGGGCTTTCTTCACCATCATCCCCACCCAGCTGGGAAATGAACCCAAGCAGGCAGGCCACAGGGGGCTTTATCTACAGAATGGACCCTTGCACAGATCTGCTCTGGCATGTTCATCAATCTGCAGTCCAAACAACTGTTTCTGCTCTCACTCCTCTCCTGCAGGAAGACAGCATCCATCCCTCCTTTCCTGGGCTCACCCACTTCAAAAGAGTGAGCAGAAAAAGAGAGTTCACCTGGTCATACTTCTCCTCATACGTGACAAGAAACAGAAGCAAAGATCAGGAACTGGAAGCAGATCCACTAGGAAAATCTGTGTCAACCTCATGCTTTTTCCAGCAATTGAATCTTTATAAATTATAGACAGCTTGGCCCATAAAAGCCTCAGCTAAGGAGTCTTCTAGGGACAGGAGGCAGCCTTCATATGCAGAGAGAGAGGCAGCCGGTATGTAACTAAATATTTAGCATTCATACAAGAAATGAGCCTCTTTCTTCATGAACACCGTTCCTCAAACATTTTCCTAATGCAAATTATGCTGATAACTAAAGAGAGAAAAGCCCTCTGCATTCCTCCCTGGCTGCAGTTATTATCAGAGCTTCATAACACATGCTTGGGGTGCATGGGGGTGGAAGTGATAAAAAAGACACACTCCCCCCTCCCCCTGAAGTAGAGAGATTACAGATGCCAAGCTATGCCCAGGGTATGGCAACTCAGCATCCCATTGCAGCAATTGCAAAACCATGGCTTGAATTTCTCCTTGTCTTATCAGAGCAAAGAAATTCAGACAGATCCTTTCAGCCTCTCAAGCCGCAGAAAACTGTTAACAGTTGTTTCTACTATAGACACCAAATAAATTCCAGAACATTCTTGACATTGAATGGGCAGATCTGACCCCTTTAATTAGCGAGCAATTTCTATTCAGCCTGTTTCAGCCACTGGAAGCCTATTCTTTCAGCAAAGACTTGGTAAATGCCCAAAATCTGCTGCTTGGCTCTCAGTATTCCCATCCCAGTAGCACTGTTTTGGTGGGAAAGACTCAGAAACAGCACTCTGAAGTAGCAACAGATACTTGTCCATAGGGATGCAGCACAGCGAGGTGCATCAGGCAGTTTACTCAAAGATACCAGCTATGAAGTGCTGGCAACTATAGGCAAGTGACTTCAAACTTGTTACCCTGTTGGGGGCAGATCTACCCCAGCAGTTTTCCATGAGCTTCCCATCCAGCCCTGTAAAAACCACAGCTCCCACTGTCCCCGACCCTCCAGGCACAGTCACTACCCCTGAAAGAAAACCCTACAGTAATAAGAATTGGGATAAAAGCCATTTAACCCAAGTAATAAATTCCTCTAGACAGGTAACTCACACATTCACTGGAAACTACACATAAAGCATTAATTACTCCATTCTGCCCAGCAAAAGCCAGCTCTGCATTCCTGCCCTGTGCTAGCAAGGGCCACTCACACAGCCATTCCTTCTCCTAGGAGCAGTTTTGTGGCAGTCCCCCTTTCTATCAGGGTAGGGAGGGAAGGAGCCCACCCCAGAAGCCTGGGCTGGGGGCAGCAGTGACTGAGGTGGGGGCAGAGCTGAAGGGCAGGCAGGGAGGAACTGCTGCTGCTTGGCTTTGTTTGCATTTGGCTTCATCTAAATCCAACAGTTGTTTCAAATCCCTGCCCACACACACTGATATGAGTTGCTATTGTTTAAAGCAGATTTAAGGATTTACACTAGTTTTTAACTACCTTTTATATGATTAAAGGGAAACAGAGGGGCTCCTTCTATTTAAGTGCATTCTTTTAAAATAAAAATAGATCAACTCAACCCAACAGCATAAGTCCTTGAGGTCATGACAAATCACAAGGCTTCTTGCACGAACCCCGGGAGGCACAGCAGCCTAAGATAGAGCAGATCCATCTTCCAGTACAGGATGACAAAATCATCACCCAATGGAGAAGCCTGTATTTCTGTCACACAGCCTGGATACAAGAACAGCATTCTTGAATGACACAGCTCTTTTCCACCCTAGCACACTCTGGAAGATATTCTAACACATTTTCAATGCTTCTTTAGGAAAGTCATCACTATTTCTGCCATTTTTGCTTCAATCGCAGTCCCCTCCTAAAACACACACACTCTTCTCTCCTCCAAAATCCACACTGTCTCACTCTCAATTCCTCCTCCCAAACCTTTGTCAGCCTCCTGTCACTTCCAGTACCATCATCACCTCTCCTCTCTGTTTCTTCTCACTGATATTTTTGAATAAAATCTTAAAAATCCATCTATCAAGGTCTTACAGGCCATCTAAAAAGTTGCTCCTGCTATTCAACACCGTACTTGAAAAACCACTTAGCTACTCAATAATTTTGGTAAGTTTTAGGGAAGTCACTTATTTAAGTCAAGTAAACATTGCATTTCTGAACTTAACACTATCACCACCAGTGCACACTCACAGAGACACGCAAGACAGAGTACACTTCCAGCTCTTCAAAGAGTTATACAAGTGAGATGGAAGAGCAGCACACCAGGATTTCTATCTATTCCTACAAATACAACAGTGTGATTTGAAGTCCTGAAGGTTGTACACACACTTTAGTATCACTTTTCAGCAAGACTCAAGAAATTCAGGTCTGGAGAGAAGCTTTCCTGTTGTTTGTACGCAAGAGTCACAAGGGCTTTGGACACTCCTTGATAAAGAACCAGAAAAGACAAATCAAGTGTAATTCTGAATTTGCTTGCAATATGACCTGCAAAAAACAAAAAAAGTTTTCTGGATTTTCACATGATGAACAGCAGAGCATTAATCTGACACAGAGAGCATGTATGTGCCTTCTGGTGATGAGATCCTCCTCCTGTAATACACACACACACACTGTGACCTTCTGGGTACCCAGTCACCCAGTCTGAAAAGATGAACCATTCACATCACATCCTTAGAAATGAATAATCTAACTACACCAAGTCATCGTTAATTACAGGAACTTCATAAGAAGAGCCCTTTTTAGACTTCAAGTTCTCAGGAGGAATGTTAATTTGTCTGTCTAATTACCACCTTGCACTTTCGCACCAGGGGAAAGTGCTATTACTGGCACTTGATAAAGCGAGTTTTCACCATTTATTTGTACCTACTTATTTCAGATATCCTCTCCACAAAGCTTTCTACCCACCTTCAGAGCTGAGCTCCCTTCTGGGAGAGTTAAGGTCACCTAACTCGTGGATGAGGTGGTTTATAAGGCAACTCCCCATACACAGAAACCAATCAAAATGGGTAAGCACTAGAACTGAAGTATTCACGGAACAATCTAGGCTAAGCATTCCTGCAGCTTTGTGGCTAGACAAGCTGGCAAGACTCACTAGAGACATTTTGTTGGAGAACTCCTATTAACCAGTTGTGCCTCTCTGCTGGCTCAGCATTCTCCCTTTTGTGAGTCATCAGGAAACAGCGATCCCGAGCCCACAGCAGGACTGACAGCACAAACAGCCCCTGGGACTGAGTAAACCTAGAGAAACATGTCCTAGGCACAGCTAGGAAGCCAATAGTTCACTTCCAAGTACTCAGACAGACCAGACGCACTGCTGGTTGGAAACTCTCACTGCTTCAGCACCAAACAGTGCTACAAAACTGCCTCCCAGGTGAGGCCCATGTCTAGAGGAAGTCCCAGTTAGATACCAACAGTTAGAGCCCCTGCTTGTCAGAAGCCGTATCTGCATTCCCAGGCACACACTGAGCACAGAGTGCCAAGGGACACTGGTTTGAGGACACTGTGGCATCCAGCTGCTGTAGAGTGGCAGAAAACCAACCTCAGCTCTGCAGGAGAGCAGCAGCACCTGGACAGCACCTTCACTCATCATGATGCTACCAACCTGCTATAGCACAAGTGTGCTGACTTCAGAGAGGAAATATAAAATTTAATTAGAAAAATCAAGAAAAACATTCATCTAATATCACTGTAGATTTAGGTAGAACCTTAGTTTTAAGGTTCCACATTTAATACTTGCAGAAGCAAGTTGTGCACCAAGGAGGAGAACCAGTGGTTCAGATTCTGAGGAAGCCTAAGCAGCTTTCCAGCTTGTGGACTTGACAGAGTAGCACCAAGTTTACCAGGATTTATATGCTGACCCTCCAATGTTAAATTGTCTCACACATGCTCTGAAGCAGTGCAGAATACCTTCTTCCCACCCTTTCTACAATTAAAAACAAACACAACTACCACACTCTGCAGCAGCTGCCTCGGTCACATTTGCTGCATAACAATAGCTAACAAGTGCCTGTAGCAGCAGCACGACTATAAATAGCACCAGCCAGAGATTCTGTAAGAAGGGTTAGGGCCACAGCACTCTCAGTGGATTGGAATGGATGCAGCTGAAGCTCTTAAGATCACTAAAAGAAAGGTGTATGAGGCTGACGTTTTTTCTTTGCAAGTTGTTCTGTGGTTTGCCTTTCCATTCCAGGAACTTATTTGCAATCAGTAAAGCATGGGAGAGCTCCCTGCAAACACGGCAATACTGGCTGGTACACAAGGTCTCCTCCTCAGCCCTGAGCCCCTGCTTCTACAGGCAAACCCACACCCAGCTGCTAAACTCACCACCTGATGTCTGCTCTGCTGTGTTTGTTCCAATACTTCCAGGGTTTGCTGTTCTCTTGAGTGTGTGCCTCGAAAGAGCAACTACACAAATGCATTAGCAGCACAATCTGGCTCTTGAACAGCTAAGCCTGGCCTTCAAGGAACACACTCACCTCCAGATGGATCACACACCACATCCACCACCTATCAGCAGGCTAATGCAAAAAATGAACAGCAAGGCATTGCCAAATACAATCATCTCATTGCTTTCTCCTCTCTGACTACGGGATTGTTCCCAGACCTGCCAGACCCATGGAGAACCAGCTGAGACCACCTGGAGTCTTGGGCAAGAGTAGGTGATGCTTGGAATTGGAAAGAAATGCAGTGCTCAATACAGGGCACACATCCAGATTAGTCATTCTGCCCAAGTCAAAACAAGATCAGAGGCTCCTTCCAAAAGTCTGCAAACACACCCCTGCTTTCAGATGCCCCATAATTCACTTTCTATGAAATTCTCTCCTTTTAACTTCTGCACCCATTCTTCACTAATTACTGATGTGTTCTTGTTTTTCAGCAATCCTTCTTTCCACCTCACCTCCAAAAGCTTCTATTGCTCATTCATAACAGGAAACTCTGCCGACCCCAGCACCATCATTGGCAGCCCTTGGAGATGATACATTAGTAAAGATAAGGAAATGCAGCAGTGTCTCACACAGGCTGCAAAATCTGAACGTTCCCTCCAGTTGAACACCAATCCTTCCAAACCCAATGGAATCATCTGTGTCTCTTTCTTCCTAATCTACTCTCCCACATAGTGATTCTTTTTGGACACCACATTCTGAGAAATCCACGTTTAGGCCTGATAAATATTTCAACAGTATCCATCCTGTTTAAGTGATAAGCTCCCAAGGACAGAGGGTCCTTGATTTATCGCTTGAGAAGTATCAAAGAGCAGGACATTAGCTATTCCTTTTCACACTGCTCAAACCACTAGGCAGCTCTGCAAGCGGTAGAAAGGAAGAAAATATATTACAGATATTTAAAAACATACAGAGATCAAATGAAAAGAGGGAGCATTGCCAAGATTCACTAACTACAGAGACAGCATCCCAAGCGAAGATGCGAGCACAGACCCCCTGCCCCAAATAAGGGGGGCGGTGCCCTCGGGCACGGCCGTACCTGCACACGAGGGTGGCAATGATGACACACCAGGCCGTGCAGCAGCAGTCGGCATTGAGGTGCTCCTCGCTCTTCCGATGGCGGCAGCAAAGCCAGAACGAGTAGAACAAGAGGAAGAGCAGGTCCAGGGCCAGGCAGGAGAGCGCGATGCCACCCAGCAGCAGCAGGGCCTGTGGAAAACAGAGATGTCACATCACGGCCGCAGCACGGGAGGCCAAACAGGGCCCGCATGTCTGAGGGTTCTGCAAGGCGTACCTTGAAAATAAGTCATTTTGTGGGTTTGGCATCTTTTTAAAATATAAATAGGTAACAATTTTGTCCCACCTGCTCCCCTCTCTCCATCCCATTCAATGAAACCACGATCTGTGCCTCAGCAGTAAACAGCTGAGCCATTTTGTCTGTCCCAGTCTGCAAACAGCCTAAGTTAATCAGTGGGTTTCCTCTTTACTACTGATCACAGGTCAGCAGATTTAGAGAACAAAAATAATAAAAAAAATAGTTCAGCCAGCTGCCTCTATCTGTACAGTTTTTTAATCTTCATGAATAAATATGCAGGCTTATTCATTAGAAATCCAAGTGCATGAGTGGGTTTGAAAGGGGGTAGAATTTATTATAAATGCATGAGATTAATTTTTTTTAAATCAATCTCCATGCAATGCTTCTGTTCAAGGTAGACCTAGAATAAATGCTAAACCCCTCCATATACCATCCACATATATAGGTACAACAAACGTGGATGCCACAGACACGCTGGCTTGAAACTGTCACAAGTTGAATTAGTGTATTATACCTATTTCTAGTCATGTTCCTGGGAGAAAAGGGAAGCTGTAAGTGTTTAACTCCATTCCAATTTCTTCTTATTTGAAAGATTTGGTTGAAATCCAAAAATGCAAACCAATTTTGTCAAATAAAATAAAATTAAAAAATTTAAATCCATTCCAACACCATATCTAGCCACGTTTTTCCCACCTGAATGAATCAAGTAAAAGGATGTAATTTTATCCATAAGTTTTCTTGAATAAATCCTTGGTACTGTTGACAAAAATCAACTTACTAGAAATTACTTAAATATCTGGAAAGGGTCCAAGTCACTGACTCCTGCCGCAATATTGGGAAGGCAGACACAGATCTGTATCAAACGTAGAACAAAGGTTTGGGTTTATAAATCAGTATCTCTTTCCCTCCCTTTGCAGAAATTCCTTAAAGAACATTGACACGCTTCCTCCTGATTGAAACAATAACTTCCTCCTGATCAAAAAAGTACAACAAAGAATGGTGAGGTTAAAGTAAGAACCCAACACAACTGGTGACTGTTTCTAACAGTGTCTGGTAGTAACTTGCTCTTTGCAGGCTTTTTTTTCCTCTCTTTCCCTGCTCTGCTCCATAGGTACTCCCTGCTGAGTTATTTTCCTGGCAAACTACACGAGCCACACAACGCCCTTCCCAGCCAAGAAACGTCAGCCATACATAACGAGATCCACACCAGTTAAATCCAAGTGCTGCACAGATACTCCACAGAGCCACTTGCTCTTGGCTTTCCCAGCCTTTAGAAACCCTCCCAAAGCCCATCAAGCGCTGGGATGGGGGGAGATTACAGGTGCTGCTTTCCCAAACTAAACAGCAGAAACTCAGTCCCTTTGTACAAACTGAACTTTGGGATCTTTACCAGAGAGGAGTGGGGGTGGAAGGGAAAAAGCCCAATCCCCCTTTCCCATGCTTTCTCCAGATGGTGCGAGCGCTGCTTGAGTTCCTGAGCAGAAAGGGGCCTCCGAGAGGGAAGCTGCACTCGGAGCCCCACGTTCCCCCACTTCTGAAGGCTTGCCATGTACGAGCACTTGATACTAATTTAACTAACACATTTGGCATACCAAAGCTCCTCAGGGATATTCTTTATTTTTTAAACATGTCAGGCTGCTGTAAGGCAAAGCTTTTCTGCCCTGCTTGCCTGCACTTCTTTCTTCACACCCTCAACCCTCCTGCACATGCTAAAAGGCATTACTGCTGGAAAGACAAACTCAGCTGAAAACATCTTCCCAGCAATATTTATCAGCAAAAAATTCCACACTGCAGCTCCAGATGTAGGGGAACCACCCCCATTAAAAGGAAATAAAAGTAAATACTTAAAAAAAAAAAAAAAAAAAAAAAGGAAAAATGGATATTAAAGATTGCAATGCAGCAAGAAATGTGACATCCTTGCTTTCAAGGGACACTTAATACATGCTTTAAATTTGCATCTGGCCAAAAGGACTTGGCTGACCACTATACCACAATATGCATTTCATTTTCCAGAGAATATTTGTTTTCCATTAATGGATATGTGCCATGACAACAAGTGAAATCATTCAGCAGAGCAGTTATTAATCTTTCTGACTGATGAGTCAGTTTAAGACCCAGAGACTGGCTGGCAGTGAAAGCCTGGTCACAACCAAAGATATGCGTCTGCCTGCTTGTCAGGATTAAATGACAGTATTTAAAAAAGGGGGGTTGAGGCTGGATAAACCCTCAGACAGTCTATCCTGCAACAGTAAATCTGGGACTCGGTTATCCAAGGCCACATTATCCCAAGTAAATGTAAAATTATGCACCAGGCCTTTTGCCACAAAAGAGCATCAACTCATCTTCAAACATTTGCTGAGCTATCAGAACCTTTATAGCAAATGATGCATGAACTGCCCTTACAGGAAAATGGAGACAACTTGGAGGAACAACATTTTACCACTGCACTGACACTAATGGCAGAAGTGGAGACAGAGCAGTCCCTGAAAATGAGAGTAAATC
This sequence comes from Atrichornis clamosus, assembly GCA_013400975.1. Taxonomy (NCBI): domain Eukaryota; kingdom Metazoa; phylum Chordata; class Aves; order Passeriformes; family Menuridae; genus Atrichornis; species Atrichornis clamosus. The sequence continues at coordinate 56,573 of WBMZ01014480.1, forward strand.
CAAGTGGTATTCGCCACACTGGCAGGAGACAAAGCTCCAGTGTCGGGAAGCACTTTCAAAATAAAAGTTAAGAGCTGTCCACAGGGAAGTAACCACAGGAGCATTGCTAGCTTGGAAAGGCACCATGGGACCTGAAAGCACTTGGCCTTGTGCAGGGATGGTGCTGTAGTGTTCACAACATGTATTAAGTGCCCCATTCATGTTAAATGTTGAGGTTTACCACTGCATTAAATGTTGTTTGTTCATCACCTGACTTTACAGAAGAGTGTTGGCTTAGAGACCCTTCTTCACACCATCATGTCCCCTTTTGGCCTTGAAGATTACTTGGCACAAGAACTCCTGGCAGCAGAATAGGTTTAGGAAGTTAATTCTAAATACATAAAGACTCAAAATAATCCATGTGTTTATCAAGTACAAGTTCTATCCAACTTCCAATCCAACCACGTTCTTTAGACCTTAACTGCAATAACAGCAGCACAGCACAGTGAGCAGCTCTTCACGTGGAATAGGTGATTGCTATTTTACTACTAGTTAGAAAGTCTACTAAAACACATTAAGAAAGTTGAAGCAAAGTTGAAGCCTTCAGGTGGTTCCTGAGAAGCATGCAATTTCACTTTTAATCTTCCATCGATAATTTTAAAGGTATTTCATCCTAAAACTTCATCATTTCAGCCCACAGGACAAAAGAGCCATAGCTTTTGAGCACCTCAAGAACACAGCTGTCTTAATCATTGTCAGATTGAGAATGGTTTAGTTTTACCTTAAAGTTAGCTATTGCCAAAAGAAAGCTTTCCACTGAATCTACAGCTAGTATTTCCTCTGTATTTCCATGCAGTGACTTGAGATAGTGATAATAAAGCAGAGAGAAGAGGTTAGAGGAGTGTGGGAAGAAAAAAGTGTTCATCCAGAAGAACAAATGAAGCAACCTGGGCTGCTGCCAAAGGAGCACTCATCTCTATTTATTCCATGAAGGACGGAAGTCATCTTAGCCAGAAAAGAAACTGCTGTGGGATAGTGTCATGCCTACACTACTTCCTACACTGCTTTTTTTTAATTCCAGACTTCAGGACATATCTCTAAAAAGCTTATGTACTCATAGATGATAAGCAGCTAAATCCCACCAAACGAAGAGATTTTTTTTTTGTAATGTTGGCACCACAAGGAACACTCTGACCTTCTCATCAACTTGTTCTGAACATGCTGTATGTTCGGAGACTTGATTTTCGTTACTGAAAAAATGCTGTACGAGGTGTTTGTTGAGATAGTTGAGTGTCTCAGGATGTCACTCATCCCACAGCCCCTACAGACGGACAGGGAACTGAGCCAACCATGTACTGGCCAACCTAATGTGGGGGGAGGATGTGGAAACCACTGCTGATCTCAGCACTAAACCATCCCTATCTCCTCACAGGGGACAGGCCTTCCCAGGGCAATTACTGTGCTCAACACTGTGGAGTAGCAAAGCTGGGCAGGAAACGTGCTCTGGAAGAGGCTTTTCCCACGGTGCTGAGATGAATTCTCTTCCATGAGGGATCCCACTGCAGCAGGGAAGAGCACCATGGAAACACAGAACAGGTTCCACCATCTCATCCCTTACAGAGACATCTCCCAGAGAAAGCACACTGTTAAGGGCGTGCAGTAGATAGATTATAGATATATTTAGGGCAAGTCCACACTGGAGCAAGCAATATAGGCCAACACTTTGCCTTTAGCTTTTTTTGGCTATTGGCTTTCCTTTCCGGAAAGCAGGAAATGCCAAGGATTAGGTCATGCTTTATTTTTCCTTTTTATTTTTTTTTAAAACACCTTAAGACAATACAGCAGACACATTAGAATGAAAACAAATCTGCAGCTGAAACCTCTCCTAGCATGACTACATAGATCAATTCCATTTACCAAGTTTGTTAAATGAGCAGGCCAGTTTCCTCAACTGTGAAGCTCTCTACACAGGCATGGGCATTACACAGTTAATTGGTATTAGAGCTGTGAACTAAAGCCACTTTAATTATAAATGAGTGTTCACACAGGGTTTTAATGCAGTTTAACTAATATGGCCTGAATTCAGTGTAGTTTAATTCACTTTAGTGCATTTAAAGTGGTTTAACTAATCTGTTTTGAAATTATTCCTCCAGTTAATTCAGATTAATTTCTCAAGTGTAAGCAACAACTAAGAACAAGGCTAGGTTGCTTAAAGATTCATCATCATTTCCTCCATACTAACATTGTGACCCCTTATTTCATAATTAAAGGCTTTCAACACTACCTTTATATTTGGTCCAATTCACAGAAGCCACCAATGTAGAGGCCAAAAAGACACAACTTGCTGATCCTTGGCTTGTTGCAACAACCAACTCAATATAATCACTGCCAGGGTTTTGAGAGCTGTGGTTGAATAATACATAGCACAGGTATGTCTGCACACCTCAACTTCCACAGGTTACATGGGGGCAGGTGCTAGAATTCATCAGAGCAGCTCACATCACACACCAAAGAGAGATGGAAAGCACAGAGTAGAAAGGATTTGCTTAACAATTGGGTTGGATATTTTTTCCTGCCCATGAATGCAGATCTAAGCCATGCTAATCAGCAGTGAACACTGGAGTCCTGTTGGGTTGAAGTCAAATAACAATCCATTTATTCCCTTAGTTGTTGCCAACTCAGCAATCTCCATCTTACACAGCAAGGAAACATTCCCAGAGGTAAGGGGGTCCTCTAAATTGGATGTTCTTATCCCTAGTTTCTCCATAATGCTGGCTGAAAGCCTCTGTGCACTACAGCGATGAAAAGAATGAGACACTCTCACCAAATTCAGTTTCCACTGACAGGTCCCCACAGACTAAATCTTTATTAAATGAGGCTTAGCTCAGAACTGGCAGCTTGTCAAATGAGCATTCTCGCTGAAAAGGCGGATTTCCTTTCTGGGGATTCTGCAAATTCCCTTGCAGGGCTCTAAAAAAACCCAGCACCACCGATGCATCAGTGTTCATGCAGGTCTTTGCCCCAAATCCCAGACCAGCAAAACGTGTGAGGAATCCTGGGGAACAGGCCTTCAGCTTTAGAAGATTATTTCTTCCTAGTATTCCAGATGGACAAAGTTTAAACCATTCGTTAGCTTTGTTTAAAGGCAAGAATCAGATCATTATTAGGAATATTGAGGTGAAGGGCACCAAAAGGATAGGTGGAGGAATTTGGCTGGTATCCTGCACTGCTCACATCCACACTCACTTGCCCAGCTCACCCATGGCAGATCTACACTACTCCCCCAGACATTCTTTTCCCACAGCAGATTAGCTCACACATTCCCACCTGACAGCGGCTCTTCTACTCAAGGTCTTTTAGAAGCCACTTGATTTCCTTGGTTAGGAAACTGTATCATCCATTAACGTCTTAAAACACAGGCTCTGGGCTAAGCAAGCACTGCCTGTATTACCTGGCTCGTGCTCAAGTGCTGTATAAATTCCCATGCCAAGACTATTCCCCATTCCCAGCTCTCCAGCAGGAGCTCAGCTATGCTCCCGCTGGCCTGGAACTCCCTGAAGACAAGACGTGGCACTGCCTGCAGGCAGGGACCTGGGCACACTTGCAGAGCCCAGCACGTGAGCGAGGCAGCGTTGGGGTGTTTTAGGAAAAAAAAAAAAATAGTAAAGCAAGCAGGAAACGCTTACGCCTGAAGCCCAGTGATTTAATCCAATTTCCATCCTTTTTTCCCTTCCCCCTCCTACAACGTGCACTCTCAGGGACAATACACTTCATTTAGAGGGGAAAAACATGATCTCTCCTGTGTGCCTGTCCTTACACTCTATCAAGCCAAGCACTGGGACACTGCATTTTTTTATCTATGATGGCCATTCATGCTCTGGCACAGACAGCAGCCTCAAGGATTTCCTTCCAAAACCCCAGCTGTACAGAGTTTGTGCTTTACTCCACGTTAGCTACTTTTCAGCTATTGCTGCTCCTTATTAGACTTAGGTTTCAAACCTAAGTGTTCATCCTACTCCTGTGAATTACAAGAGTTCTGCACAAAGATTGGGCCTTCCAGTAGAGGTGATTACACGCACCATCTACAAGTCTCCTGTTCCTCTGTAGGACCTAAACCCTGTCCTTTCCAGGAGACATGGCACCAGTTCAGATTAAACACCGTATTTAGGCTCACAGCACCTTCTTGATCTTCTTAAGCATCTCTTCTTAAATCAACCAAATCTGAATTGATCAGCCACTATGCAGTTTGAAGACACTGAGCTCAATCCTCGGCTCTGATGTCCTGGCAGGGAGGTCACTGCAAGCTGCACACACCAGTCATCACCAGCCATCAGTATTTCACATGCCATTTCTATTGGGAAGAGGATAAACAAGGCATTGGGGAGGGAGAGGAAAGAGCATGGAAATGAGCAGAGCCACCCCTAAGTGGAACAGAAAACAAATACTTGTCCCAGTTGTGGAAACTTTCCCCAACCCATCAACAGGGTTAGCCCATTCCATCAGGGATGGCAGTGTTTCCAAGAGCATAACTGCTGTAGATAATGTGGTTCTGCTGCCTTCTGCCATTATTTTTGCATTATTTTGAACTTGCTGGTTTGTCTTCAGGCACCATTTTAATCCCATTTATGTCTTGAGAGTTTTGGCACTGAGCATCTACAGCTGCATGCTATAAACTCGAGCACAATGTTTGCTGCACTAAACCACAAAAGTTATACAGAATAACAGAGAGAGAATCTGAATTGGAGTGGAAACTCTTAACATCAAATTGTTACTAATGTTAGACTTGAAAGGCAACTTAATGTTGCCGTTTTTTAATGTATACAACTTGTTCCGTACATTAGCACAATGAAGAGGTCCTTTTCTAAACAGCACCTATCAGGAAAATGTCTAAGTCACAGCAAGAAGCTCTAGCACACACTTTGGCATTTGGAGGCACCCGAGTTAAAAAAAAAAAATAATTAGAAGGAAAAGAGATACTTTCTAGCTAACATAACAAATCCACTGCAAATGGCTTCATAAACTGCGTCTATTAGAACGGAATGGACAGGAAGGTAAGTTGCAATAATTAGTCTTCTGCATTTATATGTCAGTGATGGCAATGGGTCATTTTGGTGTCTCTAACATGGAGATCCAGTCCAGTGTGTGCTCAGTTTGCAATATGTAGTCAATCCTCAGAACCAAGAGTGAGAAGTGTGGAACAGCATGAAAATAACAAAGAGGAAAACAACAGAGCACTGAGTTTCCACGATATTTACCCCACCCAGCCTCACTGGCATTTGTCTACACAAGTGAAGCGGGTCAGAAGGGTGTTTACACAGCAAAAACTTAGTGCAGTTCATAAAACACGGTAAGTCTGCCACAGGGTGAGAGAAATAGCACTCCTGATTACATTAACAAATTACACTGGCCTGGCTGCCCCGAGGGCTGACCTCTGGGAGGGGATAAAGAACAAAATCAAAGGCACACTGCCCTACATCTTCAGAAAGTCACTGCCCACTGTGCTACAGCCAGCAGCCCACATGACATCTTCCTTAAAATAATTTGTATTTGAAGTCATCTTTAATGCAATATGTCGGTCATGTGGAGAGGGCACGAAGAACTGGAAAGGGGCAATATCCCATAGGGATAGCTTCTGTAAGTTGGGGAAGGGAGAACAGAGACCTCTGACCCTTCTATTGACTGTGGAGCTGCACCGACCTCCTTGCACAAACAATGCAAACGTGCCATTTAACTGTCAGAGACAAACAAGTGCCACACTTCTCACCATAAATTCACTCCAAACTGCCTCTTTCAAGACCACTACAGTCAGGGTTTTAAAAAAAAAAAATATTTAAAAACCCAAGTAAACAAACAAGGTGAGAAAATGAAGAAATCTCTTCCTTCAAATTAAAACTGTACTTTTCCTTCCCACAAAGAGGCTCCTTCATGTGCAGGAAACATTCCCATATCCAGTCATCTTTGGTTTTATTTTGGGGTTTTTGGGTTGCCTTTTTTCCTGTTCTTTCTTTAAATAAGAAAAAAAGCTCTCAAAAAACCCCTTAGGGAAAAAGACAACCAATATTCACTATTGAGAACCTTCAAACCCATGAAAAAAATACCACAGAGGGACTAACAGAGGAAGCAGATCAAAAAACTATCCAAGCTAGCCAAGACCCACCACAGTCACAGCTGGAGCCCATGTTTCTGCACCACTGACAACACTGGGAGCGTCATTAACCACTTCTCTTCAGCCTGTGCAAGGGAGGCTATGGAGCTAAGAAAGGCCTCCTGCAGGCTCCTCGCCAAATGTGAGAAGGGATTAGGGCCTCCTCCAGCAGCTATCCTGAAGGGAAATGCAATCTGAATAGGGTTTTCTTTGCAGCTCTCCCCACCAGCAGCTCAGAGCTGCAGATGGTTCTCTCAGCAACCAGGGTCAAGTCTCCCCTCAAAAGCAGCATTCTGGTGAGTGGTCACTGCCTGACTCCTCTGCTTCTGCTCCCCAACATCATCCTGATCAGAGGGGAGCACACACTTTTTAAATTCACCCCCTGAATGCCATTGGTGAGTGAACAGGGACCCAGCTAACAGTAGATGCACCCATAGATTAAAAATCCTTGCAGTTACCAGGCAAATCTGATGCCCCAACATATTCACAAGGGCATCAATCTCACTCTGCAGCTCCAGCTCTGAGCAGCTCTTCTTGCAGTTTCTTCATTTCCCCACGGGGTTGGGGGAAGAGGGGAATCTGTCTCCTTTCAACTGTTTCAAAGCTGTTCAACTCTCTTAGGGTTTGCCTGCAAAGTTGAAAGCTGTCATGGACCACTGGTCTAAAAAAATTGAAAGTACTGGATTTATATCAACTATTTAAAGACAAATACACCTCACTTTTAGATTTCTTTACCACCAAATTTGGGAATATGTAGGACACAGGGTTATGTGGTTGTAACAGAGGTTACATCAGTTAAAAGAAGGAGGTGTTTGCCCCACTGTGTCCTAATAGGATTTTTCATTAGTTGCTTTGCTTTCCCAGGACATATACATCATATCCACTAGAAATCAATGCATTTTATAGGTAATTAAATATACACACAGCCTGCCCTCAGAGATCCTTTTTTCCTGCTCATGAGATCAGTGCTGGTAGGATTCCTCGAGTTCCTGAACAGATATTCATTCACTCAGCAATTCTTCTGAACCACAGAGATTGATTTTTCAGGAAAGTTCCCAGGGTTCTCTTAGAGGTTCTGCCTGCACTTATGTCATGGCTATATTTAAAGAAGGAATCCCACTAAAGTGGTTTATAACATGCTCTGGCAGGACAGTGTAGACAGAGCTAAATCCTATTAAGCTACTTAAGTTGCTTTCCCCCTCTGAAGTCATCTGTCAAATGCTGATCTTAGACATAGCAGCCAACTATCAAACTAGCTTATCAAGAGGCATGCTTAAAATACCAAACAAAACTATAAAATGCAATCATCACACACATGAGGAAGAGAAACTGGGGCAGTGTGCTGTTCCAGTAACCTCCTGGGATCCCAGAGAGTGGAGAAGGCTGGTGATTAGCTTTTCATTACAGTTAGATTGTAACTCACTTGCACACCACTGGACTTTATTAAAGAGAAAATAAGAATTACTGTGTCTTTAATGCTAGCCTTGACTATTTTCAAAGGATTGTATGGAGAATACATGAATGTAAGGCATACTTCTTAAAATAGAGACCATTCTAACAGGGCAGGAGGGGGTACCTGGGAAAACAAAGCACCATTCAGCCCTAAATCAGCACCCCATGGAGAAGGGGGAAAGCAGCATTCATAGTTATTTCATCTCCTTTCCCAGTAACTCAAAAATAGGCACCATAGACTCCTGAAAGATTAATTCCCATAAATGTTAAATGTCCACATTTAAAGCTCCATTTTCATAGCATTCACTCCACTATGTAAACGTGTTACTGCTGCTATGTCAACATGTTACTGAGATTTCACACAAAGCTCAATTCCACAGATTCCATACAATAAAAGAAAACAATAGGCTGGAAAAGACCTCTGGAGGTCACTGTAGTGCAACCTGCTGCATGAAGTAGGGCTAATTTAATAGATGGGGTAGAGCTCAGAGTCTTGCCCAGGCAAGTTTCAGGTGTCTCTAATGCTCAAGTTCCCACAGCTTCCCTCAGTCACTGCTCCAGCACTATAAAGAAGAATGCTCATAAGTGACTGCACTCATGTGCCATTTCCCATTTCAGCTTGGGATTGTTGTCACTTGTCCTTTTGCTGGCCACCTCTGAGAAGAGCCTGGAACGACCTTCTCCAAGTGCCCCCTTAAGCTGTGCAAAGGCTGCTCATGGATCTGTCGTTTCTCCTGCTCTCCAGGCTGGAGGGTTCCAAGCCTGCCAGCCTCTCTTTACAGGTCAGGCTCTTAGCACCTCAGTGGCCTTTCCCTAGCCATGCTCCAGTTCACCAGCACCCCTCCTGCACTGGGGCCCCCAAACCATAGGCAGTTACACACCATGAATTCTGGAACACACACAACTGGACGAGATTTCATGCATGCCAATGACCCCATCTTAGGGTTACTTTCAGCTTGCTTAGAGGGCTGGGCAAAGCACAAGCCTTCAGAGCTCATGTTTGCGTCCAGCTGCATGACCCACCCCACCTGATATGGTCACCAAGCACCAAGAGGTGACAGATCTCCCCCCACGATGGACAGTCGCTCTGCGGGAGTGAAAAACACAGCAAGTACCATCAGGGTCCAAGAGAGACTCAGCAGTGTGGATGCCCTTCCTAAAAACATTACAACGAGACAGCTGAGGGGAGAGAAGAGAAAAGGTAGGGAAAGGGAAAAAGCAGCAACAGAGAAGTTACATGCTTCAGACTGAAAACAAGGCACCTCGGGAGTTGTTCGGCAAGCCCAACCACACGGATGCTCCTGCATCCCATTGGCTGCTGCCTTCCAGAGCTGCACAGCAACGAGCCCGGGAGGTGGGAGGCTGCCAGCACGCATGAGAGCTCCCTGCTCAACCCCTCCTCCGCATCCCCACAGCCTGGCCCGGCCAGCACACTGCTGCTCCAGTTCATCCCATTATTGATCGCCCGTGCCCAGCAGAGGTCAACCCGGGAGACAGCCAAAGGAGACAGGACTTTGGTTAAACAAGTGAGCAGCCACACCAAGTTATCTCAACAAAAATATAGGGCAATCCCGTGTGCCATCTCCATCCACAACTCAGGTTTTCCTTGACAAGCAGGAAGGCAGAACTGCAGAAATAAGGATGGGGTGGAAGGGAAGGGGTACATGTGCAGCTGTGCTTGTGTCTGACACAGGTCAGAGAAGTGCTGACACCCAAAAGGTATTAATACTCCTCAAAGGCAGCACTGCACAGCACAAGTGATGCTTTTGTAGGTGTTTCACTCCATTAATTTAGACAAGTGAGGGAGGAAATGATCTCCACAGAGAAAGCCACCCAGCCTCATCTTCCCTACGAAAGGGCTCCAATCCCAGTGGAGGGACATTTACAAAAGAAGATCAGAGCTTCTCACAGAACAAGCAGAAGAGTTCAGAAACTGGCATCATGTGGGAAAGCAACTGTTCTGGCTGTTGGGCTTAGCACAGCCACAGAGCAGACCGTGATGCGTGCTATGGATGTGGAGGAGGAAAGCTAGTTCCAGTGCCTGAGCACAACAGCTCACAGCAAGACAGCTTGTTACAGCTTTCCTCTTGCACAACCACCTAAACAAATCCCTATTAGATCCAAGCAAAAAATAATCTAAGACACAGAACTCAAATGCAATGATTTGCAGGCTCTAGCACACGAAAGGTCTGGAATTCTCCATCCAAACAAACCCCAAATCATCACCTCCCAAGAGCACTCAGAGTCAGAACCAAGCAAAGACTGAACTCCTCTGCCCTATTTCCCAGCATGTGCAGGAGAAGCTCATCTTCTGAGTAGTCACTACTGATCAGGAGCTTCTTCTCAGACAGTGAAGTCACACAGTGCTCACACTGAGCTTGCCCCACTCAGTGACTTAGAGGGGAAGAAGCATCAGCACCTCTCCCTTTTGCCATTACAGAGCTGCACTTACAGCAATTGTTTATGCAGCCAGGAACACCTACCTGCTTCCCACTATTTATAAACCAGAAGTCAAACCACTGCAGAAACAACTGTGTTCTGTGTCACTGCCTGCCCTGAATTGCCTGGCCCTCAGCTGATCAAACGGCACTGAGGCAGATGAGAAGCACTAGCACGAAGTCAAATAGATAAGCTTGGCTCCTGACAACCAAACTCTGCACTGAAACGGGAGGCCCTGAAGCGATCCATGCTGCCAGCTCTGTTGGGGATAGAACAAAGAGCAGATTTAATATCTTAAAGACAAAACCCACAGATTTCCTGCACGCAAACATACACACACCCATTGCTGCTCTGCTTGTCTCCAACAGGGAAAAGCTCCAAGAAATACAGCACCTTCATACACTTTCTTGTCAAAGAGAAGTAGATCCTGCCAGCCTACTCAGTACAAAAACAATTTAAAAGTTTTTAGGGACTAAGTGTAAAAATTCATTTGAAAATCTGTCACATTTGCTGTTGGTTGCTTTGAGCAAAACTACTTGTAAAGACATTTGATAAGCAGACAGCTAAATGTTAGATTTCTTTATTCCTTGGCAGTAGCCAAAAAGGTTTGTAATGATTTATATGAGCATAGTTCTCAAGCTTATAAATGACTGTTATTTCTGCATCAATTTGCTTTTACTTCAACAACAAAACAAAAAAAAAAAGAGGTAAAAAGCATAGTTTTAATAAGTGAGATCTCCACAGTTTTGACAAAGTACTACTTTCCTCATTAACAGCTGCTGCTGCTACATATGAAGGTGTCAGAGAATTTTCTTCTTTCTCTTCACCAACACCATGGCTGAGCATTTAGCTACAGAAGAAAAATAAGAAAACAACCATGAAAAGTTGTGACAGTTGAGCCTGTGGTAGGTAGGGAGGCTTTCACTGGGCTCAAGCAATTACTCAACACATCACTGGTGTGGTCTCCAAGCCACACTCACCAGAACAGAGCCAAGAAAACAAGGAAACACCAGGTAGCACAGCTGCTTCCACAACCTGTCATTTACCCCATTCACAGGGGGAAGAGATCCAGGTTTTCCTCCATTTTCCTCTCCTTTTTCAAAAAAAGGCTGTAAATCCCTGTGTCCTCAAAAGAGTCTGACTTTGATATCCACCACACAAATACTAAGATGGCTTGTTTAGGAACTATCCAGAGGTCATCATCTCCGATCTGACCTGCTGGAGCAGTGAAGCACAGCTGACACAGCTCCACACTAACAAGCAAGGCTATTTCTGCTGCTATGCTTGATGATCAAAGCTTTTCCCTAAAATAATAAGATCCCAGGGGCTAAGACCACTTTGGTAACAGCTAAGATGGGAAGAAGACTTTCAGGATACTTGAGATGGAAGCAAACACCACACAAGCTATATGTTAAACGAGTACCATTGATGCACAGCAGCAAGAATGCCTTATTAAAACCTGTAACTAACTAAATCAAGGAACTCTAATATTCATAACTGAACTTAAAAGCACTACCCTCTGGGATACTAGAGAATTTCCCCTCAAAGACTGTTCACCTCATTGACAGTCATGTTGCTCTTCATAATCTTGTTCACAAATTCAATCAAGCTCCAGATAAAATCTAATCAAGTTGGACAAGCTGAATTGCAAGGGCTGTCGTTTCAAGTCCTTTAACGGGAGGTCAGCTCAAAGTAAGCCTCTGATGTCCCAGGACTTGAGCAGGATTATTTCATGTAGTTCATTCCTGTAGGCACCAAAGATCATTTTAGCTCCCCAAACTATTTTTAATACTCATTCCATTGGAGCATTTGATCTCTAGACAAGCTAGGTTTAGTCTTCTGTCCTTTTTGCTCAAATCCTTAGTGATTTTTCCAGGCACAAAAGTGGCTCTCCTAGGTAAAGATCAGTTGTTCACAGAACTTCCTTATTTTAACTGTTCCTCAACTGAAGTTTGTTCCTGTGGAAAACATGACCTTCCCTGAGAACTACTGCTAGTCTGGAGATACTGACCATCCCAAAGCAAATACAAAAGCACCCACAGACTGCCAGGGCAAAGCTTTAAGGAAAACCTCATCATTCACATTTAAGACATACTGGTCACTTCAGTCTGTCCTTTGGAGACACCCTTTTCCTCTTCTTCTTTCCCTCAACTGAAAAAACAAGATTTAAGCCATAGTTCATATACAGATCCTTTGGCTACTCCCTAGCAAACAGGCATGAGGAAAAATTTACTCCCACAACAATTAAATAAGAGAAGAAGCCTCTTTATGCACTTCAGACTAAAACATTCAAAAGTATCAACATAACTGATGATCTTGAAATTAAAACTCTTAACTCTTTTAAATGCATGCTGACACTGTAAGAAAATGAACTATTCAAGCATCTTGGTTCTAGAGTTAACTTAAAATTCCATCCATGGGACCCAGGAATAACAGCATAACATTTAAATACCATATATGACCAATGTGACATTGCAAACCAATGTGCCTGGGGTTAAGGCATGTCCAGCCATATCCCACGTGTGGCTGTCACCTGACTGCCTTTCTCCTCTTCACCAAGCCTGTAAAAATCCTTATTCAGATAATAGATCTGATGCAGATGTAAGGCAACTCTCTCTGTGAAAGTGGTGTTGAGGAAAAAAGTGGTTTCATAAATGTATTAGTCACAAGTTTTATTATAACTAAAGTCTTATGAGAAGAAAACCATTTTCCCATCATCATACTTTCATGGAAAATAAGACAATGAATGGTCCCACCAGCCAAATTCTGAACATTTGAAAAGTAATTATTTCTCAGCTACTGAACAGATAAACAGAACTACCAAGTTTCCAGCCAGCAAGCCACTCCCCATCTTCCTCCTGTTCAGCATGTGTAGCTCAGGTCATTTCCGATTTCAACTCCAGCAGGAAGAGCTATTTCAGCCAGTGCCCAGAAATAAGAAACCCAGAAACCCAGACTCACTGGCTGCACTGCATTAAAAGAGCACTTGGAAAAAAGGCTGCTGATTAAAGGAAAGTTGCCTTTATCTCCGACGCACCAAACATCTGAAAGGATGTTCCCTCCCAGACGCTTCAATGGGTGAATCTCGGTTCCCTTCCTCTTTTTTTAAAGTAAAGTCACTATAAAATAAAGTGCTTGCTCATTTAACTGTTTATTCAGCCAGCTTCAAAATTAAAATATTTCTGCCTTGTCTCCACTCCAGGTTGGTCCCTGGTGACTACCTCCAATATTTTACATAACAATATGTCTTTCTAGAAACTAAGCTCTGGGGAAAATGAAGAAGTAAGAAAGCTCAAGCCTATTTATCAGGCTTGACACTTCCTATCGGTAGGCAGCACTGGAAAACCATTTCCCTGACAAATGGATGGGCCTGAACTAGTCACACAGCCCTGTATCTTGCTTTCAACCTCATTACTCTTCTAAAGAGGTACAACTCTGAAAAGGACTTCAAAATACAGATGGACTTGAAGGAGGGGAGCTTGCAGGGAAGGTGGGGACCGGAGCTATGTTACAGACACCAGCTGAGCTCCAGGGGTCTGGTGAAGAGTCATCTGTGCTACCGCACGTGCAACCTCAGCCACTGTCACACAGCACAGGTCCCAGGTCACATCCAAAGCTTTCATGCACTTTGGTGAGGAGCAGACACACACGTACCACCCAAGGACAGCACCAAATCACAGATAATCTACTGCTACAGAAGTGAAAAATTGATCACCTGCTCACGTGGCAACAAGAACAGCTCAAGACCATTAAAGTCATGGAGAGTGTGGTCTTAAGGGCAGAGAGAAACAAAGAAAGAATAAGCTCTGAAAAGGATGGGTTGATGTTAGCACTTTAACAGGAATAGTCCCTGCTCAGCTATAATTCTGCAGGTCACAAAGTAACCAGAAGTAAAATGCTGTTACAGACCCTTTTAACCAGCAGTACAGTGGGTTGCTCTATTTGTTCTCAGCATTACTTCCAGCTCCACTCCAGAAAGAAGCCGTAAAGAGCAGGAAACAGCTAATCTATAGGCCAAAACCAGAAGTGTGTTTTTTCCATGATGGTTTAAAAAAAGCTATGGTTTAGGAAAGCCTATGGGGTCACATGAAGACAGAAGTCAGCCAGGAACCTTTCATTTGGTTCCTGAATTCCACTTCTTGATTGAACACCCCAAGATATTCTAAAAGGGAGATTCAACACAAAGCCTGGCATGTCCCACACTTTTCTACCCAACTCTTAGTGCCAAAGCACTATGAAGGCATGGCACTTTGTTTCTACCCCAGGTTTATGCCAGGCCAGAGCGATAACAATTCATTTGACATAAATATACAGTGTTTTATGCCTGGATCAGATGCTCAGTCTGGTTCACTGGGCAGCTGTTCAAACACCCTGGCCTCTGGCTAGCAGGGCAGCTTCTGTGCATACCAGGGCTAGTTACACTGTAACTGGAATCAGGCATTAGCCTCTGTGCTGGTGTTGAAACCTGTTTCCAGCCAGGCCAGTTCCTTGATTTAATTACTGTGCAGCCCCAGAGTGCAAAGTGTTCCAGCCACCCTTCTGGACCATGACCTCAGGAACCACAAGTTTCCACTTCAGACAGCTGTGATTAAAAGGTCTAAAGCTGCAAACTTTATTGGGAATGGAAGAGTCACATCAATGTCAGGATTCCCCATGCAGAACCTCAGATTTAGGTGCTATTTACATAAAGGCACAATGTTGCCACCAGAGTTTTGCACCATTTCTCCACTGAGACCTTGCTGAAGAAGCCTATCTAACACATCCATGTTCACAGCCCAAATCTAATTTTAAATCATGCTCTATATGTTAGAACACAGTAGAATACATTTCTTTATCTTCTTCAACAAGAAATACACATGTATTTATTCCAAATGGGTGCTGGATGCAGCTTCACCAATGCAGAACCAAAAAAGTCTTCAATGCCATTAAAAAACAATCCAGCTTTCCAAGGCTGCAGTTTGGTGCCACATTTTGTGGAAAAGCTAAAAAGCTCATAAGGAGGCTTTGAGCACAGAGCTACAGATAATGCCAGAAAGTGCTGGTCAGAACCTCGCTCCCCATAATGTTTAAACAAGAGATTTGCAACTCTGTAGAAAAACAGACTCATTCTTCAAAGGTTCAGATCTCAAATACAAACCTCACAGCAAAGTTAGGGGCTGCATGGAGCTATAGGATTTCCTGGGTTTTCAGTGTACACACAGGCAAATCTCAAGTCAATTTGTTTGCATGGATTTCTACAACATAAAGATGTTTGCATTTGCTTGTTTGGGTTTTTTTAAACAGTTTCAAAACTTTTGTCCAACTTGTGAGGAAAGTGACAACATTAAGTTTTCTCTGGGGCCCTTCGAGCATATTTAAGCACCTCCACATTGCAAAAAGAATCTAAATAAAAAACCACCACCAACAACAAAACACTCAAACCACACAGGACTTGAGAACACGCAGTTTATCTGGGTTATTAAAAAAACAGTCTTTCCAAACACAGAACAAGGGAGGAAGTATTTTGCAATGTTCCACAGCTCCTGGAAGAGTGACCTCTTCTAGCACCACCCCCAGTCCATGCACTGCAGGCTTGGACACCACCAAGTCCTTCTGCACTTTACAGATGCAGAAGAGGAAGTGGTGACACTTCAGGCAGCCAAAGCATTCCTTTTAAGTACAGGATTGAAAAAAGTGCAAGACAGCAGAATTATAAGTTGCTTGATCACAATTCTAGCAGGAAACACTCTGCTCTTATCGGCATTGCTTCAAACCACCCTTGTTATGCTAATGGGTAACTTGTGAACGCTGAAGCGCCCTTGATAGAGGACCATTGTGAGAAAATAGTCCTTCAACGTTTGTTTTCACAGCAGCTACATCTGGGGAAGAAGCTACTGCAAAGTTTCTACCTCTCAGTAGATCACTGCTTGGATCAGTTTGAGAGGCAGAAATGCAAGGTCCATGTGCTCTGTGGAAGCTTTAGCTGCTTAGAGCTTCACAGCTCCACACCTTGTAAACAAGCGCCACCGCAGCCCTCTGCACTGAACCGTGTGTCACTTGGACACGGCCACCGAGCATGTTTCATTACTTGGGATTGCTGCTCCAAAGGGAGCCCGGAGCACCAGCGTTAGCACAGCAAGCACCTCCCCTGTTACCGTCACACCTGATAACCAGAGAGGAAAGCCATCACCCTGACGTGCCTTCAGCTCGCAACGCTGTTCAGGACCATTCCATGCGTGACTTACGTACTGCAGGTGCACTAAACACCAACTTTTGTCTAGGAAAAAAGTGATCCCCACAAGCTGAAACCAAAAATTTGTGCATTTTATGAAAGGCACTGACTTCAAATTGACTTCTCAATTTGTGATAAACTTACCCTCCACAATTTTTCTCTGTGTATCTCATTGGGAAATTTAAGCCACTTTGAACACTTGCTGTTGATAATAGAGACTTGCCCCATTTCCCCACCCACTAAAAGACTATTCATCTCACAACTGCAGTTCTGCATTTTGAAAGTGTCACATCCTCCCACAAACAGACAGTCTCAATAGTCAGCAGTCCTGGGCCTTTGACCTTCAAGACTCTAAACACACTGAAGCCTTCCTTCAGAGAGGCAGCAACACCACTCACTAAGGACAAAACTAAAAAGTAGAAGGAGGAAGTACATTTTGTTTCACATCCCAAACTGGCTGATAATTTCCCCCCTCACAGTGTAATCCTGAGCTATTCTTCCCACTAACTCCTTTTTCTCTTGTCTCTAGCTAGGTCTGTGGAGATTACTGTATATATTATAAATATCTGTGTCTTCTCAATACCTTTGGATTAAGGACCAGTGCTTGAGATGAACCCTTTCTATCCATGAAGAATCACAAGTACTACAGCTGAAGAGCTTAACAGGTCAAGCTCAAGGTGTTGCACAGCCACCCCACAAACCTCAAGGGAAAGACTTCTTCACTCAAAGCATCTGCTGTAGACACAGCCCTGACACAGCACCTGCACCCAGCACCTGAGTAAGAGCAGACACTGGAGAAGGGAATCCTCCAGCACCAGCTGAAGAACAGGCTCCAGTGCTCCTGCTCACCATGTCCTCACATGGCCATGTGAGGGATATAAACTTCCAACCCACAAACCAGGCCCTTTTTCTTTCTCCAATATGTTCACAGCTACTGACTGGCAGATTTTGGGCTGCAGTGCCTTTCAGAATGAAAAGCCAGGAGCACACTCTTTCACTCTGCTGTTTTGTTTTAAACCCCATACCTCAGGTTAGAAACACAGCCCACAACATTCAAACTGGAAGTGCGAGGAGGGATCCAGCAAAGAAAAAATCCAATGGACAACAGCCAGCTGCCTCCTCCACTTCCTCTTATGCACTCATCTGCTGCAGCTCTTTGAAACAACGTGGAGTCAGGATAGACTCCTCGCTGAAAACTCTTGGGAAGGACTATTTAATCCAGCCTCCCATACAACATCCAGGCCACATCCATGGACAGCTGAGCAGTGGTCATTCCTGTTATGAACTATCCCTGTGGTTGCTATGACCTTTGGCTTGGCAAGTGACCCAACAGGCACCTTGTGGTGCCTTACAATGACTTTTGTGTGCTTGCAACATCACCAAGGCTGGCCACTTCCACTAATAACAACAAAAATAGCATTTATCAGTCCTGCAGGGAGTACTTACAGAAACTTAAACATTAAATTAGGCTACCTAATAACAGCTGTTAGTGCCGTATCAGCATTCTCAGGGAGAGGTTCCAGAATGACAAATGTAAAAATACATGATCTCACCTTTTCTTACTGTTGTGGTTCCTGCAACACATTTTCATGAAATCTACACCAGGAACTGGTGCTTAGTTACTTATTTGCTATTTGCCTGCTTTGTTTACTTTTATTTCAGTGTCTTTCAGTTCAGTGCTGCAGCTGGACGGACTCTCAGTCACCTTATCTTGACCAGTGAACCACATTCCTTGGCTTTGTAGCAACCTTCAGCTCTAATACCTACAGTTACCTTCATGGCTACCTTTGCATTGGAAAATGGTTTTTCTGAAGCACCAAACACCTTGTTACCCGTGCAGATCAGCAATTTGCCTGTTTGGAACATTAGCACAAAGTGGGATTCACCAGTGTGTGAAACAGAAGACCCCCAGGCGACATATGAACTCTCCTATAAAGGTTGCCAGAAAAGGGAGCCAGGTGGATTGTTTTGCATTTGAGAAGTTTTATACATATTTTTAAGCCAGGCTGCACCATACATTCAACTTGCACTTGAAATATCTCAAACTTAAGACCCACCCTTCCCTACAGAGAATTTTCCTTTCTATTCTTTATAGCCAGGTATTTTAAGCCTCATTTCTAAATGTATTTTCAGTGAACATCCTAATCAGGAACAAAAAAGCCCTACATGCTTCAGTGTAGGACTCACAGTACACCTCTTACTGAAGCTTATTCACCAACCAGGTGGGGCTGTCAGACCTGGCTAATTGCAGGGCCAGCAGTAAAAACACATCCATTGCAGATTCTCTGAAACTAAAGAGAGTCACATCCTCCTCAGCAATTTTGTATCACTTCTAGTGATCAGGATCCCTTTCCACAAACTCAGCTCTCTGCAAACACCATCACTAAGTAAAGTGGTTTGGGCAACTATACAGAGTTAGATCTGCTCTGACCGAGTGCGTGAGATTAGTGGGGAACATTATCTCGACTCCCAACCTGGACAGAAAGCTGGATCTTTGACAAGAGACTTTTCACAGCACTTAAGGGCTGGCAGCAGTTGCCCAGAAGTCTTCACCCTTTTAGCAGGTGTTAAAGCTTTGGGAGAGAGCCAAACAGTACTTTTGACTGACTGAAGCAATCGAATCATTCGTTACATCACCCAAACACTGCAAAAAATGAGAGCTATTCACTAGAAAGAAGTTTTGAGCAGCCCCATGATAAGATACCCTGAAGCCACAGAGCAAATATCTGCAATAACTCCCGTGTTTTCATGCTGCTTTTTATTGAATGAAAGCAAGTGGTGCATAAACTGTAGAACAAAGTAGAGCAGAGCATCTGCTCAAACACTTTTACAAAGCATTCAGTAACTGTTCTCACTTAAATCTATGCAGCATAAAACCAACTACAATACCACTGGCAGTAACTGTGTGCAAGTAAAGTAGTTCTCTTTCCTTTATGGGTCTGCTGAAGAACATTACAAGGCACTGTTAGTCTTCACTGCAAAAGTAGCTAAATACAGAAGCTTTTGATTTTGCTGGTTCTTCCCATCGTCTTTGACAATAAACCAGTTCAAGTTTGTACTAAAAGAGAGCATAAGCTTGAATGTGTATTGAGAAAGCATTTTAATTTAAATCTACAGACAGCATTAGTGGGAACAAGTGCAGTACTTTATAGCAGACAAACCTTGCCCTCTACAGACTGGAGGATAAGAGTGTCCACGATGGGGGAGTGGAAAGAAGGAAGGTTAGAGATGGCTAGAACGTGTCCCTGGTGCCTTCAGGGTTTTAATCCCATTAACTGAGACAAGGCAGCCTGGTGCAGTTGCACCTTGAGATCAATAACAGGCTCTCTGTAGGGTTTACCCTGCCTTGTTAGCGACACAGGTTCACCTTCTTAAGGCTTTGTGGTATTAGTTTAAGGACACACCACACATCTGCATCTGTGCCCTTCCTCCTTCCCTGTTCTCTGGTGTCACAGCCCCTGGGTGCCACTCATACATCACTATTTACCCTGCTTTGCTGCACCTTAATGAGGGTATTTACATGAGGGTGCACTTTCTTCATAAAGTCTTTGTGCCCTTCATCCTTACGAGGAGCCATAATCCTGTTTATGACATGCTGGTTGCTATAGAAGTGATTGTACTGTCACTAGATTACACCCTCAGGTGGAAAACATGTAAGTGAAGGAACACAAACAGGTTTTTGCATACATTTAAAGACATGATAGTGCAATCCCACATGTAATGACTAGGAGCTTTAACAGTAGCTTCCAGACATAGAATGTGACCATGAGGGATAGCATGGCATCAAGTTTTCATTTGGTTTTCTCCTAAAAAATTAGATTTCATTCTCCTGTCACTGGCTGCTACTGTTTAATTTGAAACAGTGCCCTACAGCTGAACAGTACAGTCCCAGCTACTTTCCCAGGACCGTGCAAATATTTCCACACTCAAAACACTGTATGTGAAGATCAGGGCGAAAGAAGTGACAAGATCATATAACCAGGCTCCACAACTCCAACTGCTCTTTTGTTGATTACTGTTTTTTATAGAGCATGGATTCAGAGAGTAGAAGCAAGAGAGACAGATCGTCTCAGATCTGACACGCTTGGTGAGACGCATGACTAACTCAGCTTGAGCCAGGAGAGCAGGGCAGCAGACGTGCCTGGAATGTGTAACCCCACTTGGAAGCCTTTTTACCAGGGGCACAAGCTTGGGGGGTTATCTGGGTGCTGCCTGGATGGCAAATACATGACAGCAAAAAGTAAATAGGCTTAAGACCCCATTCCTTGTAAGCAGCTGGGAATCACACAAGACACTTTGCTACCTCCTGAGACCCGACTCAGCAGCACTGGGGGAGCTTTAGATCTCTACAGCCAGTCTTGTGCAAGAACCAGCAGCCCAAGTACAGCATTGATGCCACATGCAGTGGCCAGCACTGATCCCCCAACTGATGGTATGTGCACACATGTGCTCTGAGCTCTTCCTCACCTATGCTACAGTTCCAGCCACCAGTACACTCACCTACATCAGCAAATACTGTGCTGGGACACAAAGAGCCACACAGTCCAAACCACAGGTGTACCAGGAACAAGATTCATATCCCAGTATAGTTAATGTTTTGACTACAAGAAGAACACACAACTTGCAGTTAACATCAAACTTTTCACCATGTAATACTTCCTTACTGCAGCATTAGAACAGCACTGCAGCTCCATTTCACATGTGTCCTGTTCTAACAGGAAATAAAATATTCCTCACGGAGTAAAGCTGAGAACACCACCAGTTTCCAGAAGCTCTCAGCCCTGTTTCCAGCTAGTCATGTTCACAGCACAGGGGCGAGACCATGCACTGACCAAGGTCCAAGGGCAGCTGCACAGAAAATACTCAGGATCTCCGTTTTCCCGGGAGACATGACCAGTGACTTGTTGGAAGGCAACAGCATGTCAAAGGCTAGTTGAGCACATCCTCGAGGATGAAAGTCTTGTAAGACTAGCTTTAGTATCAAAGAAATGCTGATGGATGTGTTTGTGAGTAGGAAGTAAAGAACTAAACTGCTGGTGAATCCCATCTGAAGGCACAGATGTTAGAAAGGAAGCTCAACATTCACTACATCACACAAAGCAGCATATTTCACTTTGGCAGAGAAAAGAAAAACAGACACGCCTGGTTTGAACTTGAACCTTGACGAGCATTCAAAGGCTGTCCCTGAAACTGGTTCTTTCTTAGGAACCCTTTAATTAATTTATTGCATCACATCATCAAGACCACTCTTACTGAAGCCAGCACATGTAAACCAAACCTAATAATTAAGTTAGTGATGAAAGTCCTGCTCCATAGGTTATACCTGCAGAACTACATTTCACCAGTGGTGTATGTCATGCTGTGGTACAAGAGGTACATCTTCTCCCATCAGCAGAAGGCAATTCAGATCTGTTCACTAAAATCAACTTGGATCTGCAGAGGATATTAAGAGGTGGGTCAACCACAGGCAGAAGATGTGATATCTAGCAAATAGCTAGTAAATGCATTTAGGACAGTAATAAGACAAGCAGCCATCTCTCAGAGCAGTATCTCAGAAAAACATTTTCTTGAGAACAAAATTAACAGCGATGAAATACTATAGCAGCCAACTGAATTTTAATAGCTGCAACAAAATCCACACAAAAAAGGTTGAAAGGGCACTGCAGTGAGACACACGTGACCCAGCAAGCAGTTGCCTCAGTAAAAATTTCAGACATAAGATACAAGAAGACAGAGACAAGAAGAATTAACACACCAAGGGGGGATTAGGGTAAGCAGATCCCCATACCTTCTCATCATCCTCTGCTGGGAGAGGAGGCAAGTTCACAGCTTGTCCCTTCCTCCTTCTCCCATAACCTCCCCATCACCCGAGGCGAAAGCTAAGCCACACTAATAAAAACAGCAGAGCTAGCGTAAACTGTCCAACCTTGTTATTTACACCTCAGCAGAACGCTCCCAGCAGCTACTATCATTCACACGGCTTCTCCAAGAGCCGCCCGCTAACGCAAGGACCTTGGAAGCACATCCCAGAGCACCGTTTGTCCACATGGAGAATTCTGTCAACAGCACTTGACGTATTTTACGTTCATCCTCTTTAGTTTGCCATTTAATATTAAAGCATTTAAAATGCTGAAGTGCTTGTGTTTGAAGAGATCTTTAATTTGCAGCAGGTCAAGCTGAAAAAGCTCAAAAACCCCACCTTTGCGGTGATCAAGAGGTTTATTGTCAGAGCACAAAACCTGCCTCAGACCATGGTCTCCAAGACCAGCTGAGAGCTTCACCAGGCTGTTTACCCGACGTTTACCCAGTTGCACTTATGAGAATGAAAGGCTATTTTAGCCTTGTACATTTGTTGCTCCCACTAATTTGTCTACTCAAGTTATGCAATGTCTGTTGTCTAACCTGTAGGAATTTTGAATAAATACACATAGTTAAGCAAAGGCCAGTGGATCCAGCATATTTGACCTGAGAGTTTAGGGATGAAGCCCTGTCCTACTCAAGCTCCAGGCACTACTCAGTCTCATAAACCAACAATAACTCAGACTGTGTGGGGAGAGGGCGGGAAGGACAAACAGAAGGCAGCAGGCACATTTTGAAATACTAAGAGGCATACAAGAAGTGTTGTACAGTGGTTTTAAAATAGCACCCTCATCAGAAGTAAAGACTTCTGTTTAGCTACAGAAGTGTCAAACAAATCACTCCATCCTCACTGGAGGTACTATCTGTGCTTTCCACTAAATCCAGACAGAAAAAGACCCAAAACACTGCTGATCCATTTTTTCCTGCCACCTACTCCATCTGAAACAGTTTCCCTCTTAAGGGAACATGAACATTAATACTTGCCATTGCCTAGCAGTACCTCTAATCTACTCTTGTACAATACCTCCCATTTTCTCAAGTCCAAACTGTTCATTCTAAATCTACTGAAGTTAAAAATCCTAAGGGGAAAAAAAAAAGGAAACCTATCTCTTCAATCATATCTGTCTAAGCCCAGTGGCAGCCAGCTATCTCCATCCCTAGCTTTTTCCTAGGTCTGTGGCTTTCTCTGGATTTCTTGCACTTGACAGCTTGTCAGTCCAATGCTAAAAGGAGATCATGTGTTCAGAGTCTACCACGGCATTCACAGTTATCAGAACTACAAGAAGAGATGCAATAGGGTAGAAATAACAAGTCCTTCCCTGAAATCCTTTCAGCCTTCCCTCTAGTTCTTCTTCTGCAAAAGAAAAAAACCCATAAGCATTTCAGAGGTACCAGAAGTAGCACAAACTTCTCTCAGAAGACCCCAGTCATCTGTAACTCGGAGTCAGCCACACAAATTAGTTCTGAAAATTACCTTGCTTCCTATTTCAGAAACAAGAAGAGAATACAAAATAATAGAAGTTCACTATTGATTTTCTTCCCTCAGAAGACTCAGAAAAAAGTACCTGGTACTTTTCACTGTAGAGCACTTGGCTATTCCCTAACTTCCGAAAAGTAAAATGGGCACTGTCTGCAACACCCACAACTGCTCTTGTTACACTTATTCCGAAAGTGTAATTCCCTCAGACGTTAAAGGTTTAAGACAATATTCAATATTAAGACAATATTTTCATTAAATTCTCCTTCCTCTTTTCTCTCTTTGAAAGTTACTTTATTACACCTCCCAAGGAAAAAAAAAATATTTATAAGCAGGATAACTCCACCCTTTCCTCTTAGCTCAACACCATGAGGCAAGATGCACCCAGAGGTCAGTCACAACATGCACTCAGCTGCTTCCTTCATTTCTCTGCCCTTGCATGTTCCTCACCAAAATCCAAATCTAAGAAGAACTCACCCTATCGGCATTTGCCAAAAATTCCATGATTTTTGCAATTGATGCAGCACAGCTTGTTACAGATGCAAACGTTCCTGGGCTCTGATAATTATAAGCCCATGGCTGGGTGTCTAATTAAAGGAGGAATGAATTAATGAGTTTTACCAAAGGCTTTTGAGTCACCATTATAATTCTCACCCTTAATCGGCAGCAGGACACTCAAAGGACACCATGAGCAGGACCAAGAGCAGAGGGGGGATAAACCACCCCCAGCTGATGCTTCCCCCATCACGTTCCTCTCCAACATGTCACTGTCATTCAGACCCCAACAGCCAGATCAAACCCAGCAGGAAAACGCCTGGGCTTTTTGGACAGCTGAATACAAAAACGCTTCCTGAAGCTGCCACAAAGCACACACCAGCCTTTGAATGCCGAGAGCGGCGAGATGCCGGCGAGAGGCTCTGCAGAGCGCTGACTCCACCACTTCCATTCATCCCAGCCCCAGCCCCCACCCAGCGCCAACAATTACAGTTCAGTCTCAGGCTCCCAAGGAGGCAGAAATTGAAAACACGTTTTCATTGAAGCACAGCTTGAATTTCATGAATTCCATTACTCCCGACTTTCTCAGCATTTCCTGGAGTGAATACTGTAAAACAAGGGAGAAAGGGGATGGGGGGGCCATAGGTAAGGCAGCAATCCTATGTCACCCCTCTGACCATGCCAGTCCAAAACCAGACTCGAGGCACTTGCAGTGAGGATGCGACAGAGGACTATTTCCAAACTAAAGAAAATGAGTATATGCTAAACATAAGTTTAAGGAGGAAATAAAGTTACAAACTGCCAGAGGCCTCGGAACAGTAGCAACATCCATTAGGACCAGCACTGAAACAGCAAGGCTACAGGCACAGCCCCGATGTGAAACATTACAATTTCAGCAAGCAACAGAACCTATCTCTTTGGCAGACTGAGGAATTCTTCGCTCCTACAGCAAGTATCAAAATTACTAGTTGATCAACTACAGGAACTTGAGCACACTGTTGAACTGCAAGAAAGCTCACCTCAGGGAAAAAGCGATTACAATCAGAGAAAATGGGTAGCACCAAGCATTTTTTCCACATGTACAGTTATAACACAATCAACTTTGGAATTATTCAGGCATGCTAATTAACACCCTATGGATAGCTTTGATACCATTAGCAATTCCCTTAATGGTTCCGTCACTGACATTCTCTTCCCTCTCTCCCCGACCCCAGCTCGGGCCTTATCTTAAGGAGCATTACATCATCTACTGCACCAAGGCCTCCTTGTAACAGACACTATTATGCAACTGAAGTGCCTCCATTTGGATTTTGGCGTTATTTTGAATTTCGGTGTTGAATAGAAGGCTTGTTTAAATTCTCTGCATGAACAGCAGCATTTTACAGCCTGAAAAGGGTGTCCGTGCACAGACACCAACACTGGCATAACAACGCGCCTGAATGTGTTATACATTTGTGAAACATCCATTCCCCACATTCCCTTTTCCCCTTGTCCAGGAATAAGTCCCCTATTGTTAGGGCTGATTAGCAATATCTTTCATCCCTAATTTCACACTACAAAGGGTTTTCATGCATATGCACGTGTGGCTCCTTTCTGAGTCATATCAGCCAGAAAAAGCGTTTAGTACGGACCGAGGAAAGGAAATCTCAATCCGAGGGTGCAGCTCCAGTTTAAGTGAAGGTGAAGGGGAGTGGCAGCTCCTTCCCTGGATGGTTTCAATGCTGCTCTTATTGTTGACTAAAACCCCCTCATTTGTTAAAATACTAACTTAAAAGAGGTCTGGCACATATTTCATCTGCTGAAGCAAGCAACCTGATAACCACGTGAAAGCACACATTCTTGTAAATGTTACCCTCATATCCAAGGGCTTAGGGATGGGAACGGTACAAGTATTGTGACCGAGTTACACCAACTGCTGTGTCCATGGATTGCACGCTAACCTACTTTTTTTTTTCTTGCAAGAGAGTAGCCTTGAAGCCTTAGAACACAAATGACTACTTTGCAAAAACGTGCACATTTGCAGCTTACCAAACCCTAAAGCTCACAATTACAAGATCAGACTCAAAAAGTATAAGTGGCTCATTACGCAGAACTCTAAAAAAAAAAAGTTTGAAATGAAAGCCTTTGCAACATGAAAGTCCTCTGTTTTGCTCTTTCTTACTTTATCTAACGCAAAAAAAAAAAGAAATGGCATCAGCATGGCTCTGCCCCACAGCTTTCACCATGCAGCAAAAGTAATTTCTGCTTTGAAAATAAATGTAACCAATTCCTAGTTTTTCACCACCGCAACACAACTTCAGTCACCCTGGAAGTGGAGGAAAGGGGAGGATTTCAGTGATGACTTTCTCCTTTTTCCAGACTGTCATATGAGTGCATCCCCAGGACTAAAAGTCTTGCATGAACTTGATCCTCCTTGATTTTAGCTCACCTGTCTTGTTAATCACTGTCGTCAGCTAAAACAAAGAACTGGTAGGATGACATACCCAGAAAGTACAGACAGCCTTGCCAAGAGAAGAGCAAGGTTACTTGGTTTGCATTTTATTAGTATTATTATTACTATAAACAACTCTTCAGCATATATCAATACGTTACTGAGTATTTTGAGTCTCATTCACGTCTTAAAAGTGAGAACTGAGGTTCAGTACTGAAGGTAATCCTGATATATTCCAAAGTAACTCAAGTCTCGGCTAAATCTTAGAGCAAATAAATTCCCAGACATCACATCCCTTCCCCCAGCTATGGGAATCACATTCAGTTGAAAACAAGCCAAGTTCTCCTACCCACTCAAGGAGAATGGGAAATCTCACCGTAACTGGTGGAAAGTTTACTACTGAATGATAAAACAGAAACAAGAGGAGAGTTGACAGTCATCAAGGGGTTAATGCAGAGGAGATGCTGACTCCCCCCCATCCCAAGAAAATGAAGAGTGAGCACTACCTTACTCACTGCTTGCTTGCCGCCACACAGGCGAATTCACTTGACATCAAAGACTGGAAAAGAATGAGTCCAGCTTTGGCCATCATCATTAAGCCTTCAACACACCAATCCTTACAGGTACAGAAGTGACCCCTGAAAGGGGTCACACTGAGGTGACCAGGCAAGCTCTGCCACAGCACAGTCTTACCTCATCAACACAAACATCAGCTCTGGACTTCACCCTTTCCATCACTAAGTGTGCTGGTGGGGGAAGGGGTTGGGGAGAAGAGGTGTAAAATTAGCCTAGTCCTAGAAGAAAAAGAAGAGAGGGGGGGAAAGGAAAAAACCAAAAGAGAACAGAAAAAGAGAGAAACGTCAAGGGATTGGAGAGCACTTGTCCCTCCAACTGTCTGGTCTGAAGACACATGTCAAGAAACTGGATGTGACAAAGGCCCACAGCTTTGACCTATTTCATTCTCAACTGACAGATTTTTGTTTACAGGTTCAAAAATAAATCTAATCCCAAAATGCAAGTAAGAGATCAATAAGACTTGTGGCACAGCTCCTTAATCCACCTTCAGAGTCTTGGGATTAAGTCAGAGAAAGCACCTGACTTCTTACCCTTAATCTCCAGAGTCGTTCCTAATGGGATATGTTCTTCTGGGTGAGAAATTCTCACTTTCCCTAATAATGAAAAATAAGGAGCACTAAAAATTCACACCAACATCTGCTTTAAGCACTGCTTTATTGGATCAACATTTAAACAAAGGCACTTTGTTAACCTGAAGGGCACAAATGTTCCTCTGCTCAAAATGGCATTAGGAATTGGGGGAGGTGGGGGGGTGGGCAGGGAAGAGAGAGAAGACATGGTAAGATTGAACAGATTTTGACTAGCCCTTCCTCCAGAATGCTAGTGATCAGGTTTTGCAGACCAGGAGATGTGGTGCTACGCTCATGTAGAAAAAGATAGAGGATTTTCAAGAAGACAAATGACTCAGTGCAGAAGCACCAAGGTGCCACCACAACCAGACAGATATTTTAAACTCTGGTTCTACTCCTCCAGCTAAGACCAGCATGGTACCTACAGAGCACCATATGCTGTATAAATGTCTCTTAAGACTGGGAAGCTCACCAGCCTGGGCAACAGCATCTTCTCTGTGCAAGATTAATACTTTCAGGATCTTACCCAGATGAAGAAAGCATGGTTTACATCTTTGTATACTCACTTGCATCTCCTTTCCTCCATCCCCCACAATGTGTTTCACATTTCTCCAAGACACCTTTTACCCCTGTGTACTCTGCTCTGCTAAAACCACACATTTAGAACAGTTACTTTTTTGACTAGAGTAAGGTAATCTACAGCCAGTGTTTCCAGAAACTGTCAGTTCTCGGGAGACCATCTGAAAATGTAGCAGCACAGCATGGGTCAGCAAAACAAAGCAAAGCTGCAGACAGAAAGCTGGCAAAGGTTGACTTTTTTCCTCTCTGCATACCATATGCTCTGCAGGACTGGATGTATGGTCAACGGAAAACATTGTGTGTCTACCTTTGGTAAAAGTCAGCCATCAAAACTTGTCTTGATTCTATGTTTTTGGTTATTCGCTGTGCTGTAGTACCCCAGTAAAGGCTTTTCCAGATCAGACACAGAATGGAAGAGTCAGACTACAGCACCAATTTGCTGATAGGAGGCATTACTGCATGGTTACTCATGCAGCTGAGACTGATGAGTAAAGGGAAGAGAGAGAATATACCAGCAGTTCTTAAAAAAATAAAAGCAACTTCAACTTCATCAGAAAACATTGGATTCTGCTAACAGGGGTCACTTAACCTTTCTGGAAATACCAGCAAACTAGTGCTACAGACCTTGGAAGTGGTCCATCTATTCTTGAAAGAAAGAAACCTTCAGTCCAACCCCTTTAAGAGAGGCACATTACCCTCTGATTTTGAGCCAACTAGACAAAAACACGTCATCCAACTTGACTAATACACATGTTTCCAATTTACAGAAAGACTCTTGGTTTCAAAATGGAAATAAGATGCCAGTACAGTAGAGGAAATTCTAAAACAATCTCTATAATCCAAGGTTTTTGGCAGTTTTGGCTCCATCGTGTTTCTCCAGCCAAGAAATACTTCCAAAGACCACATTAGCTGTTATGTGTAGGGAAACAGCCTCACAGAGCCAGAAAGTACCTGACAGAATTAATTCCTTGCTGAACCTTTGGCTATGGGTTCAAACACACATGCCTTGGATTAGAGTCTGCAAGCCAAAAAGAGGGAAGCATCCTTGGGCTTACACAGCACCTTTCCCTGCTGGATCCCTTCTCAGCACACGTACAGAGGGAGAAAAAGAACATAACAACACAAAAGCACAGACAGATGGATGATAGGAAACTCCTGGATGACAACACTGAAAAGACCATCTCAACCAAGGACTAGAGCATGTCCCTGCTCTTATCGATGCTTCCTTCAGCACGATTCTGCATCTTAAGTGGTGTGAATCAATCATCCAGTCATTTTCCAAAGCACATAGAGCTGCCATTACACCTACTAACCATGCATCTGCAGCTCTGACTCTTACTTATAAAGCACGAAGTGGTGCAATGAAAGAGTTTCAAAGATACTGGAGGATTTTGCTTTATTCTAGCCTGACTCACACGTAACCTATGCATTTACGTAGGTTTGTGTCAACATTGCCAGTTTCCAGCAATGAAGAAAAAGCAGAAACTCCACTCAAAGTGCTCTCTGGCTTAGCTTTTACAGCCTCCTTTCTTCTTCACTGTTCACAGCACACTTCTCAGCCCACAGTCAGACTCCAGAGCTAAAGTGTTGTAGTCTCCTTTTCTGTTAGTTCCAGACACCCTGACTCAAGCAGATATCCCATTACCTGTTGTTGTGCTGTAGTGCAAAGCTATTCAGCTTTTCTATTTTTTTCCAACACGTGACCTCCACACTACCTCAAGGCTCTTAACCAACTCTACCCTGAGAAAATGAATTCAATGCCATGCAACTAAGGCAGTCACAAGTAGAAGTACTTACAACACTAAATAAATTAAACTAGTGACAGCAGCAGTCTCAGGACCATCCTACTGGGCCAATTAACTGAATTGGAAAGTAAGTGGACAGTACTGCTGAGATCATCATCATTTGTCCAGCAGCAAAAGGCAGGGAGACCAGAACTGGGATTAGCATGATGCTGTCAGAAGGAACAGGAGCTTTGCTCCATTTTTACATTCCAGTGCCTCCAGAATTTGTGACTCACTACACAATGAAAAGGCTTTGCAGAGCACTGCAGTATGACTCAGATGAGAATACAGCCAGAACAAAGCTGTTCATATCAAGATATTTTCAACCCCAATGATTCATGGGAGGATTAGGAAAAGAACCGGTCTGATAAGATCCTCTAAAGAGAGGACTATGGAGCACGTCCTGCTAGCAGCACACGAAGACAGCTCTGATAGGATTCACCAGCATGCCAAAACCCTGAAGAAGAAGGATCATAACTCCACCTCATTCTACATGGACGTTCAGCTGAATTCCCCCAGAAAAAGAAAGCTAGTTATACTGCTATCCATAGTTTGTTGTGGCAGAAGCAGAGTATCTGAAGGACATCAGTATACACATATATTTTTAAACAATCTAGTCCAGAGGGGAAGGATCTGTTCTGCTCCTCCACGTTCACTGTTCTAAACTAATGGAACAAGATATGCTGTGGGAGAAGATAAGGAGTAAAGTAATACCAAGAGAAAGCATTTTAGAGCCTGGCTCAGGTGAAGAAGGTATGCAGCTGCACTGATCTCAGCCCTTGGCAGCAACATTGCCATAAGTATTTCCCATGCTCTCAGACAAAAGGAGGAAGCCCCGGTAGGTTGGTACACAATGGACACAGCCGCCTCGGGACAGGCCCAGTGCACAGCGGGCGTCCCTCCTGCGCTGGCCAAGGGACTACAGGGGACAGAACAGCAGGAGCAGCCACCAGATCTATATCCTGCTAGATATTCCCCATCATCCATCGTCCCAGAAGACTTACAGACCTAGACTTCAAAGACTGGCAGCGTGTGCTTATCTACCAGCCTTCAGAGAGGTTTCAGGGCACAATCGCTCGTGTGCTGCTTCAGTGGAACAGCAGCTTGGCATTACACTAATCCTCACTGGGTAGAGGTGCAAAGCCTGTTAAATCAGCAGCCTCCTCACCTGCAGCAGCACGTGGCACTGCAACGAGTGATATGACAACATGCAAACCCAAGCCACTGCATTTCACTTCTGGTTGAAGTGGAATTTTCAGTTGATGCACAAATTCAAAGCCCATCATCAATACATGAGTACAAGAAACAGCTGGGTGTTTACTAAGAGGTTACTAAAAAAACCAGTTTTATAAGGAAAGAGATACTTTCGGTTGGTCACAGTTTGGGAAATCTTTTCTAGGTTTCCTTCCTTCCTCATAACACATCAGAATGGGAATGGACATTGAGACCAGCCATATAGCTATTTATGACAACAGTCCAGCTATCTGATGACTTGAAGTCATGGAGTTTACTACAGCTAGGGACACCCTGCCCTTACCCCTCCCCATAAACTTCATCTAGCATCCCCCACTGACCTCTTCTCAGCCCCTGGAGAAGTCAAATGCAGTGTGTTGTTTAGCAGTTCATACTTAAGAATCAGGGTATCAATCACTAATGGAATAAAAACCAAAAATACACACAATTTGTGCCAATGAGACCTACAAAGTAAAGAACAATAAGCTGAATTTAAAAATTTTTAAAACGGAGTTTCTGATTTTGAGGATGTATATGATCTCACCTGCTAAATATGAAAGGTTCCTAAAGATAGGGGAAGACAATGCCAGCAGAGGCTGCAAACAGAGCAAGAGATGTAAACCCACAGAAAAACCTAGAATTCAAACCAAAAGGCCTTCAGAACAGTTTAAAGCACAAGAGAGTATTTAGCATTACAGTTCCCAGTCCTGGATTAAGTTTCCCTGTTTCACTGCATTAGAATTAATCTACGTGGCTACGAACTCCAGAGTCAACTTGCAGAGCCACAGCCGCTTCGTTATATAACCACGACACTGATAGCACAAGGCTGCATTGCTGGAGCCTGCTTGCTGTCCCTCACCAACACCAAAACCAGCAAAGCTGCTGCTGCTCAAATCATTCTCTTGATGACAGACGCCTCAGTAATCCAGACATTCGAGTTTGGATTTGATAAGATGTTTTCTTGCGAGCTGATGTTAAGACTTAAAAGGCCATCGACTGCTGTGCAAGAAGTCCTTAATATCATCAAGGGAGGGGAGGCAGCTACACAGGAGGAGAACAGCAGAAGGTTTTAAGAGGGAATATGATTACTGTAGAAAAATTATCTGACAAACAAACACAAACCCAGATTGTTGCTAGGAATGCTTTTAAGCAATTTAAGTGAAAAGCAGTACATCTGCTGTCTATTCAAAGGTCAATGAGTGCTTATTTCATGATAACACACTCCCAAGAAGATCTTTCAATGAACTCTTAACTTCTGATCTCTAGGATCGCATATCCCTTGTTTTAAAGGCAGATACCCTCTGAGGTCATGGAAATACAGTTCAGCTGCTGTGCAGTGTTACATCTGCATGTGGCCATCTTGAACTCTGCTAAGCCAAGGGAACTAAAACAAATTAACAAATTGAAGCCCCAAATACAAAGTTAGCTCAAAAGTCCCTTTCATTTCTGGTTTAAAGATCTTTCTTTGTGTCTACCCATCGCTCTTTAAATACATCTCACACGTTTTCCTCTAGCTTCAGTCCTGAGATCTGTTCATCTGTTTAGAACAAAAAGCCAAAACATACTGCTTCCTAAAGTACTTCTAATACCTTCTACTTCTAGGATAAACAAGAACTGCTCAGATGCCTTAGCCTTCATGCCTGTGTGCATGATAGCAGGCTGTGTATATAGGACACTGCAAGTATGTTCAGAAAAGCAAAATGGTGTTTTCAAAACCAGAGACCGTGGCAAAACGAGGCAGCAGAGTCACTGCAGCTCTGTTCCAAGATGACAGCAGAGAACACAGATGTTGGAGCACACAGATTCACTCCACAATCATTTTAATTACATGCCTAGCCAACCAAGCACAGGATACAGGCTAAGCAGCATTAAATAAATAAAAAAAAAAAAAGAAAAAAGCTGCACACAAGTATTCTGCGAGCATCCTCCTGTGCACTTGATGCTAACGCCGCTCTCGTGCATTAAGTCATCTGTTTTCCAGCAGGCAGGCAGCCGTTTTTGGAAAGGCACTGCTGGCCTCGCTGCGGGGCTGGCGGCATCAATGGGTATGGTCAGCGCAGCCTGCACAGGATTATCGCGGCCGATGGTGGGCTGTGGGCCGGCCAGGGGCACCAGGCCGGGACGGTGCCTTCGCCTGGGCAGCGCTGAGACCCGGCCAGGGCACCCACCAGGGCTGGCTCCTGCCCCGCTTCCAGGGGTCACTTGGCGATGTGGCCTAGTGGGCACGGTGGTATTCGGTCGAAGGTTGAGCCTCCTGATCCTGGAGGTCTTTTCCAACTTTAACGATTTTATGAGTCTATAATTTCACCTCCTCCCAAGAAGAACAAGGGCTTCCGGCGGGCTGGGGGCAGCTCGGCGTTCCTGCCCACCCCGCCGGGGGTGATGACCTCCCGACCCAGCCCAGGCAGCGAGACCCCGCAGCCGGCCTGCCCCGAGCTTGCGGGTGGCACCTGCCCCTCGGGGAGCGGCCACGCACCTCACGGAGCAGGGCGAAGACGGCACCCAGGGGCACCCACCCAGGGAGCCCCAGCGGGGGCCGGACAACCCCTTCTCCTCCTCCTCCTCACCCCAGGCGGGCCGAAACCCCCGCGCCCGCTGCCCCGCACAGCCCGCTGGCGCACAACCCCTCATCCCCGCACACACAGACCCCTGCGCGGACCCACCTGCTGGTACTCGGCGTCGTGCGGTCGGAAGTCGGCGGCGGTGAGCTCCCAGCGCAGGCTGAGGTGCGGCAGGCGGTGCAGCAGGCTCACCCACCAGGGCGGCGAGTAGCTCACGCCCGCCATGCCCGCGCCTGCCTCACCCCGACCCGCCGGCCATGGAGCGCCGCCCGCCTCACCCGCGCCGCGGCCGCCGGCCCCGCATGGCCGGGTTCCCCCCGCCTGCTCCCGTTCCCTCCGCCCGCTCCCGCTCCCTCTTTGTTCGCCGAGAGGCTCCGCCGCCCGCGCCCGGCGCC
>WBMZ01014483.1:0-100119 GCA_013400975.1 Atrichornis clamosus
CTCGGCTCGGCTCGGCTCGGCAGGCCGGGCAGCTGAGCTTGCAGACAGGTGAGCCCTGGAAGCTACCACGTCACGTCAAAGGAAGCAGGGGTGGAGTTTTTACCAGGGTTAGCATAACAGCTCGACAATTTAAATGCAAGGGAATCTTAACTGGCTTATATTTAGAAATGCGTGCAGTGGGACTGACATTCCTGCATGAGATAACCTGGTTCCTCCATGCAGGGAACACACACTAATACAGGCAGGCTAGACACGAAATTTAAGCTCATGCTACAAATTGCATACAAAACGAATTTTTATCTGAAGGATTAACCAACTCAGTTTCTTCTTGTTTTACATATAAAATCAAAACTATTTTAAAAACAACAAATGTTTTATTTAAAAATTAAAGCAGACAGCTATACAAAATGCAGTTTTAAAGTAAAATTAGTATTTGTCACAAAGTAGAATAGAAACAGAATATTCAGTGTGATGACACAGAGCTCTAGAAACATACGATCTTACTTTAAGCAAAAAACTAAAAAGAGCACTGAAGTATAATGCATTCAATGAAAAGTTCATAACTTCCACATTGCATTTCTTATTATCACGGTTCCGTATTTAAGGCACTTCGTGGCATTACCTGAATTGAAAATGAATGTGAGGATTGATAAGAAAATCTGATTACTTTAAATAAGAGTGCAGCCTCTATGTCAAAGCTCTAAATAATAAGAAATAAGAGAAATTACATTGTGATTAGCATTAGCAACAGGAAGACCAACACTGACACACTTAAAACATCTCCATGCTTCATTCCCTCTTGGAGCATATTTCTGTATTTGCACTTTCTTCATGTGAAGCCTAATATCTGTTTCAAGGCCAAGCTTCCTCATCAGAAGACAGGTATAAAACAGCTTCCAAAGGGTCAAAGGCTATACCAATAGCTATGGCATTGTGAATTTAGGATATGGACAGTCTCAGAAGTTTATCCTTCATCTAAGCCTTCTCTCACTTCAAGACAGGGGTGACAGTTCATATAACTTCAGGAAAGCTGGAGAAGCTTCTAGCAACTCTGCTTCCAACATAAAAGAGGTGAAGCTAAGAAGGAGCTTAATGGATAAAATCTACACTCTAGTAAGTTTATCATTCTAGATAAAGCTTATTCTTAACTGTCGGCTTCATATAAGGTAATACTAGGCAGCACACAAGGAAAATTAGACTATGCACAGATTGTAAAGAGGTTAGTAAGATTAACCATGATGTGTCTTTAAAACAGATTTATTCTCAAAGGTTTGAAGAATTATATAACTTTTTAAACACTCAAATTAGTTTACATCTCTTTCTCCTCACAGGTGCCTGCAAGCTTCAAAATTCACCAGCATTTCAGTAAGGAAAAAGTGTTTACCCTACTACTTTTAACAACATTTATCAGTGTCCCACTCACCCTGTCTTGTAAAGAATAAAGCTGCTTTTTCAAAGCACTTTGCACTGCTAGCTGGCTCTTGACCTCACAGCTTAACATAAATGTCCCATGTGCTTGTCCTCGTACAAAAAAAATGGCTTATGTGTTACTAGCATAATATTCAAGACATTCAAAATCAGCAGCCTGAAACTCTTCATAAAACTGTTTCTCAAACAAGATGTGCAGCACTCCCTTGGGTACAGTGTCACAATATGTTCATAAACCCCAGCCCACTGCTCAGTAACCAACTCCAACACTGAGTTCAGAACCTGATAGCAGTTATATTCCACTCTGTCACAACATGGACCAGCACAGAGAAATAGTGGGTTAGCCAAAAACCCTCCATGATATTTGTTTAAAAGCAATGATCTTATTTGAAATACTAGAGGAGGAGTTAATTGCCTTCTTTTTCCTGAGAATTTCTACTTTCAGGGCTGTCCCTATAACCATGAAGGTAGGAATATTTTAAGTGCTATTCTAAAGTTGAAACCCTTACAAAACCATGTGACTGTAAAAAGTAGGCTTTTTGAAAAGGTACATAAGTAACATGCAATAAAACTAGGAGAATTGGCAATATGGGCATGCACTTACTAGCATAAAGTAAGTACCACTTGAAGCTAGCTTGCTAGAAAGCCCAGTCCTGAAGCACAGTATATGCTGGACACAGTACTTGGCACATCTATGTCTTTTTCAGGACTGAGGTAAAAGAAATACAAACATATTCATATTTTGTGGCTAAGCTATCCACATTAAATTCATCTCCTCAAAAGACCTTTGAAAAGGGTCATATTTTGTACTGCCATCTCTTGACAATCCAGTGGCAAATTAGTGATGAGAAAAACAGATGCAATCTTTTTTTTTTCCTTAAAAACATTTCTTTAAAATGCAATTATGTTTAAGTAGAAAGATTCTAGAATCCTCTGTGTTTAACTTCTCAAATCAGGCAACATTCTCACAGAACACTCAAATAAAAATTTATGTATGTACATGTATATAACTGAACAGTTCATACTGTGCGTCATAACTGGCATTGCTTCTATTACAGAACTACTATACAGAAAAGGAAAATCTTTCAACAAACTATAAAGTTTGATTCCTGCAGTTTTCTTTCCATAAAAATGTGCAATAAGTGCTACGTTTTGCTGGTTTTATATGCAAGTTTTGCCATTTTTATATGGTGATTCTTTAACAGTTGTGGTAGCTGTGGTGATGTCAGTCATAAAAAGGAATAACAGATGGGCTGGAATGAAGAACAAAGTATTTTCAAGCATCTGGATAGCTAAAAAATTCAATGAGAGGGGTTTTATTTTGACTCCACCCACTATTACCTTATATGTGGTTGCACTTTTACACCTTGTATACTTAATTCAACTACAATATTTCTCCATATTTTTACCAGTCAAATTCAGTTCCTGTTGCCTTTCTACTGTTTGGAGAGCCCAGCTACATAAAGCATGTTCATCCAGCCACCAATATACCACAATTCTGTGCCAGAAAACAAGTTTTAATTTCAAGTTCATATTTGGACCAGGTCAATATTTTCTCACTTGAAAATTGATCACAGATTTTAATATTCTTTTAAAAATATTGGAAGCTAAAACTTCATAAAAGCACATTTTTCAACCAACGGCTCTACACCAGCATTCTGAACTCCAACCTTTTGATTCACCTACCTCATTTAAATTAAACTCATCAGTCTGTTGGGCTACATATGAGTTCGAATCTGGGAATTAATCCCATGTCAAAACAAAGAATTTAAACCCTAGTTTATGTTCTTTTCTTTATGGAAACAGGTTGCTGAATCAGAGACTTTATATATAAATTTATTCAGATAAAGTGCCATGAAGTTACAAGCTTCTTAACTATATCAGGCTCAAGCTATACTCATACACATAAGACAAGTCTTGTTCTATAAAGCCAGTCAACAACAGTCTGCAGGGACTTTAAACCTCATTAGACCAGTAACTATAAGAACCACACATTTCTTACCAAACATTCTAATATTATAAAACTAATAAAGCGGAAAATCCAAAGAGAACATTGTATTAAACATTTTTCAAAAAGGAAAAAAGGTGATTCTCTCCATTCGTTCCAATAATTGTAAAATTCTTTATTGTTTCGTGTTGGAGCAAAGATGGGATTGGTTATAAATGCAATAAATACAAAGATTATCTCTTTCAGTAGGGTGTTAGCCTTCAAAATGCAAACTGATTGGCAATCCAGAAGTGCAGCAGCACATGTCATTTGGCTTCTACTTAAAGGGCATTGGAGGTGGCATAGGAACAATCTCTACTTGTCTGAGTCACCAGAACAACACTTCTCATCCTTGCAGTCACACTGCGGACTAATGGGGAGACACTGGATAGAAACAGAGGAAGATACTAAGTCATAAAAAACACCCAACCATTCCTCATATATTCTTTCACACCCAGGGTTAAAGCATTAGGAATTTTTCTGCAGGCAGTCATCATTTTAGTAAATTATTTTTAGTAGTGTAGGAGTAAAATGATAACTCTACACAGCAAGAGATTGTTGCTTTAGTAAATCAGACTGTCTCCAAAACTAACTTGTATTTTTAAATACGGTAAAATACTTGCAATTCACCTGTGTAACTGTAACAGCAGTGAGGATATCCTAAGAGGCAACAAAGTGCAAGAGTCAGGGCTATCAGCACCACATGGGATAATACAAATATTCAATTACTTATTAACATGATTACATAGAAAATTAAATTTTAGTCCCTTTATTAGTAAATAGTCTTTGTTTCTTTATTATTTATGCAAGGGGAGAGACTCGTACAAGAACAACATTATAAATTTTAGATGTGCTGATTTACTTTATTTGTCTTGTAAGTAGTAAGAAAATTGGATATTTCTATAGCAAATTAAATCAATAATCTTGAAGTGATTCAGTAAGCTGCAGTATTTCCTGCATCTCAGCCTACACAATGCAGTGTTAAATTTATTACCTTATGTCTTTACTTCATCAAAATCAAATATGTAACTGCATAAGCCAAAACACGAACACCAATACCCTATCTGCTATCTGGTTTTAATTGATGGCTGATAAATACATTACTATGTGACACAGTCATAATGGACTCATGGTTCTTACACCAATGTTAGGAGTTCAGGCATGACCCCAACAGCCAAGACTGCAGTGATCATACCTGGAGAAGCAACAGCAAAAAATTATCTCAGTAAATTTCAAATACCATAGTTGTAGTGCTAGCAATCCACAGAAAGAAATAACTTCTTGATTGCAAACTGAGCAAAACAGAATCAGTGGTGAAGATGTGGGACCCTGTGATATATTTATGGGATCAATCCTCACTATAAACCTAGGCAGACTTGAAGTTCATGAAGAGTTGAAGTGTGGATAACGTTTATGAAGTAACCCTGCTTGCCATCTTGAACATATAAAGTCTATTTTATTTCCTGGCTTTACAAGTTACTTTTGTTTAAAAAAGAAAATAATTTTTCCCCATCTCAAATAATGAAAATCTATTTACTAGCTTAAGTCAAGATAAAAGGTTGGGATATGGAAATTTAGTATTTTAAGAAACTCAGAAATTCTAATTATTTAGAGGTGATAAATTACTTCTGCACAAAAACCCTTTCCAGACTTCTTTATATTTCCTCTTCAGAAGACTGTACCACTACCAAGTAAAATGATATTTATCTGTCAAATAAATGAAAGTAAAAGCAAATATTCTAGCTACTTTCACCAACTTGTCCATACCTGTCAACCCCTTGTAATAAAAGTAACTTCACATTTTACAAGGCATACGTGTCATTGTATGGGTTATTCACTTCAAGAATCTTTCTTCCATGAAGAGCAGTCCTTCTGCTCACAGATAGAGTGGTACATATAAATGCTCACAAAACAAAATTGGTAACTGTATTCTAATTCTCAGATGTAGCTCATAAAAACAAGAGGCACTATACATGCAAAGAAACCATCCAATTGC
The DNA here is from genome assembly GCA_013400975.1 of Atrichornis clamosus. Classification (NCBI taxonomy): domain Eukaryota; kingdom Metazoa; phylum Chordata; class Aves; order Passeriformes; family Menuridae; genus Atrichornis; species Atrichornis clamosus. The sequence continues at coordinate 5,412 of WBMZ01014483.1, forward strand.
TTATAGACAAGTACTACAGATGGCTCTAAGTTTTTTGTTTTGAGTACTACTAACCAAATTCCAGTGTGGCTGAAGGGGGGAATATCCTTCATTCAAACATTAAGTTGATAAACTGGTGCCTAAAGTAGTAAGAGTCCCCAGTAGAATAGAGAGGGGAAAAAAGAAGAAGCATCTTTCCCACAACATATCCCCTAAACTTTGAGGCTAGCTTCCTGGTAGACCTGCACCTGCTGATAAATTCCACATGAAATCAACATTTTTCTCACCATATAGATACCACCAGACTTAATTTTTAGGTGGACAGTCAAAAGCACGAAACACTAAAATCAGAGACCTCATATAAAACTGACTTGAAAAAAAATAGTTATTTGAGGAAGTTTGCTGTCTGTTATAGTTTAAAAGAAAAAATTCAGGCTACCTTTTAGCATTCACAGGCTTATCAGATGTAATTGCATACAAACAAAACCAAGTAGTAAAATTGAGACTAGTGAGCTTTGTACAAAGTAACTTGGTAGCAGTCAAAACAGAAACCCCGTTCCTGAGATTACATCCAAGCTGCAATACTCTATGTGTTTTACCTCAACCCATGCTGGCATTTGAGATGCTTGTGACAGAAACATCCCAGAGGCTGGCAACACAAGCTATTTTGCTTCAGTCTTAATGCACCTTAACACAATGTTCTAGTTTCAGGCCAACCAGGGCAGAGTAATTTTTTGTGTAATCAACTAGCCATTAAAAGATATACTCTTAGGAAGAGCTTTGCCAAGTGAGTTAGTGTCAGATAAATAGAAAAGTAGATGTCTACGTATTTTAATCTGCTCCAAGGACCTTTTATGATCAAGCAAATAGAGACAGAATAATTCAGAAACAGAAAAACAAATATGACTTGTGATAGGTTCATGAAAAGTGATGAAAGAGAGTGAAAGAGAGAGAAATCTTAACATCTCTCAAGAAGCATCAACCAGTGACAAATTCATAGAATTTATAACCCATAAGCGTAAGAGACACTGCTCATGAAACTTCCTTTACAAAGGAGATGTGGAGGTACAAAGAAGGTCTTAGAAAAGGGGTCCCCATGGAACAGAAAAATGGAAACTAAAGGGCAAGAAAAAATGGAATGGGCTTTAAAGTCAATGCTATGAAGATAATTATATAATTATGATGCATACCAAGAAAATACTGCTGCTTACAACTACCACTTCAACACTTAAATTTTAAGCAGAGTAGGAATTCTTGTCATTCCTTTGTGTAACGTCCCAGATGTCAGCGTTTCAACTGTGGCATAATGACAATTTCTCTTCAAACCACTCTAGAAAGGTTTGGGAGGGACTGTTTGTGGATTTTTGGGGGGTGTTTGGGGGTCTTTAATCAACTCAGGTAGAACACCTAAACCATTTTCAAGAGTTTCAGCTTCAGTGAGAATGCTTTTCAACAGCCATAACTTGAAGGACAACAACACAGGGCATGCAAAAATTAACTGTTTAAGCAGGCTTATCCATGGGAAGAGACATTTGTGCCTAGACAGAAACCTAAGAGGTTTCAATTAATTGAAATTGTCAGTGTCAGTGGTTACACTTCTGAAGCAATCCAGGTAGTGTTAAGTATGTAGGAATACCCTTGACATTATAAGTATGTCAGAAACAGCAACTAATATACATTAACAGAACCAGAATATAAACTTCCAACAAAATAAGGGACAAATTTCTATAACAATTACTAGAACTGAACTTCCAGTTCAGTGACTAGTTACAGAGATATTCAGGTAAAACCCAGAATAAGATAAACACTCAAATTTCTGCCTGTAGTTCAAGTTTGTGATCACAAGCTCTTATAGCAAATTTTCAATTTCCTGACAGAGAGCATTCAGGTTTTAACGCAAGGCAAAAAAAGTGTAGTCCAACAGCTTAAAAATATATAACTTCTAGAGTGCAGAGACACCTAAATATGGTGTAAGTAACCACTTCTCTTTGATTCTATTTTTCCTTGCATGTTTCTGAAAATGTGATGGAAAACGACCAGTTTATATTGGAATTCAATCCCAAATGTTGTAGTATATTATTATCCTTACTTACATTCTGGTATTGCAATAGAGAAATACTGTATTTCAGCTTATTTTAAGAGGAAAAATCAATTCACAAATAATGAGGGGCACACATTAGAATCACAAGCTGCTGAGCTGGAATTCTCTGAAGCATGTGTCAGTTGATCTTAGAAGTAGACTACCAAGATTACAGGATAAAGTATATGACTGCTTTTGTAAGGCAATCACTACCTCTGCCCCATGGGATTTACATAAAATAGCTTCAAATAATGCTTTTCTTATCCAGCAAGCCAGAGTTATACATTAGAAGTAACAGACATTATGCCAAGGAGAAAACACAGATGAACATGTATGAACTGTAAAGATAACTGCTTTCAGAATGCTCCATTTACTTTGGAAGTATTACTACAATAAAAGTGAAGAAAGTAATTAATTGGCATACATCATATTTAAGGCCCTTCAGTCTTTCAGCAATGTAGATTAACAACTCCATGCTTATTAAAGTACTTAATATTATTTATGTTACAGTAGTGCTCAGAGGCCCCAACTAAGACTGAGGTCTCTCTTGAGTACAATAAAATCATTATCACATTGACTCACAAAGAATTCCTTATTAAATTATTGTTTTTTAAAACCCAAACACTTATGCTCTGTTAGCCAAATTACTGTATCTATAAGCTTTACTACAGTTTTTGCTGTGTAGCTCATCCTTATTTTTAATGCCAGAAGGAAGCACAAGCATACTGCATATTTTTCAATGGACAGATAGAAGCGTAGCTCAGAAACACACAGCCCTGGGCCTCTCCCTGCCTTTCAGCACACAGATGTTCCTTCATTTACCAGTACCTGTCTAGCGAGGTTTGCATAACTAGATTGCTGTCTCTCTACCCACTAAAGAACACAACCCCAAGTCAAACCCTGGCATTAGTAGGTCTGTGGGAATTCTGAATCTAACTAGCAAATTGAGGTGGAACAGATTTTAGACTCTCAAATTTCTCCCTAATATCAAACTGATGAGTGTTAAAGTTCACAAGGAACAGACAAAATCTGCATAAACTTCTTAGACACATTATTGAAACAGATGGTTCAATATAATGAGTTTCCAAACAAGTAATTGTATATACAAATGTTAGTGCAATCTGCTGTTGTAAAAACCAATTTTTTCAAACTTTTGTAACACTAATATTTTTTCCATACTTCAAAAGCTATAGTGTCATATCCTGCATAATTAAATTCCGGGTTATACTAACTGGACCACTGAGAGTGTTCATTATACTTCACTTGTTAAGACCTGTTGGATGAAAACTAGCCCAACTGTCTCCAGAGAGTCTAAAAAAAAAATTATAAATAATTAAAGAAAAATCATTAGGTAACCACTAGTAACAAACAAAACACAAACATCCCTCAGATTACTCTGCACAAGTCAGTAAGCTACTTAGTCAGATGTTGCATTTCCATTTGTTAAAAGGTAGAATGGATGACTTATGATCAAGTGTTTAGCAATCCAGTGTATGTTGGCCCACCAGCCTGGTGGGGATCAGAAGATCTACCTGACAAGTACATTCCTACTGCATCCCGATGGTGATAGGCACTGGGCAACCAGCAGCCACCCAGCTCCGGGGACACGCAGTACAGGCCTCAGTTGGATTGCAAAAACACTGGCTGAACCTTTCTGTGGTTTGCGTATTTCAGTGACAGTCACAGCACAAGTTATCAACACGTCTTAACTTCTCTTCACTCAATTCTCCACCCTACCAGTTTCCCCCTGATCTGTCACATGTGTCTTTTACAAGAACTGTTGGTCTGTTGCACTGCAGTTCTCAGCAATTTAAGCAGTTCCTTCATTTCCATAGTTTAACACTGGATTTTAATAGTCAGTTCTAATAAATCATCTCTGGAATGCACATACACTTAAATGCTTAATGAAGAACAGATTTTCAGTGGTATTCCCTATTTTCCTGTCTCAGGGAAGGACTTAGCAGATTGCACAACCATACTTTTCATTCTTTTAAAAAAGAAGCTACTGCACTGGAGGTATGAGACTCTGGGTTCAAACTTCACTTAAGAAAAACAAAAAACCTAAAGCACAATACAGCAATTCTAGTATTGTTCTAGAATTAACAGTACACTCATTAATGAAACGAACATTTTACAAAACAAAGGGAAAACACTTTTCCTTTAAAAGTCACCTTATTTGTTACATGCCTCAGAAATGTTTGTTAGGATCTAAAAGCAAATTACACAACTGGAGATTAATCTGAAAAATGTAAACTTTAACAAGTTACTTACTGAAAATTTGCTACTTTTACTGATACAGGAACATGGGGAAGTTGAGTGGCCCATTTCAGTGTAACATCTTGGTAAACATTCAACATTTTACTGTGGTTTGCAATTAAAGTGTTTACTGTTCCTTCTTGTACTGTTCAAAGAAAAAAAAACTTTTAGGATGAAAGTTTTTTTAAAAGCCAGTACTGAACTTTGAGGCTTATATCATGACACTATTTTTTCTTTTATTTTCAAGACATTACCTGTTATAAATTAATTTAGTATAAAGTGTCAGTTAGTTACACTGGCAATAACCAAGGACATATGTGATTAATTATGGATACCAATTTCAATTGCATATTACACAACACACGACACAATTTTCTAAGGTTCTGGCCAGCCATGTTTGGTAATTTAAAACATGGCAAGCAAAGACTCATAATGGCCATGTTGGCATGCCAGAATAGATATGACAAAATACACATTGATTAAATATTTGCTACTTACACTCTTCATTAATTCATTAACTTGTGAATACCAATGAAATGTGTATGTATTTATAAGGTTTATTCATAGTACAATTCAAACCAGAAACTATAAAATGTGAAGATTGCTATGATCAAATTTATACAGACTAAAATGATATTTTAAGTTCAAAAGAAGACATAGCACCAAAAATTTATCAGATAGTTTTTGAAACATTAAAAGAGAATACGTATTAAGAGTCTGTAATTCTAACCATGTATCTAAACAAGTTGTTTCCACTCAGTGTAATAACAGTAAACTTCATTTTATTTTTTTCAACTATCTGTAAATATCAGAAGGTCCTCAAACACTAGTTTACTCTTCCAGTCTCTTATACATCTGTGTTTGTTGCTTTGATAGCCTGGGCACTAGACAAGTACCTCAATTTGGAGACAAAAAAATATTCAGATTCTAAAAATTATGACACTTCACACTAAGTAACATAAATAAACCTGCCTCGTTCAAAAAGAGAGCTCCAACTTCACATACTGTCTACAAATCACAGAATCACAGAATGGCTTGGGTGAGAATAGACCTTAAAGATCATCTATTCCCAACCCCCAGTACCATGGGCAGAGACACCTCCCATTAGACCAGGTCGCTCGAGGCCTTACCCAACCTGGTTTTGAACACTGACAGGATTGGGGCATCCACAACTGCCCTGGGCAACCTGTGCCAGTGTCTCACTACCCTCACAGTAAAGAATTTCTTCCTAATATCTGACCTAAATGCCACAGGCAGGGATACCTTCCACTAGAGCAGGTTGCTCAATGCCCCATTCAACCTGCTTAATCATAAAAACTTATTTATTCAGTGGTTAAAGCAAAAAAACCAAAACCAAAACCAAAACACCAAAAGAAAAAAAAAAAAGAAACTCGCCCCCCAAACCCCATCCAAACAACAAAACAACAAAACAAACCCACAACTGATAACTCTAAAAGTAATCAAGCTAAAGGTAAGTTGAATCTTCCTTTTACAAACCTGAACAATAAGGAATGAAGGAACTCGGACTGTAGTCAAGCTTTTTCATGAACCGTATTTGCCCGTTATCCTTAAGGCAAAAGAAGTTTCTCTCACCAAGAACAAAAACAGAAGAAATTCCCTGATTAAATGAGACAATGCATATATCCAATGCTTGCTCTCCAATGTTTAAAACCCAATCCACCTTCAAAAGAAAAAACATGCAACAGAAATCAATTGACAGTTGCATATTAAGCTTTGAGAAGGTTCAGAACTAATGAAATTACATATCATTAACATAGATAGAAAAGCAAAATCAAGGTCTTTTTTAGAATTAGAATTATCCTTAGTCTGAGGGCAGTCAGAAACTTTCCTTAATGTGACTAAAGCAGCAAAAATATCTTATTTTTAAAACAGTCATGAATTGATGTCTATGCACTTCACATTTAAATTTTAAAATACACATCCCATTCAAAATGGAAATGCTTTATACTTTAATGAATGAATCCAAGAACAGAGCATTAGAATCATTTACATCTGCCTCTGTACATGTTCTTGGTTATTAAGGACAACGTTAGAGAGCAAAAGGTGACAACTTATTCTACTCATATATGTAAATGGAAAAACAGACAAAAGTTTAAGGTGCATAAGCCAATATTTATGCTTGCAGTAACTCATGTACACCCTTCAATCTGGAGAATGCTCATGTATGTCATAGTTTGTTTACTTCTCCAACTACACACATTGATATAATAAGCAACTACTTACAAGTCCTGCCTCACCTGTCTTTAAACAATACTAGGGCTTATTGATACATTTCACTGGTTTGTTTCTTCAGCTCCTCTGAGAAATTTCAACTAAACACACATGCAAAAAATGCTTTCGACTTCTGCCAAGCTGGTTAAACAGAAATTTAGAATTTCTGAAGTAAAAATATATCCACGTTCAACTGTCAGCACTTCCTATATGAACAGCATCAATCATTTTGCTTAAAGAGTATAGAATGTGTCAGTAAGCATCCTGGCATATCTGATATATGAAACTTGAAGTGCCATCCAAAAGTTAAGGGAAAAAGCAAGGCTCATTACATTTGTCACCATGTATGCTTCACATTTTAGATTTTTTTAAATTGTTTCTTTTGCAGCATATCTGATGAAGCTTCCAGATTTTTTATTTATAAACTATGTCTCTCCTAATTATAGATGTAGGATTCAGCCTGACCTGACATATATTTGAAAAATTCTACAATTAGCCACTGGAAGAAAGACGTTCTCCCAATATTTTACTATTGTGCCTGAAATATGCTGAATCTAGTATTTTATATATGCAGTATATTTAGCAGACAAGCAACACTATTGCAGGCCCATAAAGAATTAAATTCTCTTCCTCTTGAGAGAAGGCAGCTCAAAATATTGAACAAATTAGTCACAGGGACCACTGAATCCACAGGTGTTTGACAAAAGGAGTTCAGGACACTGAATATTTTTGGAAACATTTCACTGTGAATTTTTCTCTAAGTATAAAGGATTCCCCAAGGAGAATGAGATTAACTGTCTGCAATCCAAAGTCACAATTAGACTTCATTTAAAAACGTGAGCAATAATTCAGGAGTACCTATTTATCTATTTTACTACAGTGTGGGTTCTGTATTACAAAGATTGCCTTGGAAATAGTTATTTCCAGTGCACAATTCTCTCTTTATTTTCTCAATAGAGTAACAGCAAGTTTTAAGGCCCAAGCTTAAACAACTGAGGCCCAGACACCTTAATAGAAATCTACTGGAGTCTTTTGATTGCCTTTAACAGCAATTGGATCAGGTCCTTTGTCAGCAGACAGTGTTTCCATTCGTTACTTAGCATTGCTCTTTTTAATATGTATACAGTGTTTACACAGGGTATGTAAAATAAACAAGTTTTACCGCAAGCCTTTTTCCAGAGCTAAGTTTTTGCTGTTCTGTGTCTTGTCTTTCATCAGCATCTGTCGCAAATGCCAGCACTTGGTATCTGTTAAAGGCAGTTTAAAAAGGTGAAAAAGGTATCTTTATAGTTAATACCTTTACATTAAGTAAGAAATAAAATATAATTATCATGAGTATGCATACCCAGTAAAATAACAGACTAAAAGGATTGTTAGAAAGCCTATTGCAACATATCTATCATCAGCAAAGATTAATACCACTGTAGGATAGCAGGTAAGTGTAAAGGTAGAAATTAAACAAACATTTCTATTCAGATTTTATGTGGTGTTAAAATAAATTCTACAGCTAAATATATTAGAGAATAGAAATATAGACCACAAAGAAGAAAGAAACCAACTTATTATCAAATTGTGAAATAGGAATTCTAATAAAAAATGAACTCTTTTGCTCTTATAAGGCTTTTAAAAAAACCTCCTAAACTACATAGAAATACAATCTGCTCTATCTAATAGTGAAATTTGCAACCACAACCAAATTAGGTAAACTAAGTGGCTCCAATCTAAGAGACCACAGTAAACTGAAATCAGTAGGTGACACATTTAGCAAAAGTTGGAAGGTTTGTTGGGGTTTTATTATTTTAACTGCCAACAAACCATACTAAGAAAAACTGGCAATGAAGATAATTGAAGAAAAGATACCAAATGTCATAAAAGCTCTGCACATCTATCTGGCCTCTTTACACCCATGCAATCCTCAACATTCAAACTGTGTCCTGATTGCCTCTTCCGTAACTGTTGCTTTCCTGAACTTGTGCTGGTATCCTAACCTATAGAACTACTCTGTTTCCTGTGTATGCACATGAGGTAATCTGTAAAATACTGAAGTTTTATACATAACTGAAATAAACAACAACAGAAAAAGACCCAACATAAACTTATCCAAAAGATAACATTTAATTCTTGAAGTCATGGAGTGCCATCAGCTCCTAAGCTTAAACCAATGCAATTCTGAATGTTCCAATTCAATCTAAAATAACTACAAATTATTGTTCACTGCCAAGGTAGAGATTTTAAATGATGACAACAATATTCCTCACATTTCATGTATGTATTGTGGTATAGAAGAAAGGACAAGAAGTAATGGCTGTACATTAAAACACAAGAAGTTTCACCTCAACACGAGGAAGAACTTCTTTACACCGAGGGTGGCACAGCACTGAACAGGCTGCCCAGGGAGGTTGTGCAGTCTTCCTGTCTGGAGACACTGAAAACCCACCTTGGTGTGTTGCTGTGTAACCTGCTCTAGGTGACCCCGCCTAGGCAGGGGAGTTGGATTAGATGATCTCTAGAGGTCCCTTCCAACCCTAACTATCCCGCAATTCCATATTTGCTAATAAAGCATTTTAGTTTCTGAAATTATTTTCCTTAGAGAAGTAAACTACGTACTTGGAGTAAGAAATTTAATTTCTTACGGTGTATGCTATGACCTAGTTAATAATACTAAATAAGCTGCTTTTAGTACAGCTATGATGTCTTTAACTATCCTCTATATGAATAAATGCTCTTTTTCAGTTTAACACATTAAGAAAAGTTGCAGATTCACAGAATCACAGAATGAGCTGAGTGGGAAGGGACCCAGAAGGATCCTGATCTAACAAAATTTTCTCTTTTCACCATATTTTATTAAGTCTTGAAGAGGACATTCATGTTTTATTAAGTAATCAGAGACTAATACAGAGTATTCACACCAAGCTCACATCAAATAGCAATATGTACTCATGCTTAAGTACCAGCTACCTGCATACAGTCTTTCATGACAAAAAACTCAAGCCACAGATGACCAACACAAACTTTCAGTTCAGCTATCACATCAAGCATATGAGGCATTTTGCTTTTAGACCTTGAAAGAATTCAGCATCAACACAGGAAATACTGCTTTTAAATGAAGCCATTGGTTTGTATGAGCGTTAAGAAGTTGAGTAATTTGAAGTTTGGTAACTTATTCTGCTAAAAACACTAGATAGAACTGTTGTATTTTTTATTCAGTACAATAAAAACAACTCTTCTCTCCACAGCATGTCTGTTTCCTTCACTTTAAAAGGATTACTTATCTCTATTCACGTGTCCTAATATTTCAGACACACACTAGAGATTAGTTCCATTAGTGTCTTAACTTTTGGCACAGAAGGCCAAAACCAAGTGAAGAATTCCTTTAAAACTACACCTTCCTACAGTAAGAATGGCACACTTGTGAATTAGTAACAGACTGATGAAAAATTTTAGTCACATTTGTTGTAAAGGTCAAGAATCTGAACATAATAAAAATGTATGAGATGTTCACTTTAAAGAAAAGTAAGGTTTTTTTTTCCTTGACAACATTAATAGATTGTATTTTAATTTTATTCTAACATTATATTAGATTTTTTATTCTAATTTCTTTGGGAAATTAAAAATTTTCTACTAAATTACTTTTACTTGCAACATATATATCTTGTCCTTTGTTCAGAAAACAATTAATGATATCTATAATCTGTCTTCTGATCAAGCTTTACCAGCAAAATTAAAAGAGTATTGCTTGAGAACTATAGGTGACAGAAGAGGGTAGTGTGACAAAGCATTGTGCTTGACTAACATTCCCTGGATTAGTCTCTCAGGGCATAATTTATAAAAAGTAGCATTCTTATTTTCTTTAATACATATGATTACCTCTGAAAAAAATCCTGAAAGTACTTGTCATCCCATTCCTTCAGCTTGATGAGATTCCTCTGAATGGCAGCCCTCTTCTTTTTACAATAGCCACTTTCTAAAATTTGGCATTGTCCTTGAATTTCAGGACATGCATTCTGTCCTACTGTCCAGGATGAAGACAGTAAAGAAATACTGGCTTCAGTATCATCATCACTCATCTTTGGCTGCTAGTTAGAACTGTGAACTACTACTACTCTGTAAGCCTGACGACTCTGCCACTTTCTCATCCACTTCAATGGGTGTGGGTTTTTGCCATTACAGGTAGCAGCTCTGCCCCAAACACCACCTCACCCCAATTTACTGCTAGGCACAAAGATTCAAAAACGCTAACATTAGTCCTCTGTGAGAACAAGGGTCTGCAATTGGGAAACGTCTTATTTTTAAAGGGCTTCATAGCAGAGTTCTACCACAATGTCCCATTCCTCAAACATCCATCTGATTCTAAACAGATGGATGCTTGATAAACTCTTCAACATGGTGGTTGCAACAGAGAGCCCCATGGATTCAAGATGCTCCTCCATGGCGAACACAAATACCCCCTTGTCTGTCTTTCAAGATCTTTCTCATTCTCTTTCTTATTCTCTTTCTTACTCTCAATTAGATTTTTATCTGGTTGGCCTTACAATACATAGTCCCTGTGCTTGGAGGAAGTGGAAATGTCGTGCACAGTCTTTACTTTCCATCTTGTAATATTTTTCTGAATGTCGAATCCATAAACTTATTATGGCCACAAACTAAAATAGCTCACAACAGTTTCATCCTTGTTCCAACACTGAAAGCACAAACTAGACTGAACTGAAGCAGGGAAAAACCCAGCATTTGGGAGCAACGTAGCCCTGATAAGCTAGTAAAATAAAATAGGACCATAAAGTCCTCAGGACTCACAGCATGCTTTCTTCTATGACTGTAGCATGACAATGATCACTCAACAACATACAACAACTTTCCTGTAACTACCTATCACCTGCTTTCAGATACACAAATAAAGGCATTAGAAATTAAACATGATTACTGTCAATTTGTTTACCTAATAAAAGATAGGACCAAAATACGCTGCAATTACTGAACATGAACACATACTTGTAGCTCTCAACTTGTTGACAAGAAGACACTGTAATGAAAGAGTCTGTGCGAGAGCTGTAAGCCAAGGGACCAGGCAGAAGAAAGCCAGGCAAAAAACGGCCAAAAGCATAACTTTCTTGTTCAAACAACATGAGCATCCCATCCATGGACTGTATGCATATCAAATCTCGACCTAAGGAAAGCAAGAGAAAGAAATACAAAGGAAACAAAGCAATGTTATTTATGTAGTTTTAATCCTGAAACTGTGAGTAAATTAAAATTGTACTCATAAGTAATCCTAACAAAAGTTAGATTCATTTTCATTTATAGGAGTGTTTACTATGAGGAAGAACACTAAATATTCTGATCTCAATAAAAGCTTACTTTCTAAAATAAACAAACTAGGTTTGGGGGGGGCAATAACATTCAAAATACATTAAAAGAAAAAAAAAAAAGAGACATTTTATTTCATAACAAAATTCCTAAGGATATGACTATTACAATTTCAGTTTAAAGCAATGTTCCAATATTCCCAAAACATCAAATTATTCTGGTTCTTAAATGCTTCCATACCTTACAAGCAGTCATAACAACTGCAGTTTAAAAATAACCAATTCTATTTTTTCAAGTCTACTTAAGCAACATAACAGAAAGTCCTACAAATATGTACTGTTGTGAAAATAATACAATAGTAATGTCTTCCACGTTTTACATTCACATTTTCTGTCTTCAAGGAAAGAAAAAACAAACAAGGCCCTCTCTGTATTACCAGCAAGACTAAAAAACATCAAATAAAAAAACATTCAGCTTGGAGTAAACTATTTCAAGCCTCATGCATTATTCAGCAGCCTCAAGAAATGACTTAAGACATGGCTTGTCATGCTTCAAGTACACTAATCTAAATTCAAAGTTTCATTGGGAAGATTTCTGAGATCAGAAGCTGATTATGCAGTTTGCACTTCATATGCAAGGGCAACAATTCAAACAAATAATACTTTTTATGCATTCAAAGAGAGCTACACCATTAAGACTAACACTTTCTGAAGCTGATGAATGTATATCTCCTGAATTCATAGATAAGCCCATATCTTGCAAACACTGCATGAAATATTTGTAATTCAAAATGTCTATTCACCTCGATTAAAACACTCTATTGTGTCTCAGGAATGATTCTGTATGCATGGACGACCCAAATAAATTGTCTGTTCACTAAGTTCCACTCTCAATCCTTTAGTAAGTTTTCTAATATAGGAAGGTGAAGCAGAACAAAAATAGGCTAAAACTTCATTCTTACAGTTACATAAACATAACAAAAGTCAAAGAGATATTCAGTATCTGAAAAAGCAGCAAATGTAAACTGCAAAATATTGTTCATCTCCGTTGCGATTCTTCACAGAAACTTTAACTACTTAAAAATAAATAGCAGTGTAAAAGGCCAGAAGTACATCATGTTACTTGTCCTTGTGATTAAAATATACAATAAAAATTTAGCTTAGGGTAAGCACAAAAAAAAAAAGGAAGATGAAGCAGCAGGGTCCTTTCTACTCGCCCTCCTCCTTCATCTCTTTTTCAGATTTTCCTGTTTTCTAAAAATTAAAATCTCCCACCCTTTCTTCCAGATTCTGTGCACAATTCACAACGTGTAGCATAAATCCTGTTGCAAATAACAACCAGTTGATAAGAAGAACATTTGAAAGTGCAATTCATGTTGTTCATGTGGTTGAGGCAAAGTTGAGTCTTTCAGTCTCTAGTGAAAAGACAAGAGGAAGACTCTTCTCTGTGGCACCCCGTTACAGGACTAGAATCAATCATATCTGTTCCTCTAAGCTGTGAAATTTCAGGATTTAGTCCTATCACATGCTCCTGATCAGCAAAGAGTAGGAACCATCAGGGAAACTTGGAAGTTTTGTACTGATATGCCATCAACGTTAATGATACCCAGCTTTCACTTCCCAATAGTTGCTGACATTATTGTCACACTGCTGGTGCAGTCTAGAAAGAGTACGAGATAACCAGCTGTATAAAATTATGATTAACCAGTAGAAGTTCCCTGAGAAACTAGTACAAGCACTGATAACTAGTAAAAGGTGCTAGTCCACTGGTTGCCACCACAATCTCTTAGGTATAGTTATTTTAAAGTAAAGTTATTGGCTACTACAAATAACTAGTGGCATTTTTATTTGCCTGGCAAGAAAACAGTGCTTCATAATTCAGGTGTCTATATGACCACAGTTATTCTACGTGTTACCTCAAAATCACATATGTTCACATTCAGCATCAGGCATACTAAAAACCTTCTCAATTCTTTACATAAGCTAACTGTAGAGTTCCACTTCTATTTTACAACTTTATCAAGAATGCAACCCTGTAAGTCTGGGTATAGCGAATCTTCAAATCCCTTCCACAACCTCTGATGAATTCTCCTACTATCAGCAGCGTGCTACAGAAGAAAACTGCAGCTGTCTGCCCTATTTCCTGAACTTTAACTTTCAGTGTATAACTTCAGTGGAACTGCCTGGCACCTGAAACCTGAAGACAAACTGATTAGAGATAGCAGCTTGAAATTTTTATTTTAAAAGGCACAGTAGTAGAACACATCTGTGGTTTTTTTAAGGCTTCCTATTTTTCATCTTTTCTTCCACAGAAAGATATAGATAAAGTCAGGGGAAAAAAATAATAAAAAACAAGAATGAAAAATTAAAACTGTGCACAAAATAATTTAAGTCACAAAAAACATGTAACAGCAATGTTATGTATCTTTAAATTTTTACCATGTTGCTATACTGTTTTGAAAAGTTCTAAGTATTGCTTAATATAAGATCAAAAGTAAAAGACATTTAATTGCAAAGTGAATGACCTTACTAACACAGAAATCTTATCTATTTTGTAATAGAGTTAAATTTCAGGTACTCGGCTATACTGATGAAACTGTCTCTTAGACAACTACTGACTACAAGTTTTAGGGTTTTTCTAAAATATACAATTAAGTTGTTAATTTCTACTTTTCTGACTACAGCTATAGCAGATACAATTGATATGCAGTGATAATCTTGTAGACATATTACAATTCAAATAACAGAAAAAAGTAAAAGCCATTACAAATGTGGAGGTGTTACTGCTTAAGTAACAAATAGTAATAACTTCTGCTCTCCTCTATATTATAAATATCAATCTTATTCTTGCCAATTTCCTAACATCATGGAAGTGATGAACAGAAAAACTATAGCACTTCCTGCAATATGTATGTCACATCAAACACGGAAGCATTCATCTTTAGCATGCATAATCCCCAATCACATGCAAATATCATTGTGAAAATCTCTCCTACTTTAACAGCAGTGATACGATTGAATACATGACATAAGTTCTTTAGAGCACTCTAGTGATCTCCAAGCACACTGCAGTACTGATCTGTACTGTCTAAAGAAACAGAGGCACATGAGACTGAATCAGCAATCACTGTTTTGGCCTCTAAAAGCACAGCAGCACTTCTTAATACACTCACCACTTTGTTCATCATATTTGTGTTGTTCCTACTCATTAATTATCAAATTTGGATTTTAGTCAGCTTATACTACGGGACTCAAACTCCAGTTATCCAAACTATCACATGTAAAGCATAATTAAAGAAAATTAAATTGTGTATGAAGTCTTATTTCCTAGCTTTTTATAGGTCAACTTATTTCCTTTGGCCATTTGTTTTTAATGTGTAGCTAGTGAATGGAGTTTTTATGTTTCGCTTTAAGACATGCAGTCTTCCAAACACTCAACCAGAAATGTCCATTTCTAAAAAGCTTATTGCAGCCAGTTGGCTTTGCCAGTGACACATTTATAAAGTGAAAATATAAACCACAGTGTTTTCTGCATATCAGATGGAATCACTTAGTGTACTCTACAGTTTCAGCAGCTTGTGTCTCAAGAGGAATGTCCCTCAGCCAGAAAGTGTTACTTTTAAGCACAAGTCTAGCTACTGTTGTTTTGTATTATTCTAGCAGGATATTAACATATTTGCATCAAAATTTTAAGCCACAATGTATTTTTAGAGCTAATGCAAAGACAAAATGAGAGGCAGGTGGTAGTTCTTTGAAATAAGCTTCTAATTAAAGCTATTGAAGAGCTCAAGGTTTTTTGCATGTTAATGATTTCCTCTACTCTGAGCTTCCCCTCTGGCACCAAATCATTTTCATAAAACATACATTATGTAATCACAAGGCCTGAGCACCACATGAAATCAGGCAGTGAAAACTACAGTGGGATAAATTGGAAATCAGAAAAAACTTCATAAAGTTACAGATTTTAGGAAGACGTCAGCAGAGAAAACTTTAACTGCGTTCAGTGGTAATCAAAAGCATCAATAAAAAAGCCTCATATGGAAGGAAGCATCAATGAAATAAAATTAAAAGATAAACTGGCATTTACAACACACTCAGGAGCCTAAGAGCCCTTTAATGATACACAGGAAATGTTTTCCTAATATGATAAAAAAGTTAAATCCACAATGCGTGCTAATGCGAAGTGATGCACATAAACTGTATTCCCACACACTGGAAGAGAAGTTAAGTTCCTGTCCTGACTTGAAACAAGCAAATATGTTTTCCTTTTCCTTCATCATTTCAATTTGCCCCTGAAAATTTCTCCCAGCATACAGAAGAAAGTCTCCTTCAGTTCAAACCCATTTTGGAGAATTCTACTTGCTGCTGAGTATAGCTCCTTTAGCAAAGCAGATCTGGGGCAACTGTGAGAAAAGAACTTCAGGAACCAGTTCTGACAAATGGAAAAAACATTTGAAAATAAGTTGGGCAGTTCTTCAGACAATGTATGCCTAGTAAAAGGCGAGTCTTATGTTATCTCCCTAACCCAATGCAGGAAGCACACGTCAGTGTACATTCAGAAAGAACTCTGAATTTACTAGCTTGGTGGTCTGGTGGCTGATCCATGCTTTTCTACAGAAGGGATCAAAGTTCAGGACTTCAGCTGCAGCCATTCATCCCAGGCCAGAGGATCTGATAGCACCGCCAAGGCAGTGCAATATGCAGAACACAAGGAAAAGGAAAAATGCCCTCCATAGCTCAATGCTAATGCAAGTACCCATCACGAATGATGCACAATATTCCAGCTGACACTGACTGAGTGCTTTTCTGCTGGAATTGAAAAATCACTCCAATGGGAAGGAAATAAAACTAGAGTAGGGATAGGAAGAGAACTTTACAAGAAATTAAGGAAAATGTTTAAGGAAAACACTAAATCTACTGATGTTAACTTTAATTATTTTCTAATCAATTCCAGATATTAAAGTATTGCAGTAAAACATATTGATAAATCCCAATACAAGAGATGCTCTCTGGGCAACAACCCACTCTGTAAGGAGCCTCCCTACTCAAGTCATAGTAAAGCATGCAGTAGGAGCTGCTATGAGAAAAAGAATGTTCTTGCTTCTCTCAGCCATCATACTGCATTCTCTCTACCCAAACTCTTGCAGATTTCTGCCTGCCATAAAACATATGGAGGATTTTAGATGGAAGGGGATTCTTCAACTGTTAAAGTATCTCCAAAGACCAATCAGCCCTCACTCACATAATCAATCCCTTAGACAGTTCTGATATACTCCTTTGTTCGTAATTCAAGTCTTAGCACAGAAAAGAACACAGTTATGCAACTTGGGAATTATGCCTTTAAACCTCATATTAACCTGAGGTGGTGGAAGGACCCTTAGGAAAAACACTAGTATGGTTCAAAAGAGTAGAATAGGCCAGCATGCAGCATAAAGATCCCAAAGTATCACAGCTGCAACATCCAACACATTAAATTCCTACCAAAATAAACAATGGTATTTCGCACTGTGCAGACATGAGAGGTAAAGTCTCCTCCCCTAAATAGATCATAGTACTAAAATTTGTTTATTACAATCTCCATATTAAGTGAAGAATTTTTTCCACGCTCAAAGGTTGGATGTTTCTACCCAGTGCAAGAAATAGTCTCAGGAAAAATGTTCAGGTAGCTGTGAAAGCAGTGTCACTCAAACTTTCAATGTAGAAGATTAATTATAGACAGCATAAATAGAGG
This sequence comes from Atrichornis clamosus, assembly GCA_013400975.1. NCBI lineage: Eukaryota > Metazoa > Chordata > Aves > Passeriformes > Menuridae > Atrichornis > Atrichornis clamosus. The sequence continues at coordinate 22,993 of WBMZ01014483.1, forward strand.
GAGTCTTGGAAACAGCTGTATGCATAGATGTAGCCTGAATAATGATGATTCATTAAAAGATGGCAGAATTCTTTTCCTTAAATTCTGTTTGTTGCCATAACTTGTTCAGTAACTACTTTTCAGGCCCTAGCAGCAGCAGCAGAGATCTTCTTCTAAGAGCCTTGCAGTCATACAAGCATTACAACACTGGCATATGCTTTTTCTAAAGCAAGTAGGAGAAATTCCAGTCTGGGAACCTTTCTGCCCTCATCTGAAGTTATATACCTATCATACATTATGTAAATATTGCAGAACATCTTACTGAACTAGTAAATCTCCCACAAACAAGTATTGTCACCAATTGCCATTCTAAATCAGTAACATTTGACTGAATAGTTCAGGCAAATTGATGTTTTTAGTGAATCATAAATCAATAGCAGACCTTTCATTGAGTTCAGCTGAAGTTGAATACAGATCCTATTTTGCAATATTTTAGGTACTTTCAAGAGTTATCAGTAAGATTTTGAGTCACCACCATACAATAAATCTATCACCTTTAAAATTCCATTTAAAACAGATCTGCAAACTTATAACCAAACAAAACGACATAATCCCACTGCTAAAACCCAGTGAAATTCCCCATCTTTACTCCTACTTCTCCTTTTACAGTCTCCTTAGACTAAGAATCTTAATGATTACTAAGCAGGTCCCGAAGCACTTTGATGTATGAAGCTACGTCTCAGGGAAGATGATGAGGGAGTCAAGACCTCAGGGGTTAGGATTAAAGGGCAGACTAGTAAGGGTGACAGTGTTGTGGGTGATTGCTACACGCCCCCTGATCAGGAGGAGGAAGCAGATGAGGTCTTATACAGGCAGCTGGAAGTAGCCTCACAGTCATGGGCCCCAGTTCTCATGGAGGACTCCAACCACCTTGACATCTGCTGGAGGAACCACACAGCAAGGCACAAACAACCCTGGAGGGTCTTGGAAAGCACTGACAATAACTTTATGATACAAGCTGTGGAGGAGACAACTAGGAAAGGTGTGCTGCTGGACCCTATACTAACTAGAAAGGTATGGTTGGAGATGTGAAGACTGGGGGCTGCCTTGGCTACGGTGACCATGAGATGATGGAGCTTGGCATCCTGTGAGGAAGAAGAAGGTCAATGAGTAGCATCACAACCCTGGACTTCAGAAGAGCTAATTTTGGTGTCTTCAGGGACCTTCTTGGAAGAATCCCATGGGAAGATGCCCTAGAGGGACGAGGGGTCCCAGAGAGATGGTCCAAGCAGCTCTGTGGAAAAGGACCTGAATAGCAAGATGTCCGTGAGCCAGCAGTGTGCACTTGTGGACAAAAAGGCCAATGGTATCCTAGGATGCATTAGGAAAAGCACTGCCAGCAGGTCAGGGAAGGTGATTCTAGTCCTCTACTCAGCCCTGGTGAGGCCACATCTGGAGTACTGCACCCAGTTCTGGGCTCCTCAGTACAAGGGAGACATGGAACTCCTGTAGCAGGCCCAGCATAGAGCACCAAAGATGACTGGGGGACTGGAGCATCTCTCTTATGAGGAAAAGCTGAGGGAGCTGGTTCTCTTTAGCCTCAGGAAGAGATGACTGAGAGGAGATCTCATCAACGTCTGCAAGTATCTGAAGGGAGAGTGGTACAAGCAATAGGATGAGAGGCAATGTACAGAAACTGGTACACAGGAAGTTGCACCTGAACATGAGGAAGAACTTCTTTACTGTGAGGCTGTAACTAAGGACTGGAACAGTCTGCAGATGGATTGTGGAGTCGTCTTCTCTGGAGAAATTCAAAAGTCTTCTGGACACAACCCTGAGTTATAGGCTCTAGGGACTCTGTTTGAGCAGGGCACGTGGACTAGATGACCTCCAGCGGTACCTTCCAACTTTACCCATTTTGTGTGATTATTTACTAATTTTTTGAGCTACAGAATTCTTGAAAATATCTGCTGAAGAATGATCTCCAGAATAACTGCAGTCACATCCAAAGAACTCACTAAGAATAGTTTATAAAAAAGTCAGATGGTCGGAAGCTTACAACACAAAAGTGGGGGCTTACTGTACAGAGTATTAGATGGAAGTCCTATACATCTCCAAGAAGTTTCAAGCATACCCTTAAAATTAGAAATAAACATCTTGACTAAATATGCTCAAAACCACCAAGGGAACACAGTCACTTTTCACATTCAAGTCACTTGTCTATATATATCCTAGGCTAGTAATCACCATACAGAAAAGACTAACTCTTACTTTGTGGTCACATGAGTCAGTGAATTACATCTCTATCAAAAAAATCACCATCCTATTAGTTTCCTTCTTGGCAATCTCAGAAAAGACACCAGAGGTTTAACAGGCAGGAACAATTTGTTATCCTGTATTTTAAGACTGTTGGAAGCACACTGTGAACACTCAAATGAGGAGCTGATCACTGATGGGGGCCAGGCTGCACATCAGTCAGTGGGTGGTGAGCAATTGTACTGTGCATTGTTTGTTTTTCTTGGGTTCTATTTCTCTCTCCTCTTCATTACTATTATTATCATACTTTAATTTATTTCACATATTAAACTGTTCTGATCTCAGCTACAGGTTTTACCTTCTTCTGATTCTTCTCCCTGTTCCACCAGGGTGAGGAGGGAGAAAGTGAGCGTGGAGTTGTGTGGTACCTAGCTGATGGCTGGGTTTAAGCCACAACAACAATGTAGTGGAGTGATTTTTTATAGGAATGATTTGCACCAAACAGAATAACTCAAAAGACAATTAGCATAAAGCATTATGGGCTGTACAGGACACATTTTAACCCTCTAGGAAAAGCAACTAACAAGGGTTTGGTGACCCTCCAAACAAATTCCTATAGGTTAGAGACATTTTTGTAATGGAGTAGTCACTGATGAACATTAGAAAAATAAACAAAAGCTAAATACACACATTTCTGAAAGACCCTTTGAGAGGACAAAATAGACTAAATAGAAACTAAAACTGCATTCTTTTGGATGAAAAACTAAGGGGCAGCAAACAAATCTTATAGACAAATGTATTCACATGAAATGCTGGAACATTTACTAAGTACATATGTAAATAATAAAGCTGTATATAGGTTTGAAGTAACAGAAAATTCATCATGCCAAACTATTTATTAGACAGGGCAATAACATATACTGCATTTCTAAACTTTAGAGACAACATCTCTAAACTGAAATAAAACATCTGATGTGATCTCAGGCAACTGACTCACAGGAAACCAGAGAATGGCAGGCAATAGCACTAAGAAGAAGAATCTGGAGGTTAGAGTAGGATGATGAATTAAATATGAGTCAACAATATGTCACCAAAAAGACAAAAGACAGATTGGGTCATTATTAATATACATGTGCTATTAAAAACATATGAGGTAATTATTGTTCTGCCTTGGCACTCACTGACTCTTGGCAGAAGCACTGCAGGAGCCATAACCACACATGTAAGATACAAAACTTTTTATACTACCAGTGCACAATGACTGCACACATTTGGGTACCATCCTTCAACAAAGGAAATTAGAAACAGTATAATATAGAATTTACTGAAGTTTTGAAAAGAAGTCTTTCACTTACATATACAATTGCTCCCAAAGTTTTGTATTTCTACAATTGGTTTTACTTCACTTTAATTATGGTGCTTCGTTTAAACAAAATGCAGATTAAGAGATATATCTAGCAATTCATAATTGAGGCAAAGTTCTGGCATACTGAAAGTAATGGGAATTTTTATTTCAGTTAGGCTGTGATCATTAGGCTACAATCATTGCTGTTAAGAGAAGTTGAAGAAGGTAAAAGGAAACGGATGCTAAGAGATTCAGAGAACAATTTCCTTGACTATTTTTCCACTCATGTTCAATTTAGAGAAGAGGTTCTAACTCTGTTATTAAAAGGAAAAAAACCCATACTAACAGTTTTCCAAAGTTAAGTGAGAAACCATTTAGAAGTAGTCATCAGCAGATCTATTCCATGAAAAAAAATTCAGAAGCCCAAACCTTTCAAAATATATGTCCTTATGCAGAAGCAATTTAACAGGAAGGCAATAGTTAAATATTCTGCTTCTTAACAGTACTAGCCAATAAATCAAAGTCCAAATTTATACTGCTCCAGTATTTAAACATAGTCATAAGAATCGTTCCACCTTACAGCATAAAACTCAGCTGATAATTTTTTTTCTAACACCTAATAAAATTCATTCTTGCAAAATTGCAGAAAAGTTAAGCACAGTCTACCCATCTTACAAAGCTTCCTGTTACAAGGTTGCATGGTTTATGCCTGTGTTGTACTTCATTATTAAAAAAATTCCTTTGTGTAGCACCCTCTTTGTTGTAACACTCAAACATACTTTGCCTCTAGGCCAGTGCTATAATAAAAGTAAAATGAAATCAAGGCCATTTGCTTCAAAAAGACAGGTTCAAGGTATTTTTACACTTTTGTGCTTGTAACTTTTTCATGTAAAAGCTGTATTTTCTTTTTTCCTTCCCTTTGCTATTGTTTTATTATTTGCTTTTATTGGCACAGTATCCATCAAACAACTTCAAATAAATCTAAACTGCTCTGGAAGACAACTTAAGGCATTAAGATTTCAGATGAAAAAGTAAATTCCAAAACCTGTGCATTATTAGAGGGATCCAATGCTAAATCATTTATCAACTCTATTGAAGAGGTTATATAAAACCATTATGGATTCATTTATTACTTAACTATTAGATAATGCAAGTGTGTGGAATGACACAAAACAAAACTGCTTTTGCAGTGCAAAACCATTATCCATAAGTAAAGACAATTGAAAAACAATTCTGGGACTAAGAAAGTAAAGTTATTAAACCATACTTTATGTCTGTCTCTAAATGAAACTAGTATTCAAGAGCAACACAATAGACTGTGTGTCCCACTGGCAAACTATCAATATGCTGTTTCCTTAGTTCTTAAGAAAATGACAAAATCTTCAAAATTGGAAAAGAAAATTAAAAACAAAAAGAAAAAGAAAAGTGGAAGTGGAGAGTGTTCACACACCCACATTAATGTACCACTTATGCCCTGGAGAACAATCACAGAACTCAATCCTCACCCGGGAAAGGGCATCCTCCTACTACAGTATGTGATCATTCACACACTTCCTAAGCACTTCAGAGAGCAGCTCAGGAAACCTGCATTTCATTCACCAGTGCTCAAAGCAGAGAATGTTAGTATTCACTCCTTACACACTGGAGTGTGTTCATATATGAGCCACTATCCTGACCAGCACTCAGTTTAATGCCCAACCGACCACAGTAAATTTATGTGATAATCTGTAAAGCTGCCTAAGTTTCAAGTAACAGTGGCTTTGTTTTTACTTTAAAGCCCTTCTCCACTCTTCACATTACTTCAGCAAAAATTTATTACATATACTTTCCTCAAACATAAGTCACATCTGACTCAAGGCAAACAAGCAAAGAATGAAATTGTGGCCTGATCTGCAAACCTTTTCAAAGAAGTAATAAGGTCACTCTTCTTCCACTATAAAATGCATAATACCATCATTTCTAATAGCAGTAAATCTCTCTTTTTAAGAACAGTCAGGCACAAGAAGTATATTGACTCTTTCTCAAGATGCAGAAGGACTTAGGCTAACTGGTATAAGGTAGCTAAGCCCTAATCCATTCAACAGAAAATAGTAAAGTAGGAATAAGAGTCAATTTCCAAACTAGTATCTTCTTTCTCAGATTTCTTTACAGGTAGGACAACACACCATGTCTAAATACCTTCAATATGGACACAACTAAGTCAAAGCATGGGTCGGAGTTTATTCTGCATGTTGTAGGTACAAAATTAAGGTAACTTCAGCACTAATTATCTAAACATCACTTTAGAAAAAGACAATATAAATTAATTATGAACTAACATGAATGTACTTGCACTGACTCAAAAATGAGTTTATGCAAATGAGTCCATGCAAATCTTTTACGTAATAATATGCAAATTCATGAGATTCTTAAGCAGCTCATAATTATCTCAACTACTCTTTGTGTGATTATGCATCTATAAGGAGTTTTAATATTACTACATGATGATAGTTTACTACTATTATTGCATATAATTGATGTCAACAATGGTAAATTGATTAACCAAAATTCCTGCAAAGGTAGAAGAGATCCAATTCATCATTCTTTTAATTAAAGTAACTAGGCCTACATGATTTTGGTGTAACCATAAACAAAAAACACAGGAATGAAATAAAATTATGACCAAATTATATCAATCACAAAATGTAACAATACTGGCTCAAAATCCAATCACTACCTAGCGATAAAAAAAAAATCTTCTCACTGTTTTTCAATTAACATTATTTTATTAAAACTAAACAAGATATCGAATATTGCTTAATAATTGTTGACTATTTCTAGATTAATACCAGATTTATGCCCTAAAACCTGAACTGGAGGCACACTGCATGATAAAGTAAGAAAAGGAATTCTTAACTAAAACACTATATCCAGTTCACTTTCTTCACTCCATTCCAATCTTTTAACAATGGAAAAACATGCAACTTATTTATCAGAAGCTTTCAATCAGCAGTGACTTTCAATCAGCCAAATGAAGTTCCATCACTTAGAGCTAGCACAATATTTTAAATTATTTATGGGAACAAACTTTTTAGGAGAGACTGTTGTTATAGAACAAGGGGTAAAGGTTTTAATTAAAAAGGGTTGTTTTAGATTAGACAAAAGGAAGAAGTGTTTTACAATGAGGTTCACAAACCACTGGAACAGGTTATGCAGTGAGGTGGTGCATGCACCATCCCCGGAAACATTCAGGGTCAGACTGGACAGGACTCAGAGCAACCTGATCAAGTTGAAGATATTAGTGCTCATTGCACTAGATCAGGTTGCTCAGGGGCCAATCCCACCTGGCCTTGAAAACTCCCAGGGATAGGACATCTCTCTTCTTTTAGTAAAAAAACATGCTGGTTTGTCCTTTTGCTACCTGCCCACAGAAAAAGTTGCTCTCCCTCTTTTTTGTAAGCCCTGCTTAAGTACTGTAAGGCCATAACAAGGTCTCTCCAGAGCCTTCTCTTCTCCAGGCTGAAAAACCCCAGCTCTCTCAGCCTGTTTTTGACGGAGAGATGTTCCATCCCTCTGATTGTTTTTGGTGGACCTTCTCTGGACCTGCTCTAACAGGTCTCTGTTTTTCCTGTGTTGAGGTCTCCAGAACTGTACACAGCACTACAGGTGGGGTCTCACGAGGGAGACAATCACCTCCCTCAACCTGCTGGTCACACTGCTTTTGATGCAGCCCAGGATACCCTTGGCCTTCCAGTTGAACTGCTGGCTCACATCCAGCTTTTCATTCATAAGAACACCCAAGTTCTTCTCTGTAGGGCTGCTCTTAATTAGTTCATCTCCCTGTCTGTACTCATGTCTGGATTTGCCCAGACACAGGTGCAGCACCTTGCACGTGGACTTGTTGAACCTTGTCAGGTTCCCATGGGCCCACTTCTCAAGCTTGTCCAGGCCCCTCTGGATGGCATGCCATCCGTCATGTGTGTCAACTGCACCAGTCATCTTGGTGTCATCTACAAACTTGCTGAGGGTTCACTCAATCCCACTGCCTACATCACTGATGAAGAGCTTGAAGAGCACTGGTCCCAAGACTGAGTCCATAAGGGACATCACTTCTCACCAGCCTCCACCTGGACATAGAGCCATTGACCATAACTCTCTGGCTGTGTACATCCAGCCAATTCCTTATCCACCAAATAGTCCATCCGTCAAATCCACGTCTTGAGTTCAGAGATAAGGATGCCATGTGTGTCCATGTCAAACGCCTTACAGAAGCCTAGGTAGAGGACATCCATTCACCCTCCCTTGTCAATGGCTGCAGTCACTCCATCACAGAAGGCCACCAGAGTGGTGAGACATGATGTGCCCTTAGTGAAGCCATGCTAGCTGTCTTGGATGACCTTGAACGCATCTCACCATCGCTTCCAGGGGTATCTGCTCCACAATCTTCACAGGCACACAGGAGAGGCTCACTGGCCTGTAGTTCCCCAGATCTTTATTTTTCCTCTTTTTAAAAACAGGAGCGATGTTTACCTTTCTCCAGTCACCTGGGACTTCACAGGCTGCCATGACTTTTCAAATGCCACGCAACAACGTCAGTCAGTTCCTTCAGGACCCTGGGGTGCCTGTCATCAGGCCCCACAGTCTTGTGGCTATTCAGTTTCATCAAGTAGTCTCAAACTTGCTCTTTGCTTACAGTAGGAGGGAACTTGGCTCTCACAACTCCCACTAGAGGTTCAGGGACTTAAGAGATGTGGGAAACCTGACTGTCAGTGAAGACTAAGGCAAAGAACTCATTGAGTACCTCAGTCCTCTCCATATTTGTTGTTACCAGTTCTCCTTTGTTATTTATCAGAGGGTACACTCTCCCTCGCCTTTCTTTTCTGACCAATATACTTAGAAAAATGCTTTTTGTTATTTTTCACATCTCTTGCCAAGTCCTGTTCCATCAGTGCTTTGACTTTTTTTGATCCCATCCTTACACACCCAAAGGGTATCTCTGTACTCTCCTCAGGTCACCTGTCTCTGTTTCCACTGGCTGTGCATTTATTTCTTATTCCTCAGGTTGAGGAGCACATCCTTGCTCATCCATGTCAGTGTCTGGCCTGCCTCGCTCGATTTCTTACACATCAGGATGGAGAGCTTTGCGCTCTAAGAAAAGTGTCCTTAAAGAGCTGGCAGCTCTGTTCAGCTCCTTTGTCCCTCAGGACACTTCAGCGGCTCTCATTCACCAACTCCTTAAACATCTGGAGGTTCACTCTTTCAAAGTTCAGGGTCCTGACTTTGCTTCTTGCCAAGACCACGCTACTTGAGATCACAAACTCAACCAGGGCGTGGTCACTACAGCCCAGGCTACCTCCAAACTTAACCTCTCTAACGAGCTCATCAAAATTATGAGCTTGAGACAAATACCAGGTCATTGGTATTTGACTCATAAAGGCTCAGAACAACATACTACAGATGTGAAAACAGAAAATACTTTCCAAGACACTGTAAGCTATCAGCAAACATCACTTCATATAATGAAAGTTGAATTGTTAGCACAGCAATATCTGGTGGTGTAACTGCATGATGCCATAATAGTATAACCTGACCTTATAAAACCCACCTGATGAATGGGTTTATATAAAGTAAAATTTGTGTAAAGTTGTGTCCTCATCATAAGTAAGGCAACACAAATAATAAAAATATATGCTTTCTCACCTTCATTTTCTTAAAAAAAAAAACCAAGAGAGCTTAAGGTAGAGTACTGTCAAGTTCTTTAAATTTTATATCTGAACTAAAGCATGAGGTTTACAATCTGCTCATTACTTAAGGGCTGTGACATTTTGTGGCTAGGTTAAGAGTTCATTTGGTTGAAAACCAGTGTTCAGCACTACTGACTCATGATTTTATCATGAATCATCCTTTCTAAACTGACCCATGTGCTAAAATTGGAACACTGGACGACAAAGTCAACTTATAGCTCTAAAATCATGAGGAAGAGTTCAAAAATATGAAAGGAGACATATGCATTCTAAACAACAAAAGCAATGTCTTAAAGTTAAGTTCAACTTTTGAAAGTCCTGGCTAACAATACAGACTTTTTAAAATACAAAATTAATAGTGATCTTCCTATATCCCTTCTTGATAGTTTCTTGTTTCATTTTAGCACCAGTGTTCAGAGACAGCAAGGAACAAACATAAAGCTAAAGCAGCAAAGAAATGTAAAGTTCTGTATTATAATCCTTCCCTTTGTCACAATTCTGAAAGTTGTAAGTCACAACTAACTCCGTCTACACTATGCTTGACTTATATTTTCATCTTTGTAGGTGTTTCCCATTTACTATTTTTAAACATTTCCATTAGCTTTGTTTGGAATTCTAGCTAAACTTATATGAGAGTTCATTGTTATTTCTCACCTTCCCTGGGCCTTTAACAGTTGTGCTGAATGTAAGAGTCAAGCTCATTTCGCCTTTTTGCTAAAGTTCTACAACCAACAGAATACATTTTGTTTCAATCAATAAAAGACTTTTAGCTATAGACGTTTTCAGAAAGTGCTTTTGTGTTTTCTGTACGTCATTTAGTCTTGCAGTAAATACACCTGTAGAATCAGTCCAAGGACAAAGGCACCTTTAGAAATGTTGACTGGTAACTGTAATGAGAGGACCATCTAGTGGTGACAACCACAATTCACACTGCTATACTTAAGAAAAATATACACTGTTAATCTATGCAAGCCACTGGTCAACTTCTCAGTCTTTGGCTTTCCTATTCCATAGCTTTATTAGGTTTTTTTTAATTTAGGTTTCAGCCTTCTATGATGAGAATATATAAATCAGTTTGTTGATTTTCTTCATCTGTTCCTTTTATGACAACATCTGTGTCAATTCTTCCACATGTGAAAAGTGCCCATAGATCAAATCATTAATCTGAAGACACTAACATGAATGAAATTTAGCAACCAGAGTACAAAATAGGTTTCTTTACTTCACAATTCTCTCCACAGAGAAACCTACAATAGCTTTTTCCTTAATGTGAGAGAGTAAAAATCAACAGTTAAGTGAAAGTTGTATTTTGTATGTTTTATATCTCCATCACATTTCAGATGAAGAGATTTGCAGTTTAATAGACCAAATTATAACATAACAAGTGCCTAAGCTTGCCATAAACTAGCAGGGACAGAACAGCAAAAACTTATATTAAAGAAAGCTGAATGAGAATGCAAAACACATGTAGTGGTGTTTGTTTCTCTATTTTGAATACGTCAGCTCCAGAGACACTGAAATCATCGAATCATAGAATGGTTTGTGTTACAAGAGCTCTTTAAAAATCATTTAGTCCAACCTCCCTGCAATACAGAGGGACATCTTCTAGATCAGGTTGCTCAGAGCCCCATCCAACCTGACTATGAATGTTCCCAGGGACAGGGCATCTACCGTTTCTCAAGGCAATCTGTGTCAGTGTTTTACCACTCTCATTGTAAAAAAACTTCCTCCTCACATCCAATCTAAATTGACTCTCTTTTAGTATAAAACCATTCCCCTTTGTCCTGTCACAGCAGTCCCTGCTAAAAAGTTTGTCCTCAGCTTTCTTGTAGGCCCCCTCTAAGTACTGAAAGACCATATTTAGGTCTCCCTGAATCCTTCTTCTTCTCCAGGCTGAAAAACTCCAACGCTGTTGGCCTGTCCTCAGAGGTACTCCAGCCCTCTGATCATCTTCGTGGCCCTCCTCTGGACCTGCTCCAGCCGTTCCAGGTCTTTGTTGTGCTAAGAACTGTACACTGCACTACAGGTGGGGTCTCACGAGGGAGGCAATTGCCTCCCTCAACCTGCTGGTCACACTGCTTTTGATGCAGCCCAGGATACCCTTGGCCTTCCAGGCTGTGAGTGCAAACTCTTGGCTCACACGAGCTCTTCATCCATGAGAACGCCCAAGTTCTTCTCTGTAGGGTTGCTCTCAATGAATTCATCTCCCTGTCTGTACTCATGTCTGGATTTGCCCAGACACAGGTGCAGCACCTTGCACTTGGACTTGTTGAACTTTGTCAGGTTCCCATGGGCCCACTTCTCGAGCTTGTCCAGGTCCCTCTGGATGGCATGCCATCCGTCATGTGTGTCAACTGCACCAGTCATCTTGGTGTCATCTGCAAACGTTGAGGGTACTCTCAATTTCATTGCCTAGATCACTGATGAAGGCATTAAAAAGCACTAGCCCCAATACGGACCCCTGAGAAACACCATTTGTCATTCTATACTTCTACAGGACGGTGAAGGGTCTGGAGGAGAAGTCTTATGATGGGCAGCTGAGGTCACTAGAATTGTTCAGCCTGGAGGACACTGAGGGGAGAGCCCTCATTGTGCTCTTCAACATCCTCCTGAGGGGAAGTGGAGGGGCAGGTACTGATCACTCTTGTGACCAGTGACAGGACTTGAATAAACAGCATGAAGCTGAGTCAGGGGACATTTAGGTTAGATATCAGGAAAAACTTTTTCACCCAGAGGGTGGCTGAGCACTGGTACAGACTCCCCAGAGAAGTGGTCACAGAACCAAGTCTGTCTGAGTTCAAGAAGCATTTGGACAACGCTCTCAGGCACTTGGTATGATTCTTGGGGTGTCCTGCACAGGGCCAGGAGTTGGACTCTATGATCCCGATGGGTACCTTCCAACTCAGCATTTTCTATGATTCTATGATTCTCTGGATGTAACCATCCAAACAATTCATCATCCAGTGAACAGTCTACCCATCAAATCCACGTCTCTCCAATTTAGAGAGAAGGACATTACAGGGGACTGTGTCAAAGGTTTTACAGAAGTCCAGATGGATGACATCCATAGCTCTTACCCTGTCCACCAATGTAATCACTCCATGGTACTCTACCACTAGACCACCAGGTTGGTCAGCCAGGACTTGCCCTTGGTGAAGTCATGCTGGCTGTCTCAAGTCACATTCCTGTTCTCCATGTGCCTTAACACAGCTTCTAAGAAGTTCTGTTCCATGATCTTTTCAGGCACAGAGGTGAGGCTGATAAGTTGCTAGTTCCTGGGGTGCTTCTTTCCACCCCTTTTAAAAACACAGGCAATGTTTCCCTTTTTCCAGTCACCCTTGACTTCACCTGCTGCCATGACTTTTCAAATATCATGGAATGTAGCTTGGCAACTACATCAGACAATTCCTTCAGGACTCTGGGATGGCTTTCAGTCAGGTCCCATAGACTTAGGTCTATGTTCAGGTTCCTTAGCTGGTCATGAACCCAATCTTACTTTGAAGTGGGAGAGACTTTGCTCCCACAGTCCCCATCCTGCTCTCTACCACCTGACAGGTGTGGGAAGACAGATTGCAAGTGAAGACTGAGGCAAAAAAGTTGTTGAGTACCTCAGCCTTGTACTCAACCCATTGTGACCAGTTTGCCAGTCTTGCTTATCGGGGAGTATGCTTTCTTTGACCTTCCTTTTCTGGTTAACACACCTGTAGAAGCCCTTCTTGTTGTTATTTGCATCCCTCATCAAGTTCATCTCCAGCTGTTCCTTGGCTTTTCTGACCTCATCCCTACACAACCAGACAGCATCCCTACACTCTTCTCAGGTTACCTCCCCCTGCATTCACTGGCTATGCATTTCCTTCTTGGCCTTTAGTTTGACCAGCAAATCTCGACTCAGACATGCCAATCTCTTGTGTTCCTTTCCCAATTTCTTGCATCTAGGGATCCTGAGCTCTTGCACGTTCTGGAGGGCATCCTTAAAGATCTGCTATTTTCTGACTCCTTGTCCCTGAGGGCAGTTTCACAAGGGGCTCCACTGACTAACTCCTTGAAGAGCTGGAATTTTGCTTCCTAAAGTTCAGGGTCCTGACTTTACTCTTCATGTGTTCCATACCCCTCAGGACTGCAAACTCAATCTTTTTTTTCTTTTGTCAGTGTTAAATCAGATGGCTGGGTAGGATGTGCTGCTTTACTACTGAAGTTATAGGATTAAGAGCTCCATATAAAGAAAAAAGCATAACCTTCAGCAGGAGAAATCTGAGCAAGACTGAGGAACTTCATAGGTCAGGTGCTCTGTGTCAACTCCTACAGCATTCTTTGCTTACTCAGATGAAAAATCATGTTCCTGGGGGACTGACATTCACTCACCTCCCCAACACTCCCACAGCATGCTTTCCTCCTTCTCTTCAACTGCCATTCTCTCGTGTCTGCTTCAGTAGCTCTGTAAACACAACCTGTCAAGTGTCTCTTTCACCCTCACATTGTTTCAAGCATGCTTGAATACAGCAATTAGACACATATTCATCACAGTAGAAATAGAAGACAAGAAATGCAAAAACTCTCCCTGTATTTTGTTAGTCTACTTCTGGAGTGTGGAGTAGAAGTTAGACCGTTAGCAAAGCAAGGTCATTGCAGCAGGCTTACAGCACCACCACGAACTAACCGCTGCTGAAGGTGAGAGAGACTGTTAGCAGATGCCTGAAAAGAATTCCAGAGAAGCCTGTGGAAGCCTGATAGTAAAAAAAAAATTATTTATTTACAGACTCTCAATGACACACCAGAACATTTGCCAAACATAAATAGCATGGCAGGCCAGACCAGGACTGGCACATGTTTACTAAAATTAACAGCACTTGATAGACCTCCTTTCTGGTTCACTTTTGCTGGTCTTGCAAGATGGAAATAAAACCACAATACTGTCATTTGTAAGCCTGAAGCAGAAAAAAGGATATTAAGGATGATACTTAAAAAACCTGAAATAGATTCACTGCAAAAGGCTTGGAGCAAGATTAAAAGCATATCCTTGACAAGAAATCTAATCAGATAGTCCAGGAAAGCCCCATAAAAAGAAAATTCGGTCTAGGAAATCTACCAAAAAAATAAAGAATATTCTTTCATTTCCCAAAAAGAACTTTCCCCAGTGTCCATTTTGCCACTTTCTCTGATGCTTCAACACCTGCCTTACTAGCCTGCTATCAGGTACTTAAACATCCACTATAATTTTCCTAGATTTAAACAGAAAGCATCTTGATCTTACAATATGAACATGTATTATTCATTACATAAAATAAACTTCTGCCTTCTTTGTTTATTTATGACTTGAAGTCATTCTTTTTCCAACAGCGATAAACACACTTAGGTGAACTGGAACATAGGGAAGAAAAAGGGAAAAGGAAATTAGCAAGACATGCTAACACAGAAGTGCTACTAGAAAACTAAGAAAAGCTTACAGAACCTACCAGAGTTCCCTCTGCTGTTCTTGCTGCTTTGTCAGGATTGGCCCTCATTTTGACCATCCTAGGTGTTGAAAAGTGTTTGGCTTGCTGAGCACGTTCTAAGGTAAACATTACCTCCTGTCTCCCTAGCTTGCAAAGACACCGTCTTTAGATTATTTGCATCCACCAGAGCTCATGAGACAGGTCTGGCATCAAGGTTGAGCTGGCGGTCAAACCTCTGCTCAGACCTCCATGGTAAACAAACATGCATGTCAAAAATCCAGATAATTTATTCTGCAGAGCTGCACGGTGATACACGGTTACTTGTTTTATTCTTCCTGAACCATTCCAGACACTCACAACACTTAGTTTACAATGCCCTGTATATTTGTTACTGCAATTCCACTGTAGTATGTCAGAGAGAACATTATTCTCTCTTCTCAGATTTAGAAACCTCTGTATTGTCTTTCTGGTTTTAACAGGAATATGTCCATACCATATACACTCAATCCTCAAGACGCTCATAGCATTTATACCTTCTCACCCACACGAGTTGATCATTTTCCTCAACACAGCTGTAAGAAATTAGTAGGTGAAAATCTCTTCAATCAGTAAGGATTTTGGTCAGCTGAATTTAAGCCCAGGGACAAGCCTGAGTTTAGGGTAAGACATTGTCCCATTATTACCAGAAGATTATTACAAGCACAAAACTGAGGGACTGTCTGCATACATTTCCCATATTGACACAAAAGACTTTCTGCCTTGGAAAGTGACTACCACTCTACCAACAGTTTAGAGACACTACTTTTGTTGATGACTGCCACCCCCCAATATTATTGGGCAAACTTCTGAAGAGAAAGAGATGCCATGCAAAGCCAATCTAAATGCTTCTACATCAGAACACAAAAACATCCACAATATCAAGAAAGATTGATATCTATTAAATTCATTCAAATCTACAAACACACCATAAATATTGTCCACTATTATGTCTTTCCAATCCATGTTTCAGTATTTTTTCAGAAGTCTGCATTATATATCTTTCAAGACACTTGATACTTTGGGTTCAGCAACTGAAGATGTTAAGTTTTTAACTTGTCCAGGATAAGCAAGTGCAGAAAAGCAAATCAGAATTAAAGCACAGAAGAAAACAGTTATTTTTAGATATTAAAGTATTTTACAAGGGAACAGCCAGGAATTTTGCCATGTTTTTTAAAATCAATATGATCCTCACAAATTCATCTCCAGTTCAAAATGTGAGAAAACAACTATTCCGCATTAATATTCTTTGCCTCATTTTAACTTATTTTCAATATGCATCAGATAAAAGGTACTACAATGCATAGTAAGATGTTTTCCTCTAGACAGCAACATGATGCTGCCTTTCAAAATTCAGTTAAACAACTAATTATAAAGAATATACAACAAGGAGCTTACCTTTAACACCACCAAATGGACCATAAGTCATATTACAAGCAGTTCGCTGAAGATTGTGCTCATACATCAGTTTAATCTGATACTGATTCCCATGCTCCACATTTCCCAGAGTTCCTACAAAAAAACAAAGGGTAAATATTTATTAATTTGATCCATGAACTGTGGAACAAGTAAAGGAGTACTAGTGTAAACGATCTGATAAAAATATAACTTAATTCCTAGTGATTTTGAGATATGGAGGCTCATACTGCTGCTTTCTTAAAAAAAAAATCACCAAGCTATAAAATTCCTAAAGGCCAGAACCAGAAATAAGGTATATATGGTGTGTATATATATATATAAATATATATATGGTGTATATATATATGGTATAAAGACCTAGCAAGCGGCTGAGACTTTATTACTTAGATGTAATTTTCACGTTGGGCACATCTCTAAGGTCAGAAAAAAAGCCTGCTCAAAGGGGAACTCTCATGATTCTCTAGCTATTTGGTGAATTTATTATATCCAACAGCCAGCCCCAGCTGTACTAGTCTTTGTCTCAAATTAAGCTGTGGCTGGTAATTAGCTATAATTTGACAAAGCTATGTTTAGGGTACACTCATCACTTGTCTACTCTGACTGAAATTGAATGTAATGATCAACAACACAAAGATAAAAGACAAATATATGGTAACAAAAATAATTTTATGATATACATCGCATTCTCTGAAAAGGTCTGCATGACTTTTAACTTCCTGACTTCTTCAGGGAACTAGCAGAAATTAAAAGTCTTTCTAAAGAAACTAAAGTTAAAGCTCCTCTTTTGAGAATCAAGTCTTGCCTGAACCCCATGAAGAAAGTGTTCTTCATGTAAAGTAATATTTAAGGACTAATATTAGCAAGCAAAAAAAAAAAAAAAAAAAANAAAAAAAAACCAAACCTTTGAGAACAGTCAGATCAGCTGGGAAAAAGGTATTTTGAGTGAATAATACACAAGCTAAATTCTACCTCAGCTTTAAGTATACAAAAATTATTCCAACACCATCTTAAACAACGTACTATGAAAGATTTGCAGCTTATGCTAACTTTTAAGGCAATTTCTCCAATTAAATCAAATATAGCTTTTAAACAATTACCCCTAAAGCAGGCCCACGTCAGGGAAAGGATTGGAATAAAGAGAGAAAAAGCCCTGGCTGAGTAGTGACTAGATAATCAGCAACACTTGAGGAAAAACAAGTTAGGAAGTAGTCAGTCTGTGTATACTAACTATAATACTATATCCAGGCCATACTTTACTCAGACCTGAAAGATGCTTTCATTTGTCAAGGAGAAGCAGCAATGTGATTTTATTATGAATAACAGAGAAGGAAACATGTATAAAACAGGTAAAGATTTCACTATGAAAGTGTAATTTGCCTTGGAAGCATAAAGAAATAATTATCTTTCTCTCTCAAGGGAGCTTGTTTGAGAGTACCCATTTAGATGACAGAAATTACAATTAAAGCATGAACGTTTACAGACTAATATGAAAAGTCTATTAAAAGGAGTGCAAAATGTTACTTTTACAATTACTTAACTGCTTAAGCCATGTAGACCAAACAGCAAATCACAACTAGAAAAGAATTCTAGATTTACTGTTGTATGCTATTAATTTCAAAATAAATTGTTTTAATAAAAATTGTACCTGTAGGCTACAATCCTAAGGCGTAAACACCATTACAGTGAAGGGAAAGCATGAAAACTGAAGTACATCTCAAAGAATCACCCCTAAGCAAAGACCAATTTTACAGGTGACTCCAGATAGGCAAACAGAATCTGAAAAAAGCACAGTTTTGTAACTTATCTGCCTACAAGGCTCTATATAGGAAGCAAGCTGCTCCTACAAGAAGACCATGCTCTTGCAATGAAAGGAGCCACAACTGCCCCTGCACAGAGAAACTGAACAATGCCATGTCGTCAACTGAATTTTGAAGATGGATGTACAATGAATAGATCTCTTAAATCTGTGCTTTGCTCTGAGCTTACAGAATAAAAAAATCAATGCACAGAATATGTATTTTGTGACTTGTCTCTTCACAGAGAACACACCATACAGAATTTCCAGCCAAAGGACATAGCAGGCAGAGGATTTAAGAAAAAACACAGTGGTTTCACCTTCTTACCAGTATTAACCTCCTGTCTTCTCGTGGGCTACTTTATCAATGTTCTTGCTTTCTAAAAAATTATCTGGACTTCTGAGTTCAGAAATAATTGTAATTGTTTATTTTTATAGAGCTAAGTAGGTTGGTATTATACAACCATTTGTTCATTAGCTTGTTGAAGAGCAACACCAACTGCTAAAACCATGAGAACTGGCTGCTCACAATGACTACTAACCACAGACTATCACACACATCACAGCATCTCAGGCACTGAGCAGATCAGCAAACCTCTGCTAACCTCAGGGAAACACCGAGACTAATTACTAATGTTTCCTCTTCATATATGGGTTTGAGTGAGAGAATACGACTGCAAATCTTCAGGGATGATGAGCAAACACTGTATATACCAAGTTTACCATTAACCTAATCCAAACTTTAGAAAATATTTTAAATCACTGAAAAACTTGGATCTGTAAACTAACCTGAAACAGCATATACACAGAGTTTTCGGCAATGCAACACAGCCAGATGAAGTCCTTCAGTACCACTGTAAAGAAGAATAAAAAAACCCACTATTTTCAGATAAATTCCAAGTAAGATGCATGCAAGATAAAAATCAAGTAACATGTTGAAATTGCTTTCATGTGTGGGCCAAATGCAAAGATTTGGATGTTAGATGTCAGCATAAAATCTCGGAAGTACTGATCTTCCTAAACTCATGTTGAAGTATTTGGAGTTAATTTAAGTTAATCCTTTAAGAACCTGTTTTCAGATTTAGATACAAAGAGCAACTCAACTATTTTCCCAGTTTAGTTTGAAAATCATTTGAAGCAAGGATCATCCCTCCAAAAAAGTATTATTCAGCAATCACAGACAGTACTATTTTTTAAAATTCACTTTTGTTCTAGCTGCATAGAACCTTCAAATCCTCACATTCTTCTTCCTCCAAACCCAAGCAGTATTTCCAGCAGATAAAGTACTTGTGTTGTAGCTATAGAAAATGTTTCAACTCATTTCACAAAGTAAGGCATGACCATTCCAGCACAGGGTCACTCTATGAATACTTGACTCTTTGGACTCAGTACACAAGTTTTTCCCATGGTTAGTACAGGTTTTTCTCTCATTTTTAAAATAAAGTTCATCTTGCAGTATTAGAAATTAATTTCAAAATTAAAATTAATCCTTTAAGAAATAAGTTCTAAAATAAAGCTCTCCTAAGTAGATTCTCTTACAGTCAATTATATATAAGGTCTTTTCCACAGAGCCACAGTACCTCTCCTCTACCTGGCTACGTATGTCCACTAAATTCATTGGAATAAAGCATCTTGTGTCCTCTATCAAATATGAAAAAACTGGCCAGTATTACATCTTAGATCATAACAAGTTCATCAAGTATTCTTAACACCTTAAGAGATAACTTTCAATATAAAGCTTTTCCTGTTCTACATACTTCTAAAAAAATTGAACAGGTATCTGGAAGATTATCCCTATATACATACCTTAAGTAAAAATTCTCATATCAAGATGACTCAAGAGGCAGATCAAATGCATACTACAGGATTCATAGATGTGACTAAGAACTGTACATCTAGAAACTGAAAACCCACCCTCCAAAACAAAGGAAGAAAATCACATCTAAGACTTAACTAAACAGCAACATAGCCTGGCATTTACTTACGAAACGAATTTTCCTACTTCCACCTGTAATATTGGTTCTTGCAACTGCACTTCCAAGAGTAAGTCTTCAGGTTGTACTTCATCTCCAGGTTTTACTGGATGTGGATTAAAGATTCGGAGATATCCCATGTAACTGCCCACAATAACTTTATCTAAAAAAAGAAGAAACAAACAAACAAACAAACAAAAACAACACACAGGATACTACACCATACAATAGCATGCATGGAATTTGATTTGCTGCAAAGTGCTTCAAATAATACCCTAAAAAGACAGAATATTGAAATGATTCAATTCATGTTGATTATGCTCTGTCTTCTAGTTTAAGATTAGCAATTCATTTTTTGCAGATCCATGAAAATCTGTCAGTGCCAGTGATGGTGAAAATAGGGTTGAGAGTTTATGGGATAGAATCGGGGAAAAGGCCAATGAGGCAGATGTCATGGTGGGAGTCTGTTACAGACCACCCAACAGGGATGAAGAGACAATGAAATATTCTATAAGCAGTTGGGAGAAGTCTCACAAATGCCAGTCCTTGCTCTTATGGGGGACTTTAACTTATCAGAAGTCTGCTGAAAATATAACATAGCAGAGAGGAAGTATCTAGGAAATTCCTGGAGTGCATGAAAGATAACGCCCTGATACAGCTGGTGACGGAGCCAACTAGGGAAGGTGCCCCACTGGACTTGTTCGTGAACAGAGAAGGATCTGTAGGTGATGTGATGGTTGGAGACTGTATTGGGCACAGCAATCACAAAATTGTATTTTCAATTCTTAGAGCAGGAAGGAGGGGGGACAGCAGAACAGTCTTGGACTTCCAGAGGGCAGACTTTCAACTCTTTAGGAGACCGGTTGACAGAGTCCCTTAGCAGGCAGTCCTGAAACGCAAAGGAGCCCAGGAGGGCTGGACATTATTAATGAAGTAAAACTTAAAAGGTACAGGACGAGGCCATCCCCATGTGCCAAAAGACAAGCTTACAGGGAAGAAGACCAGCCTGGCTGAACAGAGAGATTTGGCTGGAACTCAGGAAAAACAGGAGATATTACAGCCTCTGGAAAAAGAGGCAGCCCAGTCAAGGGGTGCTACAAGGATGTTGAGACATTATGCAGGAAGAAAATTAGAAGGGCCAAAGCCCAATTAGAACTTAATCTGGCTACTGCCATAAAAGACAGTAGAAATGTTTCTATCAATACATCAGCAACAAAAGGAGGGCCAGGGAGAATCTCCATTTTTTATTGGATGTAGTGGGGAACATAGTGATAAAGGATGAGAAAAAGGCTGAGGTACTTAGTGCCGCCTTTGCCGTAGTCTTCAATAGAATAACGGTTGTTCTCTGGGTACCCAACACCCTGAGCTGGAAGACAGGAAGAGAGAGCAGAAAGAAGACCCCATAATGCAAGGGAAAATGGCCAGAACTCTGCTACACCACGTAGACACACACAGAGCTATGGGGCCAGATGGGATCCACTCAGGGATACTGAAAGAGCTGGTGGAAGTGCTCACCAAGCCACTCTCCATCATTTATCATCAGTCCTGGCCAGCTAGGAAGCTCCCAGTTGACTGGAAGTTAACAAATGTGACACCCATCCACAAGAAGGGTCCGAAGAAGGATCTGGAGAACTACAGGCCTGAGAGCCTGACCTCATTGCCAGGGAAAGTCATGGAGCAGATCATCTTGAGTGCCACCATGCAGGACGTACGGGACAACCAGTGGATCAGATGCAGCCAGCAGGAGTTTATGAAATGCAGGTTCTGTTTGACCAACCTGATCTCCTTCTATGACAGGGTGACCAGCTTGGTGGATAAGGGACAGACTGCAGATGTCATTTACCTGGACTTTAGTAAACCTTTGACAGCGATTCCCACAGCATTCTCCTGGAGAAACTGGGTGCTCATGGTTTGGACAGGTACATTGTTCACTGGGTAAAAAAGTGGCTGGATAGCTGAGTTCAGAGAGTGGTAGTGAATAGAGTTACATCCAGCTGGAGGCCAGTGATGAGTGACATTCCCCAGGACTCAGTATTGGGCCAGTCCTGTTTAAAAACCTTATCAACGACCTGGATGAGAGGATCAAGAGCACCCTCAGTAAATTTGCTGACAACACCAAGTTGGGAAGGAGTGTTGATCTGCTGGAGGGTAGGAAGGCTGTACAGCAGGATCCGGACAGGCTGGAGTGATAGGTCAAGGCCAATCGTATGAGGTCCAACCAGACCAAGTTCCAGGTCATTCATTCCAGTAATAATAATCCCATGCAGTACAACAGGCTTGGGGATGAGTGGCTGGAAAGCTGCCCCACAGAGCAGTACCTGGGGTGACAGCTGACAGCAGCTGGAACATAAGCCAGCAGTGTGCCCAGCTGGCCAAGAAGGTCAATGGCATCCTGGCCTGTACCAGGAAGTGTGTGGCCAGAGAAGTGACTGTGGCCCTGTATTGAGCACTGGCAAGGCTGCACCTCAAATCCTGTATTCAGTTTTGGGCCCCTTACCACAAGAAAGTCATGGAGACGGTGGAGCATGGCAAGAGAAGGGCAACAAAGCCAGCAAAGGGTTTAGAGGTGCACCAAGGGATGTAAAACTGAGATTAGATATTAGGAGAAATTTCACCAAGAGGGTTGTGAAGCACTGGAAGACAACGCCAAGGGAAGTGGTTGAGTCACCATCCCTGGTGGTATTTAAAAGACATGTAGATGTTGTGCTCAAGGACATGATTTAGTAGTGAACACAGAGTGTTAGCTGTTGGACTCAATGATCTTAAAAGTCTTTTCCAACCTAATAGACTCTGTGAATTTCTACTGAAAAAGGTTGTACACCAAGTAACAGGTCAACTTTATTCAAATCCTCCTGAAAAGGGACAATCTTACATTAAAATAAATTTAGAGGAGTACGGCAGCAGTGAAATCAAACTCAAGTACCTCTACCGAGCAAAAACAGAGCTCCAAGGTGAGCATGAGTATCATAAAGATCCCAAGTATTTATTAATTTTAAAAATCATACACCCACCAAAACTCTCCCTGACGGCAAAGATCATTTCAGATTGTTAATGACCACCTAGAAAATCAGGGTTTACTCAAGCAGAGTCACTTATTTCAATTGTCACTTACTTTCCAGACCAAAAGTGTTATTTATTTGTTTTTCTAAATTCTTAGCTTATTAGCTCTCACCTTCCAGTTTTTTTCCCCTTAAGTTTTTCAAACACTCACAATACGTTTGCTCCCATGACAAACTGAAAATTCTCAGATTTTTAGGTATTTTAGATGTTTTAAAGATATCTACCATTGAGGGAATAAGACATGAGAGAAACTACTAGTGCACATAAGCAAGAATTAACATGTTTAGAAACACACAACTAAACAAAAAGACAGAGAGCATTGAATTTGTCTTCTTGAGCCTACAAGGATGCACTGAAGGTAGCAGACCTAAAACTAACTAGCCAAGTAGCCTGGCTAACAAGCTTTCAGCATGCATTGGTCAAAGCAAACCTACAGCTGTGTGACTTCAAAGAAGCAACAACATACATCTGAATTTACCTTGTCCACTGCCACTGTTATCAACATCAGCAACACACAGACAGCCTTGGTCAAATTCTTCCTTTTCTCCAAGTACGGTGGACCACCACTCTCTAGCTTTAAATAAGGACATCTTTCTTTACTGAAAAGGAAACAAACCATTGTTAAAGCTTATACTAATATATGCAATTGTTCATACAAAAAACTCTTCCTTCGTTAGCAACAGTTTTTAAGTATATTATACTTCTTAGCTTCACGTTGCACTACCGTGAGCTGAATAAATGTTAATTCCAGATGTCTTGAGTTTCTGGTTATGTAGTTCAGAAAACAACCTTAAGAATCTTGTTGTCATTAGTTAAATCAGCTGTGATAGACACTGCTCTTTATATGAAGAAAATAACAGACTTTTAAAAACTGTTAAAAGCCTTCTTTTACAAGCATTAAGTAATAAAAAGTTTTCAAAGTCACAGAACTGAGGTCTTTCTCTCTTACCAAGGAGTATCAGCAAGAAAAAAAAAGATTCTGATGCAAGTCTTCTGCAAGAGAAATTATTTTTAGACAAGCAAATGAAGACATAAACAGACGACATCAAAACCTCCACCGAGTAATCGCCTTGAAGATGCTCCAGTGACACGACCAAAGAACTCGGTCAAACACGGCACAAATCAGCTTTTCTGCTCCCTACCTGCTGTTATTTTAAGAAGCGGGGAGGGAGGGAGCGAGGAGACTAATCCTTCTGTAGGCGGCCTGACAATAACATTATCCTAGTTCAAAACTCACAGCTCCATGCCTATAAACCAAGACACACTCGATGCCACAGCCCACACAGGAGGCGAGGGGCTGCCAGGCACCAGCAGCTCCAGCGGGAAAAGGAAAAAAGACGGGATTCGGAACAAACGCCGTCTGCAAGCCTGCGCCTTTCCTCTTTCAAGGAAACCACGTCCGGCAAATAAAAACCTTTATTTCCCCCCTTTTTCCCGTCGCTATGCCCTCTAGGAAACCTGCTGGCGCCGAGTGCGGGCTGGCACTACACAGTCCCCTAGATACACGCACCCTCACTCCCTCCTGCCCTCCCTCACAGAGCCCCTGTGCAGCACCCACAGCACGTCCACAGAGCCCCGCACACACACGCACACACACCCCCGTGGAGCGGGAGAAGGGAGATGGAGCCCGGCGGGGGCTTACTTGGGTGGGAGGCGACAGCTCCCTGGCACGGCGCAGTCCGAGCCGCCCCGGGGCAGCAGCCCCGCTTCCTCACAGGAGCTCCTCGCTCAGGCCCGGCCCGAGGCGAGGCACAGAACGGCAGCGCTACAGAAGTATTCCCACCGCCACCGCCATCTCCAGGATCCTCTCCCCACTGTCGGCACTACCCGCGCACCGCCCCGCCCAGGACGGGGCTTGGGAAATGTAGTTTGGGAAGCGGCGCCATGGTCCGTTGGGCTCTCGCATTTCGTCTTGTGCGGAGGGGAGAGAGGAAAGAAGAGAGGCATTCCTTTTGTATTTTCTGAGAGGAGGAAAAAAAAATGTAACCTAACCTCCCAGCGGCTTGTGGTATTCCTTTTTCAAAGCCCTTCACAGAAACCTCTTGTCCTCGAGGCGCCCAGCTTCACCCGCCCGTCCACCCTTTCCGTCCTCCCTTTCGCTGTGGCGTGGTACGGCCGGCGAGGGGCCGGGACGGCGGGGCGCGTGCGGCGCCGTCGTTGCCGACCCGCCGGTCGGTCACTGGGGACTCGCCGGGATCCTGTTCCTTCATCCACGGAGGGGACGGAAACGCTTTTCTTCAGCGGCTCCCGGCGCCCCGGGGGCTACCACCATGGACAGGACCGCCGTGGCCAAGATGGGAGCGGTGGCGAGCGCCAGCGTGTGCGCGCTGGTGGGCGGGGTGGTGCTGGCGCAGTACATCTTCACCATGAAGAAGAAGACGGGTAAGAAGACCAAGATCATCGAGATGGTACGTGGTAAGAGGCCGAGAGCCCCTCGGGCCCCGGACGCACGCCCTTCTCCTTGTCCTTCTCCTGCGGCCAGTGGCTCCCCGCGACCGCCCCCACTGAGCCGGGCGGATATCCCGAAGGGATATGAGGGGCAGAGGGGCCATTGAGCCCAGTTTGGGATTTCTGTAAGGACAGGCGCTGGAGGCAGGAGCAGCTGTTCCACCACAGCGTGATCCACTAGCACGGAAAGGGTCTGCGCCGACCTGCCCCGTCCTGTCCGGCCCATGTGTACCTATAGGATACATATGTACGTGTAGGATACATATATACCTGTAGGTCTTGGTGGTAATTTTAAAGCCTCCTTGTAATGTGTTTAAAAGAAAAATGGACACACATACACACACGTGTTCAACCATGTGTTGAAACTGGAAAGCACTGACTGTTCACAGTTACTATAAAAGGAAGATGGAGCTTGCTCTCTCTGCTGCCCTTATTAAACTTGTTGTTTAAGTATCTGCTTATCAATAACTGGATCGTAAAAGATCTTAGTTTGAACAGCGTGCTGGTTATGTGGAAATCCTTCAAAATTTGTAATTTGGACACCACCGTAGTGAAGAACTGAACAGAAATCATCAAGGCACTTGATGTTTTCTTTTGAGTTTTTGTGATCTCCCCTGCAAAACTTTACTAAAAGCTCTAATTTTTATAATTACACGTTGAAACAGAGTTTGCTAAGAGTTAGGATTCTGTATGTAAATTGTGAGCTGCCTAAGTACTCACTTGGCCACGCGTTGCCACACTTACCAGTGGAATTCATGCAGTGCAGTTTGTGGTAACATGGGTCCAAAGAAGAATTCTACTGTAAGTTTTTATTAATCATGGAGTCATCACTTACTGTTTAAAAAAATATTGCTCCTAGTCATCAATCACGTCATTCAACAATTTGGAGGGGGGTGCCTTGCTTTTTAGCTTCTCTGAGTGCACTTACAACAGCTTGTGGGAAAGCAGAAAGTTTGAATTGCCACTTCAGAGTAGCTTTAGATCTACTTCTATAAAAGGGCTCTGGACTCTCTAGTAGGATTTTACAAAACTCGCTTGAAAATTTACAGTGTTAACCATACATTTTATTTTCATTTTTAATTCTAGTACTGTAATACTGGAACTTATTTTTGAGTTATGTGGACAATAAAATAACATCTAAAAGCCTGATTATATGAATGCTCAAAAGCCAATTCCAATAGTTTCACTAACTCCTGTTCATAATATCTGATTTGAGCTGTAGTTCAGAAAGTACCTAAAGATGTATTTATATTAACTTTCTGTACAATGTTTAAGTGGTATTTTGGCTGGGAGGACTTGAACTTTGCCAAGATTTTGCCTTTGGTAAGGGAAAAAATCATTACACCAATGCTAAATCGATTTCTGGTAAGTGAATTTCTTATGTACTTCAGATAACATTTTCAGAGTGCTGTTCTTGAACACAAATCTGTGATCCTAAATAGATATTTCCCAAAATTCTGCTTTTTTGGTTAGAGCTTTTCTCAGCTTTAAATTGCAAGGGAAAAATTAAGTTTGTTGAAAGCATGTCAGCTTTCTCATGCAGAAACATTTTATTAGTTGGATGCAACACGTTCATACTCAGAGAGTGAGCATGTCAAAGGATATTCAAGTTGGCAGCTTCATTAGCTAGGACACATCCTTAGATCTAAAGATGCAAGTCTTCTTTAAGTAGTGTTTTCAGTGGACACATGTAATCTCTGCAATTTCTTTGAAATAAGTGAAATAGTTACGTAAACTTCATACCAAGGTGTTTAGTTTTTCAAGTATGGACAAAAATGTGTTTGTGCATTTTACTTGAATATGCTACATTCTGGAGAACTTTCTGAAATAGTTTTCCACCAATGTAGATTTGATTCAATGTTTGTCATTTACAAGACGCTGTAACAGTTTTATTTTATCACAAGAGAAACCTTTCTTTGAGCTGTGTGGGCGAAGGTGCTGTTTTCCAGTCTGTAACTTAGTGTAAGTTAGGGCAATGGTGAGGAACAATACTGCTTTTCTGAAATGTGGTTTTTTTCTAATACATGAGCTACTATATCAGGCTGATCTTTTGTGTTAGATTAAAATTATGGGCTTGTTCTTGTATTTTCAGCAGATTTTTTTGGTTCAAATTTTCTTTGGAGATTATTATACTTTAGTGTTATATCTGCATTAGACTCAGAATTACCTTGACATATAGCTTTTATCAAAAGCAGTAGGGAGCAGGCCTATTTACACCTTAGTTATGTGAATGAAATATTTTGTCATTATAAATGACTAGAGCAATATTTTTTAAAATTTTTTTCTTAGTCAAAATAAAATTAGATGAATATAAGACCCAAGTGTAAATAAAAAAAAAATTTAGGTGCTAAAAACGCAGTTACTTTTACAAATCAAATAGAGTATCTATAAGACAAGCTAATATCAGGGATTATGATGCTAAGAATGTTTACTGTGAAGAAAAGTGGAAAGTATTCTCAAGCACTGTGGGAAAGGGTAACCCTTTTTACTTGTTAAATAATGAAAATCAAGTAATTCTTAAATATCTAGCTCGCGTTTCAGTAGATGCATTCCTTAGCACACTAATTAGCCAGGTACACAAATTTAAGCTTAATGAAGACACCTTAAAATTACTACATCTTATTTGAAAGAAAAGGTTTAAATTTGGTATTAAAGTGGTGATATTATGTCCTCATCAACCGTCTGTAGTTTGCAAACAGGGCGTTTCCCTTAGGGACTCACACATAGGCAGTTACTTCAGCTCCACTTCTGAGGTAACAGAGGTATGAATAGTAATGGCACATGAAGTTTTACTCTCTGTGTTAAGAAACTAGCTCCCGAAGCCTTCTGTATTACTTTGCATAGCTTACTTGCCAATTCTGTGGAATTGTGTAAATGTTCCTATAGTCAGGTGAAAGCAAAAGTTAGCCACAAAGTTGCTAACTTTAATTTAAGAGCCTGGTTAATAATTATTAGGTTCTCAAAGTAACTTCTTAGAAAATGTCTCTAAATGTTGTCTGTTTTAGAGATTAAACCTTATAGTAACATTCAGTCTTTGAGAATTTTTCAGGCCACAGACACATGTGCGATTAAGTTGTAGATGCCTATATAGCAAATAGTTGTACTGCCAATAGACTTCAGTTTTTTGATTACTCTTTGCAAAGCCTTTTAGCAGCTGGGCAGAAAACAGGTGTTCACAAACTAGAGCAAAAGACGTTGCCTAAGTCTTTCAAAAACACTCACCTGTAAGGAGTAGCCCATGTCAATTAAAATATGGGGTAACATAAACTTCTTAGTGGAGTAATAGTATTTTTTGTTGACTGTTTCATAAAGTTGTTAAAACATTGGGGGTTTTTTCAGCAGCTTGTTCCTCACTTTTTGATTTTGGAGCTTTTTATTTTAGCTGGTTTTTATTAGTATAAGAAACATAGTAGAGCTGATTGAAAACAGAATGGCAGAATGCCTGAAACTGAGACTTTCTCTCTGAGAGAAAACCATTTCCATTTCCAGAAAACTGGGCAAATGCTTTGTTATATTTGTCTATTTCTCCAATCCGGCCCTGAAGTGAAAAGAATAATTACATGAGCAAGAAACTTTGTATCAAAGTTCAGCAACAACAAATTAAATCAACTTAAAAGCAGTTTCTCAGTTTACAGGAAACTTTTCAAGCAGCCAGCTCTCTCTGGACAGCTTTCATTTTATTGTGTTAGAGAAGGAAAGAAATGCATGAATTTTTGCAGTATTAGAGTTTATCTGGAGGTAGATAAGCAAATTAATAAGAAGCGAGGTAACTGCTATTTTTCTACTTCCCTAAAAAATAAAGGAACATATGCTGTAAGTATGACTGTTAGGAGGTTTCAGGGGTGGGGGTTATTTTGTTGTTGTTGTTGTTATTGTTATTATTATTATTATTATTATTTTCCCTGACAGGTTCTGGTGAGACTGGGTTCTAGTTTCATGGGGCATAAGAGCATTTGTGACACAGAAGAAGGGTACAAGTGGCAGCAATCACACACCACTTCTTTTTTCTTGTCTTGTTGCTGGTAACTAGTTGTTATAGTAACTGTGACGTTACTCTGGCAGGTTGACCTCCAAGTAGAGGATAAAGCAAAGGAGTATGTAATGTGTAGCATTCATATTCAATAATCTAAGTGGTTGCAACTCCTTCGTATATACTTTTGCCTATGCAAACCTGAAGAAGAGTTTGAGCCTGAGTAAACTGGAATCAGTAAAAGGGAAATGGAAGAAAATGGACTCTCTCTAATGATTCTGCTGCAGTATATTGTCACTGTCTGGATGAGCTTGAGTGCTATCCAGGGGTGTGATCCCTGTGGGAAAAATACTGTTCAAAAAGAATGGTGCTGTGATATAAACCTAAGTAGTGAAAAGTGAAAGAACTGCTGAGACTTAATACCACCCCTACCTATTGACATGTGACTGAGAGCCCTTACATTCCTAGAGTATTAGAATAATTTTTAGAATACTGTTAACATTTTAAAACTGAATTAAATTTGGCGTAAGTACTGGAAGTGCCATATAACTATTTCTAGAAACCTTTTTTTTTGTTTAGACTATATTCCTCTGTAGAAAACCCAATTAGCAGTGATAGACACCAATTATTAAAAGAAGGTTGTGTTGCCCACAGGCTGTTTGCAGAGGTAATCATAATATAAGCCACCATGCATCATAAAAGTCATCTAGAACGTGGCTTGTAAAGCAAGTTTTCACAGGGCAGGAAAAATCTTAGGCACAGTACATGTTGATACAGCTTAGGTAGTAGTAATAGTTTTTCATTCGCACTGTAAAATAATTCAGTTGGAAATTTAAGAAATTTGAATTCCAGAAGAATAAAAATTGACTGAATTCCATTGTTCTCTCCTCTCACTGTCAAGAATAAAAATGTCTACTGTACAGATATGTACATGTTAATATTTTACTTCTTTTAGTATAATAAAATGATCCTACAATGCAACTATCTCTTTCAGAAGTAGGTTTTAATTTTCTGAAAATGCTGCTACCTTTTTTTTTTTAATTCAGTAGGTCTTGAAACCTACATTTTTACAAGGAATTGGTATGGGAAGATTAATTAAATCGATAATTCTGCATTACTTTCTTTAGAACTCATTTATCCTAGTTATAACAGTTACCAAAAAGTTTAAGATGACCTATACCTGAAAACTGAGCTCCAAGTAGTAAGTCATGTCAGGATACTGTGTATATTTTACGTATAGGCTCAGAAGTGGTTTTTTGCTGCTTTCTTTTATCTTTTATACAAAGTCTTTCTCCAAAACAGAAAAGCAATCTTTTAATTACTCATTCTGCTCTGAAATATATTTACCTTTTAATAAATGCTTGGTATATGTTAAGTCATATTTTTAAGTGATTTTTCTCCTCTTTGTGATAACCTGTGATTATTGGTTGAGCTGTAATTGCATCTGTTCTATTAAGTTCTTTTTAATGCTTAAGACCAATAGCAAATATTGCAAGTCTTAAGCATGTTACCTTTAACTGTCAAACAACATAGGCAGTATTAAGGGTTGTTTAGTTGTCCAAATACACATCATTGCAAATCTGTTCATATTATGAATTAAAGTTGCATAGCATTCCAATCATACAATTCAGTCTTGAGTTAACAAGAATACAGCTTTTATAAAAAATATCTAAATTGATCAGTATAAGCATTGAAGAGACCCCAGGTATAGATCCGTGCATTTATAAGTAGGAGGATATTGGCTGTCAATTCAATAGCAATGTACCTGTAAATGTAAAAATATCACAATTTGTGTAAGTCTGGAAACAGAAAATGCCTGAACTTTTGAGTAAGCTCTTTCTTTAGAAAAAAACCAACAACAAAAAAACCCCACCCCACAGCTGCCTTTTACCTTTTATTTTCACTTACATGAGTTACACAATACATGCAAAATACATATTCTTTCTGTGTTGGCTAGTTCCAATTTGCATTAATAGTCAGGCCATCAGCCACCAGCCACCGTTCTTTCCTTCACGTGTGCATACGCAAGTGTGCTTTCTGCAAGTATGCTACAGTGTACTCTTCATCTGTTGTGAAGGGTAATTATTGGAGAGAGCTTACAGAAAAATACTAGAAGAGAGGCAGGCTGTTAGATTTTGTTGCTATTTGGGTGCGTTGGTCGGGGGTAATTAATTGTCAAGATTTAAGTTTCGCGGGTTGAGCTGCACCAGACGGCGCGGAGCAGCAGGTGGCGCTGGTGCGAACCGTATCGCTGAGGCCGGGGGACACTGTTTTGTAAGGAACCTGTCCTGTAAGGAATCCTGTCCCACAGCGACTGGCATTTCTTGGCCTCTCCCCGATTCCGGGTCAGACACGTACGACTGAACTGCTCCTGCATACAGAGGGCCCAGAGTCGCAACTATGTCTCTGCTGCCTCTCGGATGCTCAGCACTGAAACTTGTCTAAGTGCAACTGAGAGGCAGGAATAGCTCTCAACTGTTCTTCCTGGCTTCCTTTCCTAACCACTGTGCAGAGATATAAGGCCAGATAAGACTGGGCAAGAGAGTTGTTTAAGTTGATTGTCAGGGAAGGTGTGGAAAATAAAAGTTAGGGCATGAAGTCTAAGTGGCCTTCTTGCAGTCACGTTACTGCGCAGCAGTTGATCTGCAGTGACTGTTCCTTCCTGGGGCACAGGTCTTCATACAGCACTTATGTTGACCAGTTGCTGGATGTCAGTCTCTTTCTCCCATCCAAAAGTCATCAATCACCAGTGGTCAGCTGCTGTAAAACATCAGAGAACTTATGATGATTGAAGTAGGCAGATTTTCAGTTCAATGTCTATCATGCAGTAGCTTGGCTGGCAGTGTATCATAAGTTGGAATCTCTGGCTGTTTTGTTAGTCAACCTTACCTTAGGTTATTTGTGTGGAGTTTCTGACTGTTCAAGAAAAAAAATCAGCTCTCATTAAAAGTCCACAGAATTTTTTAGATTTGGTTAATCCTTATATCAGGAGTGCTTTATATGAATGTTAAAAAAAAGAGAAGGCATTTTTCAGTACAAGTGAACATACATTTAAGCTTGCAGCACACAGGTCAAAGACACCCTGTTGAAATGCTAAAAGTAATTATGTTATTTTCATTCACTAATGCCACAAAAGAATACAGAACTGCACTGAGTTACCTCAGACAATAATTACAAAAATAATTTTAATAACACTTCTATAAATTACAGAAATAATAGCCACTGCTAGAAGGAAATGTGGCTTCTGCTTTCATACATATCAATCGTTTTAAAATAATTAATTTTTTTTTTTAAAGGTCCGGGGCAAAGCCCCAATTTGGACACTGAAGATTCATTAGGTGTCTGAATATAAACTTTCAGACTTCTGAGCTAGGTTTGCCACCAAGAAAATTCCTGTTTAAATGCACTTGCTCTGCCTTGTTTCCCACTCGTTAACTGCTATTTCCTTCCTGCACCCTTTATATAAAGATCTGTTTGTCTGCTTTACAAACTGGATCACTGAAATAATCCAAGTTTATTAGTGGTTTAGGATTTTTTTACCTAGGAGTTTGTTTTGGCCCACCTTAATGCTGACAGAATGAATACCACTGAAATGCACCATTAACCTTGTTCCTTTAAAGCTTTCCCTCTTTGTTGGAAACTTAGTAGTTCTCAGACTAGAAATGTATTTTTTCATTCAGCAGTTATGAACACAACACTTACTGTTATCAACTGCCTCTGCCTTTGCAACGAGTATCACTTATGGGTAAACCTCAGTTTGGTCTGCGTGTTACCATGGAAAAATTGTATGTGAAACTGAAGGGTAGGAATTAGCACAAAGCTGTAGCAGTATTGGTACAATAGCAGTAGTAGAGTGCAAAGAATAGTAGTGGTAGTATTACTACAAGTTGGTTTTGAACACTTCCAGAAGGGAAGCACACAGAGACACAAGAAATAAGGAGCATCCAGTTGCATCTTTGAATGGATCCAGCAGTGATAAACACCCATAAAACAATTGAAACAACCCCTCCTGCCTCAAGTCATGATGCTGCCTGTTACCTTTAAAAGGAGTACATGGTAGCTGTATTTCATTAGATTTAATGGATTGTTTTTCTCAAGAACTTTAAAAAAGGGTTTGTAATCACAGGTAACCTGACAGTTAAAAACTTCATTAGTCTCAATGTGTAATTTATTGGAATATTATATTAGCACTACATTCTTACATCAGAATTGTAGTGTCTGGTAATGCATTGTAGATTAAACTTTGTCCTGCTGACTTTGCTCTCAAACTGAGTCCCACAACTCCACTATTCAAGGGTCAGAGTTTATTTGATCTAGATACAGCATTCTTAGGCTTAGTGAAAAAAAATCTAAGCAGATTTTTTTTTTCTTAGAAGCAGATAAGAGAAGAAGAGAATCAGCAGCAACTACTTCAGTCCAAGCCTTGGGCTTAATCAAATTCCATTCCAGATAGTGTTACATGGGAAACTTCTAGGGAAACAAGCATTTGTTTAAGTTCTTTCAATGCATGTGCACATAGATAGGATGTGCATGTGCACAGGATATTTGATTACAAAAGGTAAACATGCAAATGTACGGTTTGGGGAAAAAAGTAGGATAGCTCATCAAAATGTTGTTATTTGCAAGGTGAGCTTTTGCAAACCTGATAGCTAATATATACAGTATATTTACATACTGCCAGTTCTTAGAATTCTACACTGTTTGCCTAGATATTTTGAAGAAGGATTAGTTGTACCACAGCCTCACCTGTAAGCATTCTTTAAGTAAGCAATAGATTCTGTATAATATGAGATGAAAGTGGATCTTTCAGATAAACAGACTCCAGCAAACTGCATAGCAGTATTAAAGGAAAATGAGAGTACTATTCAAATTAAAAAAACCTTATTTGTCAAAAATGAATTTTTTGTATCTATGTTCTCAGAAGAACTGGCAAGAAAAAGGAAGGATGGGGTTAAAACTTAAGATATTTGCCATTAAACTGAAATACCATCATGAAAAGCAAATGGTTCTCCCTGTCATCACATGTCAGAAACAGGGAGTATTGACTTGCCTTCCATGAAAGGTCTTGCCTGACACAGACAGAATCATCTGTCTTGCAATAGTCTATAGCAGAGGCCCAAAGAAAGCATAAGAATGAGGTAAGTTGTCATGAATTGTTTTTCTAGAATGATTTCCCAGCCTCCAGCTGCTTCTATTCCAGAGACAGTGTCTGTAATTTAAGAGGAGCTTCTTCTCTTGTTATTACCCACTACCATTTTAACGCTATGTAAATTGACAGTATCACCAAAAAGAAATTCCACATCTTACTACTTAGTTGTGAGACGGGTAGCTGACTTCTTTAATTTGTTTTGAGTCTGCCACTTCTTAATTTTAGCTGATGACTTCTGCCTCTTATACTGGAAGAGACAGAACAATCTTTCCCTATTAACCCTTTCAAAGCCATCCCATAATTTCCAGGTTGAGGAACTCTTTTATATTCAGTCGTTCATGGTATGAAATCTTTTCTCATGGCTCATTCTTACTGCCCTTCACAGGACCTTTTCCACTTCTGCTCTATTCCCTGTAAGGTAGAGAAACCAGAACTGAATTTAGTATTTAAGCTGCAAGTTCATAATGGATGCCATCAGATTAAATTTTGGCTAGGTAGGATGTAACTTACAGAGTGGTATTTCCAAGATACTTCTTAGAACTGACTGAGAATCTCTTGATCATTTCCAGATACTCACTGTTAACTAAATAATACATATTTTTTTTTTAACCTCCCAGTTACAAAGGTTAATTCTCGCCACGGTGAGGGAATGGGAACTAAGCACAGAGATGAGGTGATTTCCCTAACACACAGTCAGAGAAAAAAGATGCCTGTCCTGAGCTGTATTCATTCATCCCAGAGCATACAGGACTGTATACTGTTTTGTATCTCCTGTATCCTCTCAGACTAAATTTTTGCCTGGACTAATAATTGACAGGAGGAGATCACATGAAATACTGGAAATTTAGGCCCTAGTTACTATTAGTTCTTCATAAACTTCTATAAAGGATTTGAAATATTGCATGAAGTGTTGACTTCTATTGCCCACAGCTGTTACAGTTCTGAGTTTTGTAATGTGTTTGAGAAATGTCTGTGATTAATGTCCATCAAAACCTCGTACCCTATATTCTGTTACCTGTATTTCAAGATACCAAGTCAACAATATGTTTGGCTTGCCTTCACGCCTACTTTCTTGTGAGATTCAAAATGTCTGTTGATTTATCACCTGCAGAATTCTCTTCTTTTAGAGTGTTTTTGTAAGCACAAGAGGAAGCTGCACTGTCTTTTATTCTCTCATCAGAGGGCTGTATTAAGCAGAGGAAGAATAAATGCTTAAGGAGTTTAGCTGTTTTTTATACATGTTAGTGTGTGTGTTGACACTAATAACTTTGTGTTCAATACAGTCATAAATGGTCAGACTATTAGATGACCACCAGTTTTCTCATGTACTGTAAAGAAAGATTGATCTCTGATGAGATCCAGAAAATCTCTGTCAAAAAAAAGTTGTTAAATATGTCCTGTGATAGAACCATTCAGGTTCAAATCCTCACCTTCTCAGCATGTGTTTTCTCTGGATTTATCACTGTCTCATGAATTCAGTCTTTAATATATTCTTAGCACTTTTCCATTGCACATGCTGTTCCAGCTCTTTAGCATTGTTTACACTCCTCACAAGTCATCTGTATAACAGAAACACACTTTCATGTACAAATCATAATTCTGTATTGCATCATAGCAACTGTAAATATGGCTAGAAGAGTTTTTCACAACAAACCTGTACTGCAAAAATATGTGGCTTCCAAAATTCCTGCAAGGCAACCTTCTAAACCTTTATTTACCCCAGCTTCATCAAACTGAGCATTTATGTTACTTTCCTTGTAATTGTCACAAATATAAAAAGCTATTCCTGGAACCAATATGCTGCTCATTAACTCAGTTCACTAGGGCATGAATAACAGTCATGTTTGAATACGGTTGGTTTGTATTGGTTCCTTTCTTCTGCTTGGTTTTGGTACTTGAGTACTAAGGTTCAGGTACCTTTCCCTGTCTCATGAGATTAGATCAAGTAGGCAGGCTGCTTTGGAAAATATGTACTAAGTAAACTTATTACAAAAGCAAAATTAGAAAACAAATACAGTTCTTTAATGTTTAAAATTGACCCCTACAATAAAGCAAGGTATTGCTCAAGTAAAGTTGAGCAATATACTAAATATATGGGGATATATTCAAAGTTGTTCAGTTGGAGCAGCGTCACTAAACAGGAATAAAAGCTAGTAAGCTCATGAAAAGACACTAGCTAATGTTCACACTGCAGACAGGCTTCAATCACTTCTAAATTTTGTAGGAAATATTCTAATGAGCAGAAGTTACTCAGATATGGTCTCTTCCTTGATCTTTAAAAGTTTGCGTCAGTTTAGTTGAAGTATTCAATTTATTACTTTTAAAAAATAGCTTCAGCTTACTTACTTAGGCAACTTTACCTGTGCTGTGTTAATGTCTTTCCACAAATGGATGCAACTTAGGTCAGGGTTGTGTAAGGACTGGTAGAACCAGTTTTTCTTTGCTTTAGACTAAAACTTGCAGTTCTTCGTATTCTTTGACAGCATCTTGAATCTTTACAAACCAAATTCACCTAACACACAAGCATATAAAGTTGAACCTTTTCCCAGTCCTATATAAATGACAAATCATCTAGTATTTTAAGTGTTGTTCTTTTATTCCTCTCTCTCTTTTTCTGCGTAGAATATTCTGTAGTCAAGATATGGCCCTCAGCCAAAGAGAAGAGGTTAAAAAACAATCCTATCTGTTGAAATAACTACACCTCTTCAGTTTGTGGTTCTTAAAATACATTTAAATGACCTTCCATGTTTTGAGTGTAGAAATACCATGCTGGAGTCTGTTTCTCTCTCTTTAAAAAATTAGTGTTAATTTGTCTCTTACCAGACATTAAACACTGTAAACAAAATGCTCAACTGGCTCAAATCAGCAGTAACAGAATGTGGTTAGTAGGAGCTGTTGTAATTAAAGTGTTTGACACTAAGATTTCTTGGAGTTGCAAAGATAGTCTTGTTTTGTAGACACGAAGTTTCATATATGGCATATATTAAAGTGAAAGTACACTGTTGATAGAGATAGAGTATATGTTTTTCTAAGAATTAGGTGTTGGCTCTATTAATGTTTACAGAAATTTTGCTCACGATATTTTCTAGCTCTTTTAGTAAAACTGTAATTGTTCATTTAGAATGCTTTCCAAGTCCGGTATACCAAAAAGTAGTCTGTTAAAGTTGGACTTTAGTTCAATAACTCTTCTTTTTCAGTCTTAATTAGTATGTAAATTTAATTAAATAGATTTACAAAAAGCACCTGGTTTTTGTTTCCTCAACTTTCATAAAGAGCAAGCTAACTTCCTCTAAATTCCTAACAGCATTAGAATTCATTTTCTCATTGAATCACAGCTGAGAAGTACCAGAATAGCAACAGGCCAGCTCCATGACCCAGCAAATCCCAGCCTCATCTATGAGGTTCACAAGACTCATTTATATATCAGTACCATTGTCACCTTAGGAATATATAAAGCTCAAAGGCAGGTACTTTGCAAATTGAAAGTATAAAGTGATGTCTTTACCCAAATTACTTGATTAATCTAGCAAGCATATTTTACTTCATTGTTCATAAGATTTTTGTAAAATTGGAAATCCAGTAGTGACATATGCTGCAGCTTTTTGTTGTGCAAATAATTCATATTTATTCAAGGGACTTCATTATACATGTTTCCCAATGATTATTATAAAAATATTAATGAAAAGCATGCTAACTATATTAAAATACTATAAAGGGTAACATTCCCTGTATGTTACCTATTACAACAGTGTATAAATGCTGTAACAAGTAGTTTAGTGGTAGCTATGAATCCTGGCAATACCAATGCCAGGTAAGTTCAATTTACTGTATATATTGTTTGCAGGGATTATGTTATATTTTGAACATACCTTTCAAACTCTTTCACTGCTTCAGGTTACAGCAGACCTTAACATGTACATTTGAGGGAATCTTGGTCAATTCTAAGTGTTGATTAAAGCTGCATGTTTCGTATTAGCTGAAGTATTCACTAGCTGTTTCGTTGGCTCAAAACAGGGAACACCTGAAAAAATAATGAAAGTACACCTGTAGGTCAGATACAGTGAGGAATCTGATAGGCTACGTAGTGGCCTACTGTTGGAATGGGGACACAACACATACAGATTTGCTGTGCCATTCAGAATGTCTGATGGGTTTTTTTTTAATGTAGAAAGACAGCACATTGTCCTTAGAAGGAAGTTTTCATAACCAATGAGTTTCTAGAGTCTTGCTATGTGAGGGGTTTTTATAGGGTTACAGGTTTTGTACATGCTGCACTTGTAACCTGCCCTTGCTTCGGCTCTGACATTGGTGGCCACTTCTGAATTGGCCTGATGTTCTTGGTTAGTTCTGGCATCCTGAAACAGGGGTCATAAACCTGAGGTTGAACATGAGCTATGGGGTAGTATAGGGAAGCCTGCCCTGCTGCTATAGCAAAAGTCAACTTTGTGTGACACTTTCAAGCATCTACACAACTTCAAAGTGCAAAATATGGTTAGACAATAGTTCCTTCATCCTCTCACTCTAAAAAATATTTCTTTTTAATCCATCTTCTGTGTCACCCTGTTACGGTCTTTGATCAGGCAGCATGCCTAATGACAAACTTCTGAAAGCATGTTGAGTCGCCTTGTCTCTCAAAAATCCTGACAGACAAGGCTCCTTGATTTCCTGTTTCTGTATCACACAGATAATTACAGTCAAAACAAAGATTAATTAATTCATTTACTCCTTCTACATAAATAAAGTTGTGGTGCTTAGTAAACATTAATGAGAGCATGTCAATGGAGCTGTAAGAAATTTGTGGCACTCTGCAACAGGAAATCCTAAAATACTTGGAAAGATTTTGTAAAAGGGTTAAAAAATAACAAAATAGTAACTTCTGCTGTGAAAAACAAGTGCCTTCCTGTGTTAGAACAGCCCAAATTTGCCTGCTGCATCCATGAAAGCTGTTCATTCAGGGAAGGTCAAAGGTTTTGTTGTTGGTGAACCAGCTGATCATCTGTAAGCCCGTCAGGCTGTACTGCTGAGCATAACAAACTGCTGTGCATTGCTGACGTGCGTCACAGGACCCTGGGGTTTTGCACGGGGATTAGTCAGGCTGTATTTGGAAACGCCCTCAACTGCACCCTGTGCTGCTATATTAGTGTTTCTCAAGCAAGAGGAATTTTCTTTTGCTTCTGCAGCTGCTCCTGCAAAACCCTCTGGTAAGTGTGCACAGCTTCTATCAGCAGTATTGACTCTGTCTTCTTGTCTGTGTTTTTAAGCCAAGGTTATGAGCTGAGGACTACTTACAGTTGTTTACTGCGACTGTAAAAAACCTAAAAAAAATGTATTTTAAAATTAAAAACTTGATAGCACAGAATTAGCAACAGCATCGAAGGAATAAATATACTTAGTGGTTTTAATTGAATAGGTTAATGCAACTTAAATGTTCCTCTACTTTTAAATATGTATCGGAGTATTCTGAAGTGTTGGTATTTTCAGAGTGATGTCTCTATGTACCGTGTATGTTGGCTTTTATTTTAAACAGCAGGAATAGAAAGATCACATAATATAGCAGACCAATTCTTAAAAGGATTTGGTTGGTTTTTGTTGGCAGCCTGCATGCAAGCCCTGCATCTCTGGACTCTGCTTGCCACCTATGCTGTTGCAGTAGGACAAAATCAAGGACAGAAGAATCAGGAGTGCCCTAAGCTCAACGCCCAGGTACTCTCCTTTAAAAACACAAGAGGAAACGCTGTTGTCATGTTTTCTGTGAAAGTGCTCTCTCCAGATTTTTATATGGGGGTATTTTTTCCAAACTAATATGAGGATCCAGCACGTTAAGTATAAAAAGATGTAAATAAATAAACAAAGGAAACCAGGAAAAATTATTCTTAGTGTGCATCCTATTCCATGTCCTAAAATAGCTGAGGCAGTGAACCCATTTCTAGCTATTTCATATAACTTGTGCTGGGTATCTAGTTATACAGCATGTTATCAAGGAACTGTGAAGATACTCAGTGTTCTGTTGTTTCATTCCCATAATAACATTTGCCTACTTACCTTTTAGATAAGTAGTCCTAAGGCTGTTTCTTGGCAGAACTACTAAACTGGTAATTTGGTAATTACTAGTTACTAAGGATTTCTTACCATATTTGAGCTTGCATCATCTGACTATAAAATGTGTTATGGTTTTGGTAATTATAAATTTTGTAAGTATCTGTCCTGAGCTAAGGTTGTGCTAGCAGAATGCACAATCACTAGTGAAATTCTCCTGACTACCTGCACATAATGGAGTGACTGATGTGATTACAGTCATGTCCAATAGATTTTGATGTTCCTGTCTAAAATATAAGCCTACTAACAGCTGGGGCAGCTAAGAGAAACCTCTGTTTCACTCATGGGCCAAAATTCAAATTGTCTGAATTAAAGCCAATCTTGCTGTATACTTATATAAGCATATACATATGGAGGAAAAGATCCACACTGTTCTGTGGGTTTTTCATAGCTCCCCTGCTTCTTGCAACGCATACGTTGCAAATAGCAGAAGTTACATGAAGGAGCTTGCATGCATTTCAGAATTTTTTTGTAAGCTTTGTTTTCTAGGCTAAGCAATTTTCTGTAATAATAACAAAACAAAAGAAACAAAAAAAAAGGAGTGGAAAATAATATGTGAATTAAGGAATGTGCCCCATTTCTTTATAATTTCACCAAACTGTTACTTTCCTCCAAGAAAACAAAACCCAATTTTCCTTAGTTCTGGGTATCAAATTTCACAGCTATCATTGCTGCCATGCCCTGCCTTTTTTGGTACATGTCTATAAGAAAATATATGTGATAGCTAGTCTAAGACCTTGGAATTGGTCATCTGCAGATCCCAAAATAAATCTCATTTATTCTTAGTTTGTACTCTCTTACCTAGAAGCTGTCAGCATAGAGTAGAATAAAACTTACAAGTAAGTTGTATCCTATTTGTACCTTACAGATAAGTTGTACCCCATCCTATTTATCACTTTGATTTGCATTTACCTTGCTCAGAAATAACATGGGTAGTTTCCTCTTCTTGCCAGCCCACCCTTTTGTGTTCTGTCAAAAGATAACAGACTTGAAACCTAGTCTAGTCTAAGGCAGGTTTACCAACAAGGTAGGAAAACAGGAATTGTGTGATACTTTAAATTCACATACTGTCAATAGCATTACAGTTAAATCTTATTCATTGTCCTATCATTTTTATGACATTAAGGTAATCTGAAATTTTGTGGAATATTTTTAATACATTTACAAGTGTGAGAACAGTTCTTAATATGATTCAGAATTACTAACATCTAATGAAGTACTCTGTCAATCATTGAGATTTATAGAGAAGTTCTCTTAAAATTTTATCCACCCATAATCCCAGGGTGTTTTCTAAGCAGTGATTTTTGGAAGGCTTCCATACTAGATGAGTCTTTATAGAATAAGAAAACTTGGTATTTGCCAAGTAGTGTAGGCTTACAGGGTATCAGTATAAAAATACTCTGCTCCACTTTATGTCCTCCATCAAAGCATTACTTAGCAGACTTATGATGACAACCTCCTACACTTTTAGTTATTACTAGTAATATTTCAGGCTGTGTGTCTAGATTTGATTGTGAAATGAGCCATATCTCTATGTAGTTAAGATAGCAAGTAATTCACCGACTCATCCTTCCATACTTAAAATTACTGACAGTGGAAACAACCAGAGGTCCTACAGTCATCCTTTATATTAAGTTTTTTGTTTGACATTATTTTTAAACATTTTTTTCTATTTTTTTTTTTAATTGTAGGGACTTGTTTTGCTTGGTAGGAGAAGAAAGTAACTGCTATACCTCCAACACTCAGTAGATTGAAAAATTCAGTATAATCCTAACTCCAGAACATGACATTACTCCTTGTGGACACAATCAGTTATTAATTTCCTGGGATACCTAATTGGAAATGACTACTATGGCAGCTGTAAATTCACTTAGATCACTAAAAGGAATGACAGATCTTATCACCAGCTCTGGTTTTTTAATCAAACTGACACAGCATGCACTTAGATACACACTGTCTCACATACTAAGAAAACAACACATATATTAAACAGCGCCTGGATACGACCTGAAAGCAGTTCTGTTTGCACTTCTGTTATCCAGTTGCATATAAGAAACTTCATTTCAAAACTATAATTCAATATGGTCTTTACAGCAAATACTTCTCTTTATTTAACCAGCTACACAGATGCATGTCTCATGTACTAGATAAACTTGTAATTTTCAGAATTATCCTTGTTGTAAATGACCCATTCTGTGGTTTGTAGGACTGCGGGATTTCCAAACCTGCGTGAATCCATTACTGTTCATTCCTCAAGGTATGACCATAACATTCTTAGCTACAAAATAATTTCCTTCATCCTTATTCCAGTTACCTGCTATCACAAACAAGCAGAATTTTTTTTCCTTTTCGTAAATCCAACAAGCTCAACCTTTAAAATAATTTTTTCAGTTTTGTTCTTCCTTCTCTCAAAGGCTCTTTAATAATGTCAGAGACTAGAAACTAAAATATATTTGTGGCCAGTGTATATGTCAACCACAAATTACCTTTGGGCATTGTCATTTTTTAACGTGTTTTAAGGCATACCAGCCTCTGAGCTGTTCAGTAGCATATAGATATCCTTGGTAAGAAAGCACAACTCTTCTCACACTTTTATAACATGACAGAATAAGTAGGGGCACTTAAGGGATTCAATATGATGTGCTTTCAAATGTCACAATGAGTTATGAATTCCTTTTCCTGTGCTCATATAGTTTTAGTTCTGTATGTAGAAGCTCCTTGTTCTGAAAAGCTTTCTTGACTTTGTTAAGTGCTGTGGAGATTTTTGGTTGGCTGCTTCTCTGTTTGTGTTCATCCCATTCACGTGCTGCATCAGAATTTTGGGCGTTTTATGTGTATCCTGAGTTGACTCCTAGAGTTTTCTTAACCAGTAAACAGAAACACAGATTTTATCAAATTGACTGAACTTCTCACTCTTCGCTCTTTCATCTGTCTTACCAGTTTTTTCCAACTAGAATCTGCTTTTCTCCTTCAACTGTGAAGAATGGCAAATATGCAACAATGAAACAACTGCTAAACTAGGCAGAAGTGTAAAATATTGAAGGAGACAGTTTGCCACAAAACTGGTGACTGCAGTTTCATTTAGACATTCATTCAACAGTTTCACTTCTACTATAATAATGATAAAGACTAAATAAAAGAGTTGCTACTTAGTGTTCAGCTGCAAATATTAACACAAGGAATTAGTGATAGGGAAAGTGGCTATTTTGGCTAACTATATTTGTCTGAGGCTTTATCAGATGTCACATCCGTACTGTAGACATGTTCTTTTCTTATGAAACTGCCTCTGACACTGAAATTGTCTGGGTTATACTTGCTGCAGAAGACTTTCCCCCACCCCTAAATTAAAATACTCTGCAACTGACACCAATTCTTGTGCGAAAATTAAAAATGTGTTAGAAATAAATTAATCTTATAAACTGATCTTGAGTAGGAGTATCAGTTTACAACATCAAAGCAGGTGGCTTTCATCATACTTAAAACCTTAAGCAATGTCTTGTTTAACATGATCTACTAAAGTGTTTACCAAGAAGATTTTCCTCAGGTTGTTTCAGAAACTTGCGAAAGAGTTCAGTCTGAAATGAAACAGTACCAAACAATCCAATTTTCCTCATCCAGTCTCTTCCTCGGATCTCTCCATCTCCCCCAATATCTGTTTAAATTA
Organism: Atrichornis clamosus; assembly: GCA_013400975.1. Taxonomy (NCBI): domain Eukaryota; kingdom Metazoa; phylum Chordata; class Aves; order Passeriformes; family Menuridae; genus Atrichornis; species Atrichornis clamosus. The sequence continues at coordinate 67,338 of WBMZ01014483.1, forward strand.
GTTTTATTAGGAAATCCGTTGCTTAGTATCTAAGTAAACCAAATAATGCTTGAACTACTTCTTAGAAAAGCAGGCATTTCGATTTCACTTCGTTTAATTTTTGCATTCCAAATCTAAAAATACATACATAATTTGCTGAAAGTTAAAGGAATTAGATTGGTCACTTTACAGTAAAAAAAATTACCAAACACAAAGTGCTTTATGTTTCATTATAAAGAATGCTATATACCCAAAACAAGTGGAAAGCTTACTTTTGTTTACCAGCACCATATAACATACAAAAGAAATATCATAAAACACCTTTAAAAAGTTACAGATTATTAAATTTTTATTTTGTGAAGCTATGTCTGCTGCTAATTGTGAATAAATAAATGCTTTGTAAAGGTATATCTCAAAAGATTGGCAAATTCTTTAATGGCTATTTTTCAGGAATTCTATTTCTTGTTAACACTCATTAGCTTCCTCGATGACTCCCAGCCTGGGAAGTAGCTGAGAGCTGGAAGTCAATCCTAAGGTACCTTTTGTGAATTTGCTGTGCTAATTGCAGGGCACTGCAACCACTCAGGGAGCACGTGGATCTTGGCTTAGGAGGTACCACTCTTACAGAAAATGTCTTTGCCAAAGGATGGGAAAGGAAAACCTTAATTCTTCTAAATTAAGTGAAATTAATCCAGTTTGTTTCTTTATGACATTTATAAAGCAAGTAAGTAGTGAATACCCTGTTCTGACTTAAGAATTTTTTACAAGATACTCTGATATAGGTCAAACTTTTTGAATGGGTGGAAAAACTTGGACATTTTCAGACTCAGTATTAGGATTCTAAGATTTCTGTTTTCAGTAATATCTTTGAGGATATCAGCCAGAAAGTAGCAGTAAGCACAGTGGGGGTTAGAATTGTTATATTGAAAGATAGGAGCATTGATGTGGAAAAAAAGATACAATCAAGCAAGGTTAAATGTGAAATTTAGCCCTTTTTACAACTACCCGTTTCTGCCTAGGAGTCATTTTGAAGAATACTTGGTCGTTATCAACTGAATTTGAGTCATTCTCAGCAGAGTATGATAACAAAGGGTGTGTATTTCAATGTGTATGTGCAGGTATCACCTGAAGACATGGGCCACAGTGACCCTTCAGCCAAGGCCTTGTCAGAGCAGAGCAGAAAGGTTATACCCCCAGTCATGGATGCTGTTTGAAAAATGGTGTGGTTCAGGTGGATGGGCCAAGACAACATCAAGAATTATCAGAGGTTTAGAAAAATTGTGCTCTGCAAAAGAAGATGGAAGAAACCTGGGTTTTTACATTCAGGAAGAAGGGAAGAATATATCCAGTGAGCACCTGTGAAAAAGAATACTTTCCTTCAAGTTGAATGACCTAAAACTACACTAAGGAAGATTAAATAGAGACTAAGCAAACTTTTCTAAAAATAAAGATAGTTGAGTACTAAAATACACAGTTAAGTGAGGAATATGTGAGTGGAGGTTTTGAAGAATGAGTTAGACAAGCCTCTGCTGAGAAGGATGTAGCTGCAAATGCTTTGCCTCTACCTATGGACAGAGTGACCTAGAGCTGATATTGAAAGGTTTTTTCAGCTCCTTCTTGTGTCTGACACACAAGTATCTTTTCCATTACAAAAAGATATGTTTGCAATACTTAAAAGTGCCACCTTTTCCTTAAATGGTAACCAAATTGCAATTTGACTGCAAGTTGGCTGCTACCAATAAAGAAAAGACTTAGTAGCATCAAGAGCTGGAAGAAAGAGTTCTGCATTGCTTAATAATAGTTGGTGCTACAAGAACTCTGTCTTGAAGTGGAAGCTACCCCCCACCTTTTTTTTAATTAGCTCACTGCAACAAAGATTACATGCTAGCTATAAGAAGAGGAAAGTTGAATGATAAGAATGTTAAAAATGTGATTCCTCACACTTTATCATCTCTGAAGTTTTATAAACAAAATTTAAACTAGTCATAAATGCCCATTTAGACAGATTGCAAATATCAGATGCCTTTGCTTTAGAATGGGTCCATATATGATTATAAAGGAAGGAAACACATGCTACATTGGGAAATTTCTGTAAATAAGTAGTTCTTTTACCATTTCTGCAAGGTTGAAGATAAACTTTTAGAGTAAACAAAGGCTTGGGGGGTTATTTGGGGAGGAATTGGATTTTGTGGGTTTTTTTGTTTTTTCATTTTTTACACCAAATTCAGCATTTTTCGTAATATTAAAGAAATATACTTCACTCAAAAGGAATACATAGTGTGATATCACATGTTATTTCAAGTTTGCAGTGAAATAGGTAGTGGTAGCAATTGATGGACTGGCTAGGGAACAAGAATTCCTGTACAGCCTTGTATCGGAGTTGACACTCATTCAGCATTCTCAAGGAAACAATGGATGTCTAAAAGCACTCTGTCTTCTTTATCTCTGTTGAGATTTTAAGGGCATATTAATTGCACAGAGTTAGTTCTAAGATTTACCATCTCCTAGTGACATATTTGAATCACAAGATGATCCTATATGTCCTGTTTCTATACATCTCCCTTATTTCCTACAAATATAATTGTCTCTTCTGTGTCAACTTATTGAATAATGTGATATTAGGAAAGGAAATGAAAACAGATGTTGACAGTAAACAGAACAGTATGCAGTCATCAATTAATACATCCAGAGTATTTTCTGTTTCTTCTTACTCTTGTCTTTCTGTCCTGAGGATGTCTTGAGGTCACATGAAACTGTTTATAGATGCAGAGCTTCCAATCTGATGGATAGCAGGTACTGCCTAGTAAGTTTTCCTCTGTAAGTATATTTACGTCTTTGTTCTTACTCTTTCTAGATGCCAGAATTTCAGAAGAAGACTGTCCATATTAAGGACCCAGGCAGAGTAGAGGAGATTATTTGTGGCCTCATCAAAGGTGGAGCTGCCAAACTTCAGGTAAAGATAGTAGAAGGTGTAACCAGTTTGGAATAAAAGCAACTGTCAGATTGTTACTCTATGCCAAAAAATTTAAGCGTGTATATATATAACAGAAATCAACCTTCAAGAAATCTCCAAAACTTAGACATGTTAACCTTTTTAATAGCCCTTGTTGATTCAACTGTAATTCAGCTAGACACTGGTTAAAGTAAATGACGTAAGCGTAGAAGCTTAGTAAATTCAGGAAATATTCTGACCAAAGGAATGAGAAAAACAGTTTTGTTAGAAAAAAAGTTACTCTTCTGGGATATGCTAGCTTCCATTACAATGGTTCAATAGAATAGGGAGGTTTCTGTGACACACATGCTACTCAGCTGCAGCTATTGTTAATCATTCAGAATTTCTAGCCATTCTTTATTTTGTCCCTCCATGTTGTAAGACAGTTTTGCTTTTTCTTTCCTTAAATAGATTATTACAGATTTTGATATGACATTAAGTAGATTTTCCTACAATGGAAAAAGATGTCCAACTTGTCATAGTGAGTACTTTTTTTTTTTTAATACAGATTGATTTCTTCACTCCTTTTAGTTTTTCCTGTATTTTAATTTTCTCTCCAATTTACCCCTAATATGTGAGATTTTATATTGACTTGTTACCTAGCCTGCACTTTCTATTGAGGTAGTATTCTAGTGACTGTCTGTGTTTTTATGTGTGTGTATATATATATATTAATCAAAATCTGTGTGGATTAAAATCAGATAAATTGTCATTCACAATTAAAGCATTAAGATTCGGACCCTAAGATGTTAGTGGCTAAATACAGTATGGTTGACTTTTATTTTTTAGGAGCCCATAATAGTCCTGACACTTGCAAGAACCAGATAGTAAACTCCTTAGCATCCTCAGTATTTTTATCCCTATGCTATAGTCTTTCGGAACAAACAAGGAGAATTGGGAACTCTCAAATATTTAGGATGCCTCAGGATGATTTCAGAAACAATTAAATCTCAAGAAACATACAAAAACTTGTAACTGACCTAGTAATTCAGAGATGAGGGGAAGGGCATCTTCATACTTATGAAGAAAAATGTGCCTTTTGCTGGTTGCTGGTAAGAAAAGTTCTGAGGAAACATATTGGTATGCCATCAGACATTGTCATCTGTGCCATTTACAGTGTTGTGGAGCAAAGTAGAAGAAATGTACCATCTTTTTTAACTCTCTTTTTTTGCTCACCCCTCCCCCAGACATCATTGATAACTCCAAGATCATCACAGATGAATGTCGGAAAAAGGTAAAGAAAAAACCTGTGGGCATTTGGTTTGTTGTACAGACAACTGTCTGTTATTATTCTCTGTTTGAAGAATGTTATTTTGATTGGTTAGACCAAATGCAAAGTGTTATTTTATTAAAGTACATTAAACACCCGGTGGGTTTTTTTCCCTTTAGTTATTGCAGCTGAAAGAAACCTATTATGCCATTGAAATTGATCCTGCTCTCACCATTGAAGAGAAATATCCATATATGGTAGAATGGTAAGAGACACCTCCTGTAGTCAAATTGTACTAAGATTAGATTTACTAAGTTTTTAAAAGCAAATTAATGGCAGTACTTAGCTTTTAGCTGTCACATTAACTGAATTAATCTGTTTAAGTTTTGTACAACAACTAGTTCTGTTTGGCTGTTAACTTGAATGAGCAAGAATTAACCATACAGGATGCTTTTCATCATGAAATTTAATGAAAGGTGAGTCTTAGTAAGCAACCCATATTTCAACCCATATTTTTGTTTATATTCTAGGTACCATAAATCTCATGCACTACTCATTGAACAAGGCTTACAGAAGGATAAGTTTGCAGAAATTGTGAGGGAATCTGATGTTATGCTGAAGTAAGTTCCTTTTGATTTGAATGATACTGTTTCAGAACATTTTCTATTGATTCTTACTGAGTGTTGGGGGGAGGAAAAAAAAAGAAAAGGGAAAATAAAAAAACCCACACACATTTCTGAGACTGTGACACCTTAATCTTGGAACATAGTGAGCTCTCTGTGCTCCCATTTTATGGGTATGTTGTACCTAAATGCATACAATAATCACACTTTATAAGGCAGAGATCTGAAACTTTTTTTCGTGCCATCTCTACAAGCTTCATTTCTGTGGACTTTCATCCTCTTTAAATTGCACTGGTGACCCTTTTTTTTTATGACCAATGTAGAGTTTATCTTAGTTCCTTTGAAAAACATTCCGTGTAATAGTTTTATCTGAGATAAAAATGCAGTGACCTGAGAAACATGTTTGATATGTTGTATTAAATATTGTTCCTCTGTGTCTGAAGGCAAGTTTAAAAGACAGCAAAATCCTTGCTCAAAATGTGCTGTGGCTCTCATCTCTTTGAAAGCTCTCTAAAACTGTCTGTAAATTTTGGACTGCTGAAACAGGCTGTTTGAACTTAAATTGTGTAAGCATTTGTTTAAAATACTGACTAAATTCCTATCTTTTGTACAACAGACAAGCACTCTGTCTCTGCCTGTTTAAAAGCCTAAATCTGTGTGGGTTGAATCTTCATCCCCAAGCTAAAATTCCCTCAAAAACTTTCACAATACTTTTTTAAAATGTAAAATTCTACCAATCTATGTCTGTGTGAAGAAAGCGTATAGAGATAATATTACTTTCTTCCTGGAATACTACACATAGTTTTGATTGGGTACAGAACATTAAAAAACTTTCAGGAGAGCGTGACAATAAATGTTTTCAGGATTAGAAACAAAATTTGTTTTATAGCAATGACCCTATAGAAAGTCACATATTTAAGCAGAGAGTATTGAAAGGAGGTGTACAGCCTGAGAGTAGGTAGAGAGGGTTCTACTAGCTGCTTCCTGTTCTGGAGTATTTAGGGAGGGAGAAGTGGCTTTATATCTTTAAAATGTGATTAGATGTTTTGGGGAGAAAAATTACACTGACTAAGACTAAACAGCTTGACGCAGCAGTTTGTTACTAACCACATGCCTTATGATGGGTTGATGGTTCTTGCTGACCTGAAAAGATGAAGTAAAAGAAATGAAGTAAAGCGCTCAGGGAAAATTAACTCTTTCCCAGAGATGATGTGATTGTCTCCTGGAAACTCCAACTTTTCTTGGCCTCCTTTATTTGAGATTTGCTTTGTATTTACATTCTGTGTTACAGAGAAGGATATGAGAACTTCTTTGATAAGCTCAGTGAACATAATATTCCTGTGTTCATATTTTCTGCTGGGATTGGTGACATTCTCGAGGAAGTAATCCACCAGGCTGGGGTCTACCATTCTAATGTCAAAGTGGTTTCCAACTTCATGGATTTTGATGAAAATGTACGTATGAGATAACACATCCTTATCAAACGTGTTTGATAAATATCACACTGTTTGTGGTACTCGGTAGCTATTTATATATACAACAAGATGAACATTTTAATGCAGAGATGTAACCAATTACCCTGCCATATACGAACTTAGAAGTGCATACTGTGCACTCTCAGGCCAAGGACAAGCAGAAGAGAAGAGTTCAGCACCGTTAATGTGGTGTGACTAAGCCAGCCATTTCCTTTAATGGCAGCCTCACTCCCAGCACAGTTCAGCACTGCTCCTGCTCCTCCAGACAGAATCACTGTCTGTCTGCTCTTAACAACACATTATTCAACACTAATTCATCTTGTTCATCATCAGAGGTCACGTAGTGCAGTGTTGGTTCAACAGTAATATCACCTCCTTCATTCTAGATTCTATCTCGCCTGAATGATACTAGAAATAATGTCAGTGTTGCTTTTCTCCATAGGGAATATTAAAGGGATTTAAGGGAGAATTGATTCATGTTTACAACAAACATGATGGTGCCTTGAAGAATACAGAGTACTTCAAACAGCTAAAAGACAACAGCAATATCATCCTGCTGGGTGATTCTCAAGGAGACTTGAGTATGGCAGATGGAGTAGCAAATGTTGAGCACATTCTTAAGATTGGCTATCTCAATGATAAAGTAAGTAGCCTTACATAACCTTGTATGTTTTGAATGAAACACTGAGAGTTAGAAAAAGGTTCATTATAATATGCGTCAGATATCAAACCAAATGTTTAGCCAATATTTGTTTTGAAATTTCAAACATTTTTCTTTGATTTTTTTTTTCTACCCTATAAGCTCAAAACCACAAGTATATATTGCCTTGGGTTTTGTACAGAACTACTTCCAAACAGGTATTTGCTAGAGAAGTTAAATTCAGAGGCTATAAAAATTAATTCTCTTAAATTCCTGTGGCTCCCCCTCCTTTCAGTGCTGAATTTATAATTAAGTAAAATTATAATCTCCCAAATAACAAATTCAGGCAGTCTCTTTTTTTTTTTTTTAACTTTTTGGTTTTTTAACCAACACTCAACTGATTATTTGCTAAGTTATAATGCGCACCATTTGCATTGAGGAGAGAGAAAACTTCAGTTTCATACTTCTGCCTGCCTTTCAGGATGCTGAGGAGGTAGTTTTTCTCTCAGTATCTCTATGTGTCAGATCCTGGAGTAAACATGAGGTATTATATCATGGAATGCACGTTAGGTCAGGCCACTCCTGCTCTGTTCTCCTGTGGAATTCACTTGTAGGAGCAATACATTATTTGCATGGCTCATTCCCAGAATTTGGTGGAAAGATTGGGCAATATTTTAATGACAAAAAGTCTTTCAATAATTAATTCTATAACTCAGTGGGTTTTTATCCCTTTTGCAATTAGGTAGATGAGCTTTTGGAAAAATATATGGACTCTTATGATATTGTCTTGGTGAAGGATGAATCCCTGGAAGTTGCCAACTCCATTCTACAGAAAATCCTGTAAATTGCAGTCTCAAGTCACTCCATTCCTTCCCAGGAGGCAACTGGACAGAGGAGCACACTCGTGCTTAGATGTGTTTATTACTCATTTACAGAACTGTTTAATTTAATTTAAAACTTTTATCTTCATTTTGGTATTTTGGAATATATATGGTATCAATTGTCAACTACGAGCTCCTCTCACTGCTCTTACACTGTTCTTTATTGTCTCACACTCCTGTTGTAACTAGATTTAAATTGGATTTATCGATGTGATAAACTGCTGCTGATGGGATACTATGGTTCACTGTCTTTTTTAATCAGGCATTTCAGAGGAGCATTTTAGAAAATGTGGCTATTTTGTAAAATTGAAGGTGTAAAAGCTCTGTAAGCAGCGTGTGCATTTGTGTTGCCTTTTCAAAGACATTTCAGTCTCAGCTGTGCTCTGAAGGATCTTACTCATATGCTACATACTTGCACAGAAGTTTTTCATACCTATATTTTTCTTCAGTAAAAATGCTTTTATTCACCCAATTCAGGCAAAGCGTTTCTTCTTCATAGATTTTTATATCATTGCAAAACATTCTCTATCCTTACTGTTTCTTTATCCTCTGTCAAATGGGAAGAATGTTTTAAGTTAGTATGTCTGAGATAAAATTTCTCATCTTTGTAACAGCAGAAAGTTTCACAAGCTAATAGTCCACAGCCTCCCTGCTATGAGCAGGGACATCCTCAACCACACCAGGTTGCTCAGAGCCCCGTCCACCCTGACCTTGAATGTTTCCAGGGATGGGGCATCCACCGCCTCTCTGGGCAACCTGTGCCACTGCTTCACCACCCTCATCATAAAACATTTCTTCAGAAAGTATTCCCCCTGTACTGAGCACATTACAGCACCTCTCAGCATTGTGTACAGAATGATCCAGCTTCATACAGCCACAACTTCGGAAGCTTACTCAGATAGGATGCAGGGTAAGTTAAAGATGATGTTGTGACCCTGATCCTGTGAGGTCTCAGCTGTACTAAATCTATTCATTAATAAAATAGAGGCAATCATACAACTTCCCTATGTGCATTGTTCCCCTTTGCTTTCTTTTATACACAGCAGAAACTGTGCCATCTTCTGTTCCCTGAGGAATTGTAATGAAAATGTGGGAGAGTTTAGATCTGCGTTCTCTCCCACCAGAATTAATGCACTTATCAAGAAATGGCCTCTTTCCCTCCAGCCTGTGGTCTGTTATCTAAATTCTGACTTGGTATCACCAGACATTTTCCAAATCAGCAGCTCTACATCTGTTACCACCCGTGCTGGAACTTTTCCAAGAAGGGAAGAGAGAGGTAGTTTTTGTACCCCACCTCTGCATCCTCCGCTGTAAAACAAAATTAAATCATCCCTGTATTTTGAATGCAGGGCAGAGGCTCAGTGTGGGCATGCTTCCACAAGTCGCGTGGCACACACTGTGCCATCAGGGACTGCTGAGCACAGGGACCTCTCAGAAATTCCAACCTGCACCTGAACAGGCAGAGTGTTTGAGGGACGATGTCCTCCTTGCACACAACCTGCAGTCATGTAATTCTCCAGTCCTGACACAGGGGCAGCCAGGAGGCCAGAAGTGGGAGCCTTGAAGCCGTGTCCCTTTGGGCAGAAGACCAGTAAGACAACCCAGGCGAGGATGGCAAGGATAGTGCCTTGGCTCCCTTCCATTCCAAAGGCATGACTCAGGCAGCAGCAAACTGGAAGAGCTGAAAGCACCCTGGCAGTGCCAGGGACAGGAGGAGATGGGAGCAGCAGCTGCTAAGAGCCTGTCAGCCAAAGCCAGAAGATGGGGAGACCTTGAAGGCAGCAGTGACAGCTGCTGAGTCCGTGGTCACAGGGACTGGGTGTGAAGTTTGGCTCAATCCCTGGGGCTTCTCTCCCTGTCTCCCCCATTTTCCTGGGGCAGGGAGGAGGGCAGGATGGTCATGGCAAAACTGTGAGGGAGGGAGAAGCAGGAGGGAGCAGAGGGATCTCGTGCCAGTGACTTCAGCACCACTGGCGAGACAAGCAGGGCAATGTCACCTGTGACTCCCCATGGGCGCTGGCGTGAGCTGCCCACCCTGCGGCCTGGTCTGCCCACCCACACTCAGCAAGGTTCTTAGGGAATGCTGCAGCATTTCCAGGGGAGCTCAGCAGACACAATTTCTTAAAAGTCTACACTTGGGGTTTTAGGCACCTACAGAACTTACATTAGCTGGGCTAATGTTAAGGTTTTATGGGGGCGGGGAGCAGGGTTGGTGATTCTTGGTTATAGTCCTTTTTTAAACATGCAATCACACTGGCTCTTTTGTCAGAGCTGCCAAATAAAAGTCCAAAAGGCAAAGGCCTTCTGAAAAACACCAAAGTGTTTGGATGCACTGCTTACTCAACCAGCCTCTAGTTGCAAGAGGCTAATTACCAGGCATTACTCCCAAAGTTTACACTGGGACAAAGTTTTCCATTTACAGGCAGTTTATCTTTGGAATACAGATAACAGCTAAAATTTAGAGTATGTGAAGCGTAGCACATAGTCACAGCTCCACAGCACAAGGTGTGTCAACAGCACACTCTCCGGCACAAGATCATTCTGACAACAAGTGTAATGGATCTCCCTGACCATCCCAGCATCAGTGAAAAGGAGGGGGGCAGTTCTGGTCTCTCTGTGCAGTGTTTCTGAGAAGGGAGGGCTGTCCCGTGTTTTCATCAAACTGGCCTCAGGATACACAAAACCTCATTGAAAATGCTCTCCCGAATTGTTCCTGAGCCTCACCCAACAGGTGAGCAAGCCATCACTCCTTCAGAGTGATGAAGATCTTGTTCAACCCCCAACTGAAAAAAGAACAACAAAAAAAAAGAAAAACACCACCCGAAAACACACAAAGAAACCAAACAAAACCACATAGCAAAGCACATGCAGAGTAATACAGAAAAGGACTAGGCAGCATCTCTAAAAGCAGTTACCAAAACAGATCTCCAACTACATCTTAATCCAAATTACTGAAATCAGTATTCAGCTTGCCTAGAGCCCACACGTATCAGAAGGGAACACATGATGAATTTCCAACTACATGGACACCTAAACTGGTAGAGGATTTCAGATCAAACTAGCATCTTTCAAGCATTATGTAAAGAAGATTTTCCAATCTCACCTCCAAGCAGGTGGACAATGAATGGTCAGTCACCAGATGTTTGGTCCACAATGACAATCACTTACAGAAAAGGATCCTTGCCCTTCCACAGAGGCAGATAAGTTAAGATCTCCAGCACACTTTTCTCCTATCATTAAATCCTGTCAGTCTCAGATCCTGTGTGCAGGATCTGCCAGAGCAGTAAACCTTTGCTAGGACATAAAAGCAATTAAGCCACATTGCAGTTATGTGATAGATCCAGTTTGCTGTACAAAGGGTATCTCCTTGCCAAATTATTTCCTTCTTGACATGCCATACATCCAGCTTTATAGAAAAAACAGTTACTTACACAATCAACCCGAACCAGGGTGTCAGATTTTTAAAACTTGCATAGTGCTATACAGATTATCAATATCCTTTCATCATCTCACATCCCAGTGCCAACCAAAACTCTTGCTTATGTGGTAGTTAAGGGAAAACACAAGATGCATTTTTAAATATGCTCCTCCACTTTATCAAAATCCCATCTTTTTGTCACTAGACTGCTGGCTAGAAATAAGAATTTATATTATCAGTCACCCCTCCAAAACCACAAACAAAATTAACTCTACAGCTACAGGTTAAACCACCCTTCTCCAGCATGCTTAATTCTTGTAATTGTTACTGAGATTCTCCTTTCAGTTTTAAGAGATACTGTGAATAGTATGTCTTTCTAAATCAAATTTCTAACCAGAAACATTTTGCAACCCTAAAAATGTATTTAATTTATGATTTAGTTTAGAAAGAAAGATATCATACATTTCCCAGACATTTCCCCATAGCCAAAAGAATATATCTAAAGTTTAAAGAAAGGAATTTTAAAAATTAAGTGAATTTGTTACTCTTTTTTCTTCCTCTACTCACAATATCTGTTCTGTCTGTAGTACATGTCCAAGGTCAAGTATTTGGAACCTTTATTTAGCTGAAAATGAATCCTCCTCTTAGCAGGTGTTGCAGCCAGCTCAAATGTCCTCTTACTGTCAAACACACTCTGATAATGCTGAACTGAGCTAAAAACTTGCAGCCCAGACTAGCCATACATGTCATTTTTAAGCTTAAAGGAAAATAAGAATGTTTTTTCACACAGAAAAGCTTAATATTTGAGTTCAACAACTGCAAATTCTGATTTAAGTATAATGTCTGTTATACTTGGAACAGATGGAGTTATACAGCAGAAAACACTGCCTAGGGAAAGGACAAATTGTCCAATTAGGACACAAAAATCACACCGAAAAAATATTTATAAATACCTGGATTTTTCTGGGTACACACCCATGTTCCTTTTCTTTTCCACTCTTCTTTTTCCCCTGACAATTCAGTCAGCAATTGCCAACCTTGGCTGCCAGCAACTTCCTTTCCTAACAGCAGTCAGCTGCCAGCTCTGAGAACAGCACCTGCCTGTTTCATTAGAGGAGTGGAAACAACCTGAGTTCTGGAGAGCCCCTCTTTAGCTAATCCCAATCTGGCTATTAATGACCCTTGAGAGTTACCTATTTTTCTAAAGGTAGCTCAGTATGGTAAAAAAGTATCTAGATACTAATTCTATAAATAAGTAAGTTCAAAATAGATTATATAGATAAATCCTAAATAACTACATTCTAAATACTAGAAGATAATACATACTAATAGAGAAATTCTAAGTTTTAAATAGGGAAATTCTAAATACTAAAAATGCTAATAAATAAAATAAACTCTAAATAGATGGATAAATTCTGAATAGTTACATTCTCCTTTAAAAAATTATTTTACATTTTGACATAGAAAATATTTCCCTTATATCCCTGTTCCTCAGAGACCACCCTCTCTGGCAGGATGGTGACTTGGAGGGATTTATCTGTCATTGGAGCTGGGTGCAGGGGCTGTGCTGAGCTTTCGAGTCCACAGCAGCACCATTTCACTTCCCAGCCAGCTCCCCCTACCCCAGGCCCTGGTTTGGAGAACGGGCAAGGCAGACTGCCCCCACTCTTAGAGGGCTGCCACTCACCCTGAGAAGCAATTGGCAGAGGATTCAACCGAAGTACAACCCTTTGCTGAGGAAGGTAGCCCCAAGCTTTCCTCGGAGGGAGAAGCCAATAGCTGCCAGCAGAAAGGAAAAGGACTATGAGAAAAGGGTCTATGCTAGTAATCAGAAATTCCAGATTTTTAGCAGTTTAGCCCAACACAGTGAGGCAGACCTGGCTTCTATTGCCCTTGTCTGGGCAATGCCCAGTATAAACAGAATTATTTTGCAACAAGTTTTTCCATATATTCTCTGATTTTCTCAAAGCTGCATTCTTATTTCCAAAATGGCAATATTCAGGCTTGGAGGGATGAGGTGAGGGGCAAACAAAAACTTCCTCTTGAAGGAAAAATATCTTTAGCCATGCTTGCTAAGCCTTAAGGAGCAAAGGCATGAGAATTTCAGACGTACTTACCCTAGCCGGAGGCACTGGTAAAGCCTGCTATCCTACCACTGACAAGCACTTCCAAAAAAATCCAGCATGGCCATTTTTGGGATTACCAACTGGCTGCACTTCGGTGCAGCTGTTTGTCCTGCATCTGCCCTGGAGGACAGCTCTGTTATCCTGGTTTACTAGGAATTCTTCAGCCCACCTCCTAGGACCCATCTGGAATGTTCCTCCATGCAGAAAGATTGGGTCCATTCACTAAGATTTTCTCAGACAAAACAATTCAGGATATCACAGAATCAGTGAATGGTCTGGGTTAGAAGGAACCTCAAAGTTCCTCATTGAGTTCCAATGCCCCAAAAGGAGGGAGGATATCCACAAGACAGACTTGTTTCTTGGGGGTATGTACAAGAACAGAGCAAGGAGCTGTTTCCACACGGAGTACTGCTTCTGGCAGCACTCCAATCACAACTTGCTTCCCACTCCTTCTCTCAGCTCTGTCAGCACACAGAAGGACTGCATCTGAACCACAGCAAAAAGTGAGCAACCTGCTTCCAAATAAAGCAAAAAAACAGTCTGCTGAGAGAGCTGCTTGCACAAGATGGTAAGGCTTCTGAGGAGCCACTCAGGACATAAACCTTTGGACTGGAAGTGCCAGTCACTGATATCCACAATTTTTACATCTGGTATAAAATAATCCATAACCTTGGTTTCAAATATTTTTCCTGACACCATTAATAGCAATACTGTACATACTCAGGGTAAGCCTGCTGCACACAAGAGGAGAGCTGCAGAAAGGGTATTTGCTTCAACTCAAGGTTCCAACCCACTAAAATGCCAGAAAATAAAAAAAGAAACTTTAAAAGCAATAGTTGATCAACATTTTATTTAACAAAAAGATCAGTTATCCAACATTTAATGGTATCAAACTCAAAAAAATATTTCACTGCATTTTTTGTAAGAACTGCATTAAAAACCAATACAAAATGTTTTCATCCAACTGAAATACCAGTTTTTAGAAAGAGCATCTCAGGGAGCTTACATCCCACACGTACAGATCAAGGAAAGCAAGAAACTAGACACAAAGCTTATAATGGAAACACCACTCCCTTCCTACTCCTCTTTGACAGAGTCTCGCTCTGTGTGTCTGTGCTCTTTACTGCAGTGTACTGAGGGGGATCGCACGGCCTTCCAAAAAATTGGTCTGTTTAGGGTCTTTAGTATGGAGCAGCTTTGCTACATTTGTCGAGCTAACGGGTCACTGTCTCAAATCACAGAATCTAAACAGCACTCCCGGGGCTGACTTTGTGTTGAGGGATAGGCCAGAACATTTGCACACACAAACAGATGGGCCTATTGCTTGATTCTATCACTGTCTGTCTGCTTGTTTGCCACAGCAGACTGCTCTGCTGCTTAAGCTCTAAGTACTTACTCCTTAGTCTAGCAATTCCCAAAATAGGAGACAGAAGCCCAACACAAAACCAAGTGTGCCCAGTATTTATGACAGCATTTGGACCCTGTAGTACTAATATTTAATATCTAACAAAACTATAAATAAGGTTGCAACCAGAAAGGTTTTGGAATCACGGATGGGAACACTGGCCAGCAAGAGTCAAGGTTACTAATTCAACACAATACAGATGGTAGGAAACTTTCATTCCGAGAAGTAAAAACCCCACACATACACAGTATCAATTCTAGGTCTGTTTCATTTAAATCACAGCTTATGTAAATTTTGCAATGGCACAGCCATGTTCTGCAATTTGCAAATCAGATTTTCTGCTGGCAGGAATCCATGTGATTTGTACAGTTACTAGAAAGAGTGCTCACGCCTTCTGAAAGGAACTGGGATCAACAGCAGACAACTTTTACAGGTTATTTTCATGGGGAATATTTTGGTTCATTCTCCTGCACAAATATTTCTGATCCTGAAGCTTTTTAAAAACTCTTTTGGTAGGTTTTCTCTCTACAGTCCACCCAATTGTTCAATGAGAACTTTGGATCTTTAGCACAAAAAGAGCCCCCCCTGGTTCCCGACACCACCACAGCAGTACACTCCTTACCTGCCTATATATCCTACCCTGAGGCACTTAACACTTTTTTCAGCTATACCTAACAATTCCAACTGGGAATTTCTTCCTATTTTAATCGCCTATCAACACCCAGGCAGACACAGGCTTTCGAAGTACCATCCTTCCAGAACCACGCTTGCCAAAACCCCTTCCAGTACACACGTTTGAACAGTAGGTCAGCTCAGGATTCTTCTTTTTTTTCTTATTTTTACAGTTCATCGTGTTCCTCTTTGGCCTCCTGATCTTTCAACTTGAATTCTTCAGCAGTAACTTTACCATTTCCATCCCGGTCTTGATTGGTGAACATATTTTTAACAATCTTTTCAAAATCAAAACCAGGAGCTAATTTTCCTTTGCCAGTATCGACTTGAGTCTGGATGTACTCTGAAAACTAAGAGGAGGGAAGGGAGAAGGAAACAGCTCACAGTGAAACAGACATTTGAAAATTAAGAGTTTTTACAAAAGTAGCATTTACTTGTTGATTAACCAGTATTTTACTACTTATTAGGTGTCTATAGAAGGACACTGTTACTACCCTGTAAAGTTTACCACCTAAAGTGGACTAATTAGAACAGACACATGAGGTTAAATCACTCTCTGTGGAGCTCAGCAGGGACTTCCTCACTTATTCCAGTCGCTCTGGACCCATAACAAGAAAACTTGTTTTTCATAATTTAGGAGGAAGATGAGTTGGACAGTGAGTGACATAGGAACAGTTCTATACAGACACAGGGCAATAATTTTGCATGGTGTTACATTAAGCTCACACTGTAAAACAGACACCCACCTACATCTTAGAGGAAGCAACACACAAGGAAAAAAAGAATGAAACACAGAAATGAGACTTTAAATACCAGGACACCATGAGGTTTGTTAAAGTAGCTTCAGGCATTACGCCTTCCGCTTGACTCCTGCATGGGGAAGGTTGCAAGGTTAGTTTTCCCTAAAAATCTTTCTCCCAATATGTATGATGAAGTTATTCAAGGTGATCAGACAACATCTGACAGAAGTCATACTGCTGGCTTGCCAGAAACAGTAAGTCCACAGTCAAACACGACTTTTTCAAGTACTGTTATCTCTGGTGCTACTTGTTAAATTAGCTTCAGCAATGAGAGCTACTGCTGACATTCATTTACACTTTTTAACCCAAACGTCCTCTCACATCTCCTTGGTTTCTCCTTCTCCTTCCTGCTAGGTGACCAGAAGGATGTGGACAGCCACAGCCACATCCTACCTCTTTCTCTAAACCAGTTCAAGTTCTTCTCTTTTCTGCAAGGACAGGAGTGGAGGTAAACATAAAAGAGAAGATGGAGATGGAAGGAAAACAAAGAGGTGGAAGAGAGTGCTGGGAAAAGGGAAAACAAGAATTTGATTTTACCCTATTAGCTTGTTAAAATCCTCAAAGCCATCTCATGCTGTTCCATAGGGCCACAGCCAGCCCCTTGAGTGCTGCAGGCAGCATCACTCCAGGCAGAAAAGACACAAACCAGAAGGATAGAGAAAGGTGACAAAGATTTCATAAGAGAATAAAAAACTAGAACTCCTGAGTTAAAAGAAAAGGCAGAGGAAAACCTCACAGAGGTTTATATTGTTAGAGATGGTGTGGCAAAAGCAAGCAGCTTTCAACTGGGACACCCAGTGTCATTCTCACAGTGCAGATTTTAGAAGCAAGCAAGGGGAAGGACTTGTCTGCACAGCACACAGTTCACATGTGGAAGGAGTGGCCACAGCCATTGCCAGGCTTCAGAAGTGATTAGATCGTTCCTGGATTCACTGCTGCAGGCTCAGCTTCGGCTTGAGAATTCACCATAAATTGCCAATTAACAGACACTGAATAGGCTGATACAGTAAAGGAACACTGGATACAAACTCTGCCTCTTACACTTGTGCCCCAAGAATTTGTTTTTGACCAAGGAGACCACAACAGTAAATGATCTTAAGTAGTATGGCCATTCTTACAGTCCTTTTTTCTTTTGGATTCTATCCCAAAAGCTGAATAGCCATGTTTTAACTGACAGGGCTGCTTTCCTGCTCACCTAACAACAAACACCATTTCAGAAGAAGAAGAGAAGAAGATGAGGAGAGGAGAGACCCCATCCTTCAACACTGGCAGTGATGGTGGTGGGAGAAAACCACTGCAGGTGTTTTCATTGTTTCCACTTACCTCTTCCAAAAGAACCTCTCCATCATGATTCTGGTCTATTTCTTCAAAGAGATTAGGAGAGACTTCCCCATTCCATACAAACATGTATCCTTCAGGCAAGCCGGACACCAATTCCAGCAGCTCGATGTCGAAAACTAATACAGCACTACCAGGTACTTCTCCTTCTGTCACAACAAAGGCAAAGAGGGGTATTTATCCTCACTTACATTGAAGGGTTTATTTCCTTTTAGTCCATAATTTAATTTATCTTCCTGCTCCAACAGGCACTTCTCTAGTGTGGTCCTTAGCCCACCAAATCTTCCTGTTCACTTCAGCAGAGGTGATCAAAACATAAAAGGAACCTTTCAGAATAAAACTGAGGCACTGGCACAGGTTGCCCAGAGAAGCCGTGGATGTCCCATCCCTCGCAGAGTTCAAGGCCAGACTGGATGGGGCCCTGAGCAACCTGGTCTAGTGGAAGCTTCCCTGCCCATGGCAGGGGGGTTGGAACTAGATGATCTTTAAGGTCCCTTCCAATCCAACCCATTCTATGATTCTGTGATTCTACCTGCATCTATTTTTTTACTTATAAAAACTAAAACTGGGGGAATAAATCAATTTTCCTTTTTCTTGCTGACACACTGTGTATCAAGGTACTCCTGGGAGACTCAACAGTGTTGCAACAGCTTGGGATATTACCCCAGTGAAACCATGGAAGGAGTTTAATTTATCCTTGAAAAAGAAAAATCAAGGTCACCTCTAATCTTCTGCTTGCAAGAGAGTGCAAACAGGCAATCTCTTCAGACAGCATATATATAATACTCCTAATTTTTCACAGAAGAAAGGTACAAGTGGAAATGCATTCTTATTTCTTAACACCAATTAATTCTCCACTGAGCTTGGCACAGGATGCCTGACAGTCTTTATAAACTACCAACTGTTCTGGAGCTATTCAAAGAACATAGCAACTTATGCAACTGTTTCCATACACATCACAATTTCTTGATCTTGGTGATCTCCTGATAGACTCCTTTCCCTCAAATCTTTTAACTCGAAGGATCAGAAACAACCACACGTACTGGGACATGAAAGTTCTTGTCACTTCTGTATTGTTCTTTTAATTCTGTCATTAAAAGTTGCTAAGCCTCAATGCTCTAAAGCTGCCTTAAAATGCATTGGTGTTGGAATTTCAGCAGCACCAACACGCTGTTTCACATCTTACACTCAGTTTATGTATCTTCTAAATGTTGAGTTTTCTTTGAATTTCCTAACATACTAGTGCTGACCAGACCCCTTCAGTTTTGTTTCCTGAATAACATGTCGCATGTCCAAATGCAAGCACCCAACTCCCTGTCATGGAAAACAGTGTTTGCATCCCTCTGCAACACCAGACTGCCTGGAGCTTTCTGTTCTGACAAAGCAACATTACTGGGGGCGCGTGTTCCCTTTTGTACTCTGATGGTCTTTCTATTGGCCACAGTAACAGCGTGACTTAAAATGCCACACAGACAGTATGTTCATTCCAGTGGGAAATGGAGAGGAGGGGGAGTATCTAACATAATGAAACAAAATCAAAAACCTCTAAAAAAATCCCATTCAAGCAGCTAAGAGACACTCACCTTTATGACCTGGTACATATGGAGTAATAAAGCATGGATGCTGGTGTTCCAGTTGCTAAAGAGGTGCTAAGTGGATGCACTTACCAACTCCATCTTCTCCATACCCAAGATGAGGTGGAATAACGACTGTTCGCCGTTCCCCAACACACATGTCTTGAAGGCCCATGTCCATCCCCACCACCACCTGTCCAGAGCCCAGAACTATGTTGTAGGTCTTGCCAAGGCTGTGCCTGCAAAGAAAGGGAAAAATAGAAAGAAAAAAAAAAAATCAACATACAACAGAGCATTTCTGATGTTCAAAACTACCACAGAAATAGCAATTTCTAGTTAGTGTCCTTTCATTGCCAAAAATCAACTTAATGCCCAATGCTTTGTTCTACCAAATAGCTACCTGAAGTTGTTCTGTAGTTACAACCAGCACCAAAGAGACATGTCTCTGCTGCTCACACATCCTCTGGCATTAATTATAGGCTTCTTGAATGAAGTCCAATTAAAATCATTAATTGTGCCAATTACACTCCCAAGGTATTTTATCTTGAAATAAGGGCTTTTCCCTTTCACATATTTTTAACTATTGTAGTTGGACTTTTCAGCAGATGTAAAAATTCCAGACGTACATTCATCCCAGAACTACTAACCCTATATAGGGATCTGGGTGCATTCCCAGGGATCAGCCAACCCTTTAATGAAATCAGTCACTATAATGCAGTAGTCATTTAATGGAAATAGCTACTGCTACTAACTGCTATTTAACTATATTAAAATTTGAATTATACCTTGCTGCCCGGGGCTCATTTCTAAAATTAGAAAATATCACAACTAAAAGCCCAATAGTTAAACACATACTGTGATTCTAAAAGCAGAGTGTGTGCAGTGTTAAGGCTCTTTATTCTGTTGGTCTCCTTTCTTTAGTTATTTGGCTTGGCTGTGCCTCTGCAGGACATGCTTGTACAACAGAGTATTATTTGGAAAGAAAACAATTCAGTGGCCAGGAGGTCAGCCTTAAAATTAGGAGCACATGATTCATGACCTTTGATTCTCTAGAAACTGCTTTGAATAAGATGGTCTCGACATCCCTTGGTTCCTGCTACAGAATGGGAATTGAGCATTCCTGACATATGAACAGTGTTTTGAATCCAAACACATTTCTTGTATACATCCTTGCCTACAGCATCGCACCACGCGCTCCAAATTAAGGCAGCTTTTCAGCTCTGCAAGCTATTGTGTACACTGTGAAACCTCTGAGCTGCTTCCTGTGTTAAATATAACCTGGTTAAAAATAGCTTTTCCCAACTTCCCTTCCAAAAAATAAAATATTATTTGGATGACTTGCACTATCCAAAAGATCAAGGCAAAGAAAAAGCAGCTAACAGAAATATTCTCGTAGCTGTGTGCAAGGCTCACTGCACTTCTACAGGAGACAGACTGGAGCAATCTCTTGCTTCCCTCATAAACCTACTGCCAACAGGGAGGAAAAAGAGGAACATTAGCCTCCCAGGCATGATCAAGCGCTCTGCTAGGTTCTCCATGCTGACACTTAAAGCAACACTACAAAACAGGAGAATTAGCACCAATGTGTGGTACAGACGTGATGGGTGACCATTCACTATAAACCACACTCAAGATATCTTTAACAAGACCACAACAAGTAGTCCAGACCTACCAGACCTCTCTCAGGTCTGAATCAGCAGAGTACAAATCCTACCCAAGAAACTGAATAAACCTGGACAGTTCATTCATGAGGAGCCCTGTGTTGTCCTGGCATGACTGGCCCAGACACCTGTATTGGCCCATTTAAACAGAACGCCATGCAACAAGTTTCATCACTCCACACATACTGTTTATGTTCTTCTCCAACACACTCCTACATCCTTTTTGTTCCTGGTTCTCTCATTATGCTATGACAGATTGTCTTTTTCTTCTCCTCCTCCTATATATCTGTGGCAGGCAGACATAAAAAGAAAAATACATTCTACATAAATACTCAATTAAAAAAAAAAAAAAATTCTTTATTCCCTGCCAGCCTGTTTTGCAGGCAATTCATTCTGCTTTTACAGCTGCTGGGGATATTCTTCTTACCAGGTCTTTCAAACACTTACGTCGAGTCTAGCAAAGTACCATCCAGGAGTGAAGCATTGTAGTGGTATTTCAAGTAATCTCCCTTCTTGCTCAGCACGGTGCAGTTGGAAGGTTTGTAGTTAACAGTAATGCCAACCGAATCTGAGGGGTTGTGGAAGTCAACCACGTGGATATCAAAGACCAGCACTGCAGATCCTGGAATCTTTCCTAAAGAGGAAGCAAATTAGACAAATAGAGAAAGAAATGGTACTCAAACAGGCTTATGATGTTCAGGTACTGCACCCTGTAGGAATACGTATTCCTGCTGTGTGTGCTACGGAGTCATTTTGCTCTTCTCAGTCAGAATTAAAGGATGCAACAGAGACAAGCTGCATCAAGTGCAGGGAAGACAACCACCAAACACACACTCAGTTCAACAGTGAAGGAAAAACTTCAATTATTCTGAATTTGAAAATTATGCAGAAATGAAGCCATAACCATGTATTTCCTGTGACCATCCTAAATAACACATTTGTGTTTCATGTATCGATTCAATACTGATCATCAAAATTCTCAAGAACTTCTCATGCTTCAATAAATGTCAGTATGTGCAAAATGTTACATTTCCTGAAAACATCCTGAGAGCAGGCAACTTCTTCCTGCTCTTTCCAGGATTATATGCATTACCAGGATTGACAAGACATATCCAGGCCCAGAAATTTTGTTGGCAAAGGAGACTAATTCCAAATACACAGCACAGAATTTGCATTCCCACAAGGAAGGCTTTTCTTCTACATCACTTATCCAAGTAACATCCCAGGAGGCACTTTTTGAAACACCAGCCACAACGCTGTGATCAGCTAGAAGGGTTATCTTATTCAGCCTCTCACAGCAATCTTTTTAGATAGCAATGCTTTTTCCCAAAGGAATGTTGATTGTACGTTACACGTACACAGTTACTGCACTGTTACATGCATCCACCACCTACAGGGGCACATCAGAAGTCCACAAAACCTGTGGCTGTGGAAGGAATGTGGGAGAAAACTTGGCATGATGAACTCCTTCAGCAGAGTTCCTGGCATCCAAGTACCAGTCTGCCTGAAACACTAATTATCCAAATGAGTTCAGGTCACCAAGTACCAGTCTGCCCAAACAGCAATTATCCAAATGAGTTCAGGTTACCAGTTACATGTGAGATTGTTCTGTATTCTTATTGTCCTACCTATTTAGCTAATTAAAATAATCCTGCAAATTCTGGCTGTAGTCTTGTCAGTTTGATGTCCACAAAATAATCAACTAATTCATAAACTTTTCAAATGCCAGAAAAATGAAAATACACACAGAAGGACTAAACAATGAAGGAAACCTCATTAACTATGGCATATCTGAATGCAAAGTCAAGCTCACCTCTCCCTTCTTCTCCATAACCAAGATGAGGGGGGATTATAATTCTTCTTTTTTCACCAGTGCATACACCCAGCAAACCTTCATCCATTCCAGCAATCACATAACCTTTCCCGACATAGGTGTCGTATGTACGGTTTCGTGAATAACTATGGAAAATATTTGCATTTTAGCAGTGTCAGGTGTACTCAAGAAAACATGGAATCTTGCAATAGCTCTGCAACATAATTCTTAAGCCAGTTAAGGTCAAACACAGGGCCGGTAACCAGCACCAGAGAGGCACAAAGCAGTAACTATGTTCCATTAATCCAGGCCACCACATTTCGTCAGACAGTGACACGTGTCACTTGTTACCCAGTAGCAAGACCCTGGCTAGTGAACAGCCAGCAAATTTGCAAATTCATTTCTACTGCATCTTGACAGAAAAATCACACTTATTTATGTATTTTAGACTAAACAGAAAACAGATTTTGACAGGTAACTAAAAAAAAATGGTTTACTCCTTTAAAATTTCCTCTGCCATGACACTACTTTAATAAGTACTTATCAACTAGATATAGCTGATGTTCATTTTCATGAGACACCCTGCAGGCTACCTCATTTTGCAACCACAGCTATGTAGTTCAACTACTAGAAGGAGCAGGTGGGATAAATAGGTTTTCCTGGGATGCATAACATTAAAAGGAGTCATGACAACAGAACAGTATCAACAGCATCCCTCCCTTCCAAACCATGCCAACCACTGACACACAGGTTGAAGGACCTGCTTCAACACCTAATGATAGAATGGTACAAGGCTACAACAACAAATAATGTTTATTACAAGGATGTGACTGTCTTCTGCCTTTCTTCAAGGCATGTTACAGAAAGGCACAGCCCAAGAAAGAGAAGGCAGAAAGGTTTTAATTAATGTCTACAAGGTAGCTCTGGGAAAGAACCAGTACAAGACCAGACCCTAACATAATTCAGAGGTTTATTCAACTGCTCTAAGTTCAGACAGCCTTGGCTGAGCTGCCCAGGGACAGTTCTGTAGCCGAATATTTCAGAGTAAAAAAGCAAAGGAAAATATTATTAGAGCTCTCAACCCCAGTCATCTGCAGTGCTTTTGGCATGCTTCCTGTAATAGTGAGAAATTTTCTCCTGGATAACTCCAGGCTTTTCAATCACTATTGTCAGCTGCTCTAGTTCTTCACCTATGAATTCTGCAAGAGGTCAGGATACCATGTTTTAAAAAACAAGCCCTCTAACAACTGTCAGCACTTCAGAATGATGTAGAGGCTGCTGTCTACAAAGCATCTATTACGATTTATTGACAGTACCCCTAATATAAATACTACAACTATTTTCAGAAGTTTATTAACTATTACAGATAACACTCGTTTACATCTCAATGAAAGAGAGATGCACTGTGGATAAGCTTTAAGTTCTTCACTTACAAGCTTTCATAAACTGTAAATCAAAGTCTACAGTGATGGCTGCTGTAGTAGTACTAAACATTTTTCTATGAGTTTATTTCATAAAACATTTTACATTGGCTCATTTTCACCTCCTTTTACCTACTTCTGCCAGCTGTTCTGGAAGCTGGAGTGGGATAGTAAAGCACTGGTCATTTAAGAGCAAACAAAAGTCACAGAAAGCTACAAGGGTGGCTTATTCATCACATGATTCTGTACACGAGGCTCATGTGCCCATAGAGCTTTGAATTTACTGTCAGAGTAATCCCTCTTCCTTTATCACAGAAACCCTGTTGCTGAATTCTGCAGTTCTCTAATTCAGTCTTGAAAGACATTAGCCTTCAAAATGCAAACAATTTTCAAGTACAAATATGATTAACCTCAAACCAGCCACTAGGACACTGACTCACAATTCTCAGGACATAAAATGGAAATAAGATTTATTTTCGCTGTCTCCAGTGGTATTACCCATTTGGCAGATAAACTCTGTGGGTCTTCAGGCTTGCATGCCTAAAGCACACATGGCTTCACCGGCGGGTCACCACCCCTAGATGGCGTCTGTGACACTGCTATAGCACAAAGCAGCTCTTTTCCTTCCCGCATGGAAAAGGTTTCTTCTGAGTCTTTTAGAAAGACTCTAAGTCCACTCGAAATTTTTAAAAAAAGGAAGGAAAAGCAAAGAACTGTATTTGGGTATATTATAGACACGACAGAGGAGTCAAACTGGAAATGTGATCTGTAGAGTTGAATGGTTTGGTTACCTGGAATCAAATAATGTGCCATCCAAAAGTGTGCCGTTGTAATGGTATCGGAGAAAGTCTCCTGTCTGGCTTCTTCGCTCGCAAGATTCAGGCACGAGCTGGTTCTCTATAGCAATACCATCTTTGGGGTTATGTAGATCTAGCAAAACCACATCAAAGACAAGGGAAGCTTGGCCAGGGATCTCCTTACCTACAAAAGGGTTAGAGCAGAAAATTGGTAAGAAACAGCAGGTGTTCCAGTAGTTCAGGTGTTCAAACACGTTTGTTGAAGAAAAGTAACCTACTGACAAATATCAAGCACCTCCCCTCCCAAAACAAACCAGCATCATAGAATCACAGAATAAGCTGTTGGAAGGGACTCACTACAATCATCAAAGTCCAACTCCTGATCCTGCACCGGACAGCCCAAGAGTCACATCATGTACCTGAGAGTGTTGTCCAAATGCTTCTGGAACTCTGTCTGGCTTGGTGCTCTGACCACTTCCCTGGGGAGCCTGTTCCAGTGCCCAACTAACTTCTGGTTGAGGAACCTCTTCCCCATACCCAGGCTAAACCTCCTCTGACACATTGTCATGCCATTGCCTCAGGTCCTGTCATTCACCACCAGAGAAGAGATCAGTACCTATCCCTTCTCCTCCCCTCTGGAAGAAGCTGTAGGCTGCTATGAGGTCTCTCCTCAGACTCCTCTTCTCCAGGCTGAACAAACCAAGGGCCTTCAGCCACTCCTCATACGGCTTCCCCTCAAGGCCCTTCATTACCTTCATTGCCCTCCTTTGGGTCCTCTCTAACAGCTTAATGGTTTTTTTATATTGTGGCACCCAAAGCTGCCCCCAGCACTCGAGGTGAGGCCGCCCCAGTGCAGAGCAGAGCGGGACAATCCCCTCTCTTGCCCTGCTGGCGATGCTGTGCCTGATGCCCCCCAGGACAGGGTTGGCCCTCCTGGCTGCCAGGGCACTGCTGACTCGTATCTAATTTGCCATGACCAGGACCCCCAGGTCCCTTTCCATGGTGCTGCTTTCCAGTATCTGGTTTCCCAATCTGTTCATCTATCCAGGGTTGCCATGTCCCAGATAGAGAATCCAGTTTATTTAACTTCATATTGTTGGTAATTGCCCAGGCCTCTAATTTGTCTAAATATCTCTGAAAATTTGCTTCTAGTCAGTCATTTTTTGTTTCAGAGGGTTTTTCACTCAATTCTCCAACTCAATAACTTCCTTCTGTTCCTACAGTGATGGCACTGCCTCAATGAAAACAGATGCCTCTTCAGCAACACTCATCTTAGTCAACACACAGCAACTCCATCCGAGCTGCATGGTTTAGTCTACCAGTATTCCCAACACCCTCCATGGAAGTGTATAAAATAATCATCAGGATACAAATCTGGTACATCTGCTCCTCCCATCCTGTTAATATCAAAACAGGAGACCACACAGTGGAAGTTGAAGAGGGGCAAATTGAGCACCTCAGTGAAAAACTACCTTCCCATCAATGTACAAACTACAGTGTGGGTTGTTTTGACCAAGAACCACTGAGTTCAAGATCTTGGCAAAATTTTAAAACATAACTTCCCAAAGTTTTGTTAGCCTTGGAGATGGCTATCACAGTTAATGTTAATGAAGTCAGGAAAGGGGTATGAAACCTTGTACACCACAGACATATCCTTAAACATCAAAGCAGGGAAGGAATATAAGGAAGAATCACAAACTATACCTAAGTGCCCCCTTATTGAACATAGGGACATTTATGTACGATCTGCAGGCTGCATTGTCTCACCAGACAATTAATCCATCTTGCAGTTATCGCTAGGGCATTTGTTGAAAAAAATACAAAAAAACAACCAAAAAATGGAATTATAAATACATTTTTGGGGGTTTTCTTTCCCCAAAGTTTTCTGCTCTCTGTGGCAGTCATTAAAAGAACTACGTAGTCATCTGTCTGAGTTTTTGGTGCCACTAGATATTAATGACAGATTATATTCCCTGACTGAAATAAAATTTCAGTATATAAATACTACAATTGTATCAACAATATGTCTGTTAAGCAATATCTGTCTGAACCAGATAATACTGCTGCCCATAAATTTAAAATATAGAAAGTCAAGTTTGTTTTAAAATATGGATGACTTGGATTGGGAAAAAAAAAAAGTAATAACTAAAGAAATAACTTTACCATCTCCGTCTTCTCCATATGCCAGGAAAGGTGGTATAGTGATGATGCGCTTCTCTCCTACGCACATTCCCAAGAGACCCTGGTCCATCCCAGGAATCAGCCACCCAATTCCCACATAGGTATCATAAGTTCGCATGCGATTATGGCTAAAAATGAGAAAGAAAAAATATCATAACCAAATGTCAGACAGCCACAGGAAAGAACAATATAAACCTTTAAATCCACGTACTATGCACAATGTAACTCACAACCTGCTAGCCCAAAAGTATTGGTCTTTCATTTACCCAGGGCCAGCTGGATAGTTTGGTTCCAGAGTGCTTAGTTACGTCAGGAACCTAACAGAGGCTTTGGAAAGTGGTTCACAAATACAACGGCAGCCACTATTCAAGCATCATCTTCCACTGAGCTCTAATGAAGTACACATGCTGTACACTTAAAATCTCAGCATGAAAGTGTTAGTAGCTCACTTTCACTACAAACCCTGCTTAGTTTACAAAATTTGTATCTAACCTGAATAGCTATACTGCAGTGGTTATAGAGACTTTTTACTGACTACAGTAAATAGTGATATAAATATAGGGAATGGAATTTAAAATAAAAGCATCTGGGTTGGCAATGCCCATGAAGAAAAAACGTTCAGTTTTATTGGTTTGAGTCAGTACTGCTATCCTATAATTCCTGAATAAGTTACTAACACATATATGCTGCCACCTTTCATTTCCTGTGGTTCTGGGCAATTAGCATTAATTGTTACACCAGTGACAGGAGAGCAAATGATCGTGAGATACCTATTAAAATGCACAAACACACACAACCCAGCTGCATACCTTGAATCAAACAGGGTCCCATCTAAGAATGTTCCATTGTAATGGTACCGTACAAAGTCAGACACCTGGACTGTCCGAGGACACTTCTCAGGTTTGAAGTAAGTCTGAATCTGCACTTCGTCCTCTGAGTTCCAAAGATCTATCAGGAGCACGTCGAAATGGAGCACGGCATTGGGGGGTATCACGCCAGCTGCAAAAGCAAAACAGCACACACTGTTTTGTTTCCCCTGTTATGAAAGGGTATCAGCAAAAAGGAACCAATCCACACATAACCTAAAAAAACTCCATAATGCACACCTTATTCTCTGTTATGCTTATAAGTCCTTGGCCCCTTGCCACTGTTGCAGCTATTTAAGGGCAGAAATCCGGCAAGATGAACTGCTATTGAAGCTCTCCATCAAGCAGACTGATCTCGAGTTATCACTTGTTGCCTCTGTGAGGCTGTAGAACAAATATACTTTTGGAACTGACAAGCCCTTGTGCAGCACTGCAATGCCAAATCACAGTAAGTATTTAACAGGGAGGTAGAGATAAATAAATAATTAACTTTAGTAGGAAGGTTCATTTGCTGAAGGTCCTCTACAGTCAACTGCTCTTCCTTCAGCCTGCAGAGGGAGTCTGGAGAGATGACTTTAGGCTATAGGCTTAGGAAACACCTCTGGAGAACAGGAGATAACCTCTCTGAAGCTCACTACTTGCAACTTCTACCCTTCTGTTCTGTGACTCCACTTTCTACCTGCTCTGTTGAACCACAGCCAGCTGGCCCGGTGCTGTACTTACGGACACCTTCACTTCCGTACGCAAGCTTAGGGGGAATTTTCACGAACCGTCGCTCGTTCACACACATGCCAACCAGAGCTTTGTCCATCCCAGCAATAAGTTGACCTTTTCCCACAAACACGTTGAATGTGGATCCCCTGTCATAGCTGAAGGGGAAAAAGCAGGTGAAAATGTCAGTGGTTCATTTACCCCTCCTTCCACCTTTTTTGTTTTTGAGAGTGAGTTAGCTGCACCTTGTCTCCCTCTTGCCCTGTTAGTGTGACTTTATCAAAAGATAGCTGCTAAGGGAAGGGGCAAATCCAAGTGTTCCTGAGACTTCAACCCAGTTCTCCTTCTGTTCACTGCTCATCATCTCTCTGAACACATTCTAGCAGTGTCCAATGTATACTACAGGCACCTGAAGGCCATAACTACAAACAGCTAATTGACACACTAATATTATAAGCAGCACAGGAAAATTAAGAAAGAAAAGAAAAAGTTAAACACTGTGATGAGATATTAAAGGATGACTGCTCCCACAGTCAGATCTCAGCATATTGATTTTGGTGAGTAACGTCACAAAAACATTACATAAGATCTCTGAGTTTTACGACGTGAGACATCACAGTTCCAATCTCTATGGGAGAAGAGGAGAGGGAAAAGATGCCTTTTTGAGTAATAGCTGCAAGCTTTGCCAAATTGTTATTTATTTTCTCTAGTTGATTACTTATTTTCTCCTCCACATTCACAGCTCTCATTTAAAGCATGGAGACATGCTTTAAACAACAAATTTGCCAGCTCAAGAATCAAGAAAAAAATGATCCTTCTTTATGATAATACATGAACATTCAAAAGATGAAAGAAATGATGCTTAAATGATTCAAAGTTTTCCAGAGAGGATGGAAAACAGCAGTGTTACCACGGCAGAACACTAAGACGTGGTTAGTCTGAACACCTTAAACCTGCACAACGACCTCACTTTGCCGTGCCTGAATTACTGCTATTTAACTTTTTGAAGTGATGTATAAACATACATCACGAAATATTTCAAAAGCTTCATGCCTATTTTTAAGCTTTTACTGCCTCCATTATCTCAAATAATTTTTATTATTTCAAGGACTTTTTTTATTAGGTGCATAAACGTATATACATATAGAAGTCAGACCTGGGGAGAAAAATAGGAGGGGGGAAAAAAAAAAAGCAGCCTTTTTGTCTGCGAAAATTCTGGCAAGCAGCCCGTAGCTAGATATCACTAGGGAAATGATGTCAAACTTTCCTTCCAAGACTGTACACAGCACTTCCACAATGTACTGAGCCTCCTAACAGTCCCAGAGCCTTGAATCTCTCAAATATTTTCCTGAGTGATCTCTCTGTTTGCTCCACCTCTTTTCTCTTCTGGCAAACATTTGCCTTAAAGTAGACAACCCTCTATGCTGAGCATTCACTTTCGGTTGCATAAATCCTCCCACTCACAGGAAAGGATGGAAAATATTTAAATTAGGTCCTTAATTCCATTATGCACATAGAACCATAATTAAGATATTAAGCCTAGTAACATAACAGCTTCTAAGAAACCCCCCAAAATGGTATTTTGTAGCAATTGACAAAGCTTTGGCAATATATGTGGGACAAACTTAGAACAGAAGAGCTTTCTTTTCAATAAACTAAATGTACAATTAAGAGAACTTTGATGCAAAGCAGAGAACTGAACAAAGCAGTGATCAGACCACGCAGCTTTGTAGGACTGACTTTGCAGATTCCTTAAAACTAAGCAAAATTTGTTTCTATTAGTGGAATTTACCAAATTAATAGCAGATGACTAGGCAATTAAATTCAGGCTGTAAGATGCAAATCATTTTATGTCTATGTAAGTAAAAAAATGCAAATTCTGCTGTGAAAAAAACCCCAAACAGGCACATGAGATAATTTATGTGACACAGGCATGATTACTAAGACTTTGTCAACAGTCTTTTAACATGAGGAGCAGTATTACTTCTACTTGGAAATATAGAAAATTAATTTTAAAACTCAAGAACAATTTCAACAGATGAAGAAGGAACAAAGTTAAACTGCCCTTAGTTCAACATCCAGAGTATTTTCTGGACTAATTTCATAGTAGTGTTTGATTAAACTGATGCTGGTAAGCATGCTCATAAACTTCAAAAAAAGCAAAGAAACAAACAACAAAAAGATAGGAAAATGGGCTTTCTAACAGGCTAATTTTTGTGTAAATTGACTAAATCTCTATAACTTGTATGCAGGAAACACTAAAGATTTTACGTCAAAAAGTCCAAAGTATTTCTTCCATTAACCTAGAGAACACAAAATCTTCTCACTTTTCCATGTCTTAACATGATAAACCACTGATATCAATCTTAAAAAAAATCATAGTTAGTGAATAACGAAAGTGCACATCAACACGAGCTGCCATTTAGAAAAAAAATCCCAAGATGAACAAACCTTGTATTTTGCACCCTTTTGAAATGAAGGCAGCCACAAAATATTCAAGTTAGACTAGACTATCACCATTACCATTTATTTACTGATATTTAGAGGACCCAAAGAGATAAATGCCATACAGTTCTGCACAGTCTGTTCCTGCTCCAAGTAATTCAGAACCAAATGACAAGGAACTTGGAACTAGAATGAGAGTCAGTACCTGGGAAGCCCCTCCAGGTGCCCTGCCTCAATGCACAAGTTTGCTGGTACAACTCAGGGTGTAAGGCAAGCCTCAGAATGTATCTGTAGCAATCAGAAACACACTTCTGAACACATGGCTGGTTTTCCAATTGTTGCATATTTGTAAAATGAGCCACGAGGATGTTGCCTTTGTGTGTCTTCACATCTGTGGCTAAGATTTATGTTCCAAGCCTGTCAGTTGCCAATGAATTTACAGCCTGTGGCATGCCTTTTCACTGAAAGTGCACCAACACCAGCTGAACCAGCATCCCACCTTTTAGCTGGAGAAGTGCTGGTGAAATGGCACTACTGGCATATGAAATACAGTCAGCTCCAGAAGAAGAACTGAGATTTGAAGGACAGTTATTTCCCTAAGGCTGTAGATTTTCCTTGAAGCACAAGGGAGATTACCAGGATTACTGAAAATACATTTTGCTTTATCTTTCTGAGTAATACTTTGATCAGTGGCAATGAATGAAGCAAGAAAAAACAAATAAGCTGTCAGCAGCATCAGCATCCTTCACATTCTCCTAATCCCACTATTTAGGCTTCCTGATCCCAAAATAACAGCAGGAAAGTGGCCAGGCACTTCTCTGTACATAGGTCACATTTATTCAGGGACAATTTATCAAAAAAATTCTATATAAGTACAGTCTGACAATTCTTGTGTTTCTGGCAAGGATAAAGATTCAGAAATACTTGTGTTCGACTATGTTTGAGCCTGAAGAAGGCACTGTAAATGTACAGAATGAAACGGTCAAGCAATCTCTAAATAGTGTGAGAGGATTGATACCATATACACTCCTGTTTACCGGGCTAAGGCTAACTGCATAACCTTATGATCTTCACTGTCGGAGGAGAAAGCTCCCTTTAAGCGCCTTGGAGAAGCAGCTGGACGAACGTGGTGGGGGATCCCTAAGGACAAGCAAACTACTGTGAATTCGACCCAGCCACTGCAGAGATCTTGTCCCCTGTCCCCAGCAGTCACACCCCAGTTTTTTGCCTTTCATGTTTCAAAGACATCTTCCCACGGTGGTCTATATGTCCCGCGTTCCCCCTTGTACGATACCGTCCATCTTGCCGCCGACCTGCTTCCAACTGGTCGCCCCAAAAGGGCCCACGGGGCACTGCTGGGAAGAGCTGCGGGACCTGAACAGAACCTCAAACCCAGCCTCCACCCTGCGCCACAACCTCTGCACATCCCCAGAAAACCACCCTCGTGGGGGACAGCAGCTCTCGCTGCCCTCCTCTCCCCGAAGCGCACCCTCACAGTGACCAAGCGAGCCCCGAGGGGCTGCACCCCGTGGGGGGCTTGCGCCAGACCTGGAGTCGAAGCGGGTGCCGTCGGGGAAGGAGCCGAGGTAGTGGTAGCGCACGAAGTCTCCGGGGCGCACGGCCCGCGGGCAGCTCTCGGGCACGAAGCGCCGCTCGACGCCGATCTCGGTGCCGTCCGGAGGGATTTCGGCGGCGGGCACCGGCGGCGCCTGGCACGCCGCCCAGCTCTCCAGCAGCGCCGGCAGCAGCAGCAG
>WBMZ01014484.1:0-111114 GCA_013400975.1 Atrichornis clamosus
TGCTGCTCTATGGTCCTGGGCTTCATTTGTGTGCTGCTGTGGCCATGGTTGCTGTTAAAATTCGACTTAATTTCTTTAAACTTCATTCTGTTTGCTTAAGAATGAAGGACTTGGATTTCCTGATGGATTTTAGCTGATTCCATTTTTACAGACCAATCAGAAGGAATTTTGACAGACCCTGTGCTTGCTACATGTTTTATCATCTAGCTGTGTCGGTATTTTTGGTGCTACTTATGCTTTTGTGTATATCAAATATATTTCCCATGCTATAAAGCACTTGGGCTAAGGAGATCCATTTCTTACATTTCTGAGGGTATCTTTTAACCTTCCCAGCACTTTGGGGAAATCTTCTTAATTCTTTTAATGTGTTAAATATCTCTACGTTTTCTTTCAGATTTAAAGCTAACTATTTAAATAAAGAATTGTCAGCAATGGGGTGCAGCAATAGTAACTCTTGCATTAACTGTGTTTTGGAATTGGAAATTCAATTATCTGTTATTTTTGTTGTGTTCACTTCATTTTAAGTCTGTAAATAGCTGCTCTAAAACAGCAGTTGCTCATTTCAGAACCAGATGCTAAACCTTAGTTTATGGAAAAGGATGGAAACTTTAAACACTTTACCACACTAATGTGTTGGCTTAAGGTACTTTCTTTCTGGAAAAGCTCCTGTATTCTTCCCTTCATGTTATCTCTAGAATGTCTTTGTCTCATGTTATTTGTCACTGCTGTGTTTTGAGATTTCTAATACTTCTAGTACTTCTAATTTAAATTATTGATAACAAAAAAGAAGGCTTTTTGAGTTACACTGCAGGGATATTAAGTATCTCTGGCCTGTCTGAGAAGTCAGTCAGTAAAACAGCATCCATTAGTGAATTTTGCATGCAATTGTGTTGATTTAGTAGTACTTTTCATCTCTAGTACTTTGTGCCAATTGGTGTAACTGTTCTTTATAAATTGAACTTAATCCTTTATCTTTTTTTCTAGTACAGAAGAAATTGGAAGAGCACAATGAAAATCATTAGGCATAGGAAAAAAATGAGAATGAATACAAGTTTCTTCAATGTTCTGGTTCTGTCTTATCCACAGCAACATCTGATTTCTTTCTTAGCATAAGGGAGTGCTCTATTTGCTTTCAGTTATGTGAGCTTTGGTGTTGAAATACCTAACTAGGTGCTTTCTCATGTTTTTCAGCAATACTTTCTTACTCACCATCACAGATGGAGAAATCACTGATCTGGATCAAACTAGGCAAGCAATTGTTAATGCCTCTAAGCTGCCCATGTCCATCATCATTGTTGGTGTTGGTGAAGCCGATTTTAAAGCAGTGGAGTTCCTTGACGGAGACTATGGTGTCCTGAAGTCTGTGACAGGAGAGCCAGCTGCACAGGACATCGTCCGGTTTGTGCCTTTCCGACAGTTCAAAGATGTATGTTGTTTGTAAATTCAGAAGAGTCCCAGTGCCAGTACGTATGCATCCTAAAAGTGACCATGGTCTTGGCAAGGCAGCAAGCTGCAGGCTCAGAGTGTGGCCTGTACTGTTCTGCCCAGTGAAGGTTGAGATGCTGGCTTCTGTGTTCAAAGCTGTGTGCCTTGCTTTTGAGAGCCCTCACTGTATCACTGATTTTGCATACTATCTCTTGGCTATTGCAGGGTTGAAGGGGATGTTCTCTCTCCTGGGATGCAAACATTTAGGCAAGGAACTGAGGTCATATTGTCAGTCTCTGATGTTGAGTGCCATGAGTGATTGAAATTGAGGTCAGTCTTCTCTGCTGTTGAAAGCAGTCCAGTCACTCCCCAGCTCCTCCTGACTTCCAGTGTTGGCATTGCTTCATGCACTTTGTGTGGTCAATTGGGTTGAATGATTCAAATGAAAACCCAAAATAAGAGACATTGCTAATGGCTGAGGCAGGTTTGCATTTAGACTAGGGCCATATAAAGGCTATGGGAGTCTGAAGTTGAGGTGGGAACGAGTGGTTTTCATCGGCAGTGCTCACTGACACTGACTGGAAGTGCTCCTAAAGCTGTAGCAAGCCACTCTTAAAATAGAAAGAGTGTGGCAGGTGGGGAACTGTGCTCCAAATTCTCTAAGAGAGTTTTTCACTGGGCTGACAAATCTGTCCTCTGTGGTATTTCTGATTTATTCTCCCTGTTCTCCTTTCAGGCTCCCCAGGAAGCACTTTCCCAGATGGTTCTGGCTGAAGTGCCCAAGCAACTGGTGTCGTACTATAAATGGCAGGGGTGGCCTCCCCTGAAACTACCGGAAATCAAGGCAATGTAGATTTAGGCTGGTCCTGGCCACCTGTAGCACTGGGGTGAAGAGAGCTGCCTGCACTCACACTCACCCTTTCATACTGTGGGTGCTCAGTGCCTTGAGATTGCACCATTCACACCACTTCTTTCATCTGCTTGCGCTCTGAATCTTTGATCTTCCATCTTCCAATCTTTCTATTGGAAGAAATGTAAATAAGGGAAAACCCCCAAGTGCTGGAAGATTTTGTCACAGAAAAATCAACCTTTTTGGTTTTCCACTTTGGAGTAGTGACACATTGTGACACATCACACCACACATCTTGCTTGACAGCGCATTTGCTGCTCAGTATCAGGGTGGGTCTCTGCACTGAGCTGCTCATGTAGCACTGCTCTAGTGCTGAGCTTGGTGGGAGAAGTGTTGCACCTGTGTTCGCTGTAATGACACTTACTATGTGCTCCTTGGTCGGTGTCTTCTGTCAAGCTACCCTTGAAATGGGGACCCTTCTGTTCTGGATGTGACCAAAGACTGTTGGTTGGATGCCTGAGGTATTTCCTGTTGTGCCTTCCTAAAGTGCCAGTATATTTTTTTATATTTCAATGACCATACTTTGCTATGTTCTTTTTAATCACATTTTTCTGGTAGCAAAATTTCCTTTTGTGATGAACTCCTGCTTGGAGCTATTGTTATAGTTTAAGAACACTGCACTTTGCTTATTTTTGGGGGATAAATGAGGATTAATCATTAATTAATGCGGTTACAGTGGGATTAATGAGTTACATTAGTGTGACTTTAAAAATCCAGCTGCTGGAAACACTGAAATGAAGATGCTTTAAGTGAATTCTTTATGTCACACAAGTTATAAAATGAAGAAGTAATTATCTGTGGAACTCCAAGGAGGAGCTTCCTTGTCCTCAGGAGTGTGAAGTGTGCATTACGTGGTCTCGGGACTGTAGAACAGGCACATGATAGCAAAGCACAAATGTTTCGAGGGAGATGGTTCTCTTCAAAATAGAGATAAACTTGGGCTTGTCCTTGCACTACAAGTGATATCACTTTCAATTACAGAAATAAATAATAAAATAAATATTCTGCTTTGACTTACATAACATGTCTGTACTCTTATTTCCTGCCTGGATTTTCCCCTTTGTTTTCCAGCAATGTGGATGGTGGTGTTTCAGTATCTGAGGGAGCTTAGGTTCAGTGTGATTAAAAAAAACCAGAGTCAGTTGTCCATCGTTGTTAATTTTGTTCCCTGTTAATCACTAAGACTGCTGAATCCCACAGCCCTGTCCTGCAACAAGATGAGCTGTTCCTTTTCTGTGAAATTATAGAAGAATTTGTCTGTTCTGCAAGATAAACCAGAAAATGGTGAGAATACATTGGCAGACTGCATTGGTGATCCAGGCCCTGAAACTGGTTAAGTTAGAAACTTTAGTGAAGACAGAACCTGGGGTTGGACTCGTATTGCCAACTAGACTGGATGGACTCTGCCACCAAACTACCAGTATGTAGTTTGTGCTTGAAGGGCTGTGGGGCTAGGACCACTGCTGAGTCAAGATGAATCTGTGCTAGTTTTTTATTCAAGCCTATTTTGACCATGATGTGTTCTCTCAGGTTACATAAACAGTAGCCAGCTTCCTCTAGAGAAAGCTGGACTGTCTTTCCTGACACCTAGCCTGCAGCACCCCATTTTCTTACATTTTCTAAGCCTTGCACTTCAAGACTTCGCGTCTTGAAGGAAAAAAAGCAACCTCTCTTCTTGAGTGGCTGCCTAAACTGAAATGTGTTACAAGTGTGGAAGAGAGGGAAGAAAACTGCCAAGTCTTCTCTGAGAAACTACACTGTGGTTGAGAACATTTTTCACTTGTGTTTTCAGCTGCTTACAGCCTGTAGACAGAGCTCTCCTTCCCTGTGTTATGCATACAAGAAACCCAAGGCTGGTTTTTTGTGTATGTGTATATTTTGAAACCCATTTCACCTCTCCTTTTTAAACCTCTGCCAGTTCCCACGCAAAAGGGAGCAAATTCTCTGCGTGTGCACTGTAAGGAGCGGAGTCACTGTTCTGCAGGTAGCTAAGATGTCTCTGGGTGCAGGACTCATTGATGGTAGGAGAGACCTTCCCTGTTTTGGGGAGGAAGAGGCTGAGATGTCGTAGAAGCAGGTCTGAGAGAGTTCTTCCCTCTGTGGGAGCAGACCAGAATTTGAAGGAGATGCTCTTTACCCACAGGTAAAGAGTGGCTGAAATGTGAGCAAGAAAACTGACACAAGTCCCGTGGTTGTCACTTGAGAACGAGAGCTGCATGGGTGTGGGCACAGGTGAAAAGCATGGGAAGGTCAAGCTTGGAAGTACTGATCTGGGACAGCAGAGTTTTGCTTGTTTTCTCACATTCTTGACTCTCCCCAGGACACCAGATTTTAGAGGAAGTGCAGACAGCTGCTGGCAGGTCTGTCTCCTGCCATGTGCTGCTCTGGGTGTAGCTGGAATGCAGATTGATTGCATGGCTGTTGAGTTAGAGAGGTCAGGTTTGAGTTCAGGTTATCTTCCTCAGGAGAATGTGTCATGCACTCTTTGCATCCCCCAGTCACTGTCTTGATTTATCTTCACACAACACAGGGAAGGACAGGGTGTGCACAGGGAACACCCCAGAAGTCTTTTTGCCCCTGCTGAGATTGAGTAAGCATCTTTGTACTTGTGATCCCCAAAGGTATTTCAGCCTCAGGGTTTTGTATAAAAGAGATAAAAAAAGCTGTTGTATGTGGGAGCTCAATGGGGAGGGTTTTTCTTGCTTCCTGAACATCTGGCAATAAATACTCCTAATATTTCATGCCAGGCTATGCCACACTACCCAACAGCTCCCTCCCACCTCTGTGGGAGATAATGCCTTTTTTTCCATGGAAAACTGGTTGGGTTAATGGCCCTCTTTGAGGGGGCTGTGAAAAACGAAGTTCACTCTCCTGTTCGGATTTGAAAGGTTTAATAAAAGGACAATAAGGGACAAAAAGTAATAAAGCAAAATTCACAGTGCTGGGTGCTTTTGGCACTCAGCCAAGAGCACACTTGCTACTTCGGGGATCTCCCTTACATACACCTTGGCCTATTTCATATTCATAGACAATAATGCATATTCAAACTTCTTCCAGGACCGTTTAGCATGGAATGTAGTCTTGGTAGTTCCCGGAACTTGTAGATGTATTCAAACTTTTTCCAGGAACTGTTTAACTTGGAATGTAGTTTGGTAATTCCTCAGACCAGGAGATATATATCTTTGCTGGGGGAATAAGCCTCTTGGCGACGCATATTATCGTATCATGCGCATTTCTTGGCTATGACTTTTGGTCAGTTTTTGTTAGTCCCGGAGTGGGCTCTGGGCTGTGTTTTCTGCAGACAGTAGTCGGTCTGCTGCTAGCAGGGAGAAGAGTAGGAAAGAAAAAACAAAAAAACCCCCACCCAAACAAAGCTACATTGTACATAAAGCTACTTATACATATAGCATCTATTTGTAACAAAGCCACTATTACAAAAGCTACTTAAATATTACTTGTTTTAACATTCGCGGAAAGCCAATATTATAGCATCTATTTATCACAGGGCCTCATGTTCTAAAACACAGGGGGAACTCTCACTAAAAATGAGGCACTGTCCTCAGCTGAATGCAGTGATGAGACTGCTCCAGGTGTTTGAGGAAGCCACACAAACTCCATTGGAAAGTGCTGTCTTCTGACCTGCTTTGAGCAAGTAGTGAATCCACTTAGCAGCGGCATACTTTGGTGGCCTGGATGTCTCATTAAACTGCCTAAGTTGAACTTGCTCCACTCCACCCATGACTGGGTGTGGGGTCAGCGCACTGAGTTTTCTGTGCTGTCCTAAACTCATGGGCTCACTTACCTGGGCTCACAAAAGTGGTGTCGAATGCTGCCAGTCTATGTTTTGTTGCTGCTTGGTTGTGCTGTTTTAAAAGTAAACCAGGGGGAGAAATGAACCTCACTCAACTACCTTAAAAGAGGTTGGAGTTACAATTTACTAAAGAGATTACAATAAATACAGCGATACAGAAAAAACTGATTTTAACCCACGGAGACTGAGTACAACCTGGCACCCTGTTGGTCAGAGTGATGGTAGCAGTCCTATCAAGCAGTGGTCGCAGTCCTGTTGGAGTTCTGGTCCTCCTCTGGATCTGTCAAGTGGTGGTGTCGCAAGCCCCCAAACCCTAAGATTATATATGCTCAGGTTCAGGTGGACATGCTCAGTACCTCTCCCAGGGCAGGGAGCTTGACAGTGGAATTATGAGTCATGGGATATTTTGGGAGTCTTTGATGGTCTAAGTCGTTGTAGTTGCCCATTCTGCTGGTGCCATTAAGTCCATTATATCCCAGTAGCAGAGATGACCCCTCAGGCTGGGTGTGACTGTCGTTGTGCTTCCCCGGAAGGGAGTTACCACACCTGAGTCATTTGTGTGAAGAGAAAGAAACACTGCCCTGCCTCGCATAGTTTGCCTCTTTTTCCTTATCTCGTTTTACACCCAGCCTGTAGCCGGAGGTGTGGGGTGTGCACTGGGCAGCTCCTGCAAACGATCTGTCATTAACAGTTCATCAGAAATGATGTAGAGGTGGGTAGAATACTCCTGTAACTAGGACAATGGTGAAGCTGCATACTCCCACCACGGCATGCTTCCACCACCCTCGGCACTGCTTCCCAGGTGCTCCAAGAAGTGCTTGTGCAAGAGGGGAATAAAGGGAATGTCCGCAGGGCTTGCTTAGAAGCAACCGGCCTTACAAGGTATGATTCACTCCTTGGTATCCCTGGAGCTGCATAAGCCACCCTGGCCTGCTGTAAGGCACCCTGTACAGTGTGTGTGGATGCAGGTGTTTGGTGCTGGCTGTTGAGAGGGAGAACCAGACCCCCAGGAGAAAGAAATGGTCTCCAAATTCTACTCAGCTCGTGATTATTCAGTTGCTTTAATCTGGCATGAATTTGTGCTTTGGAAGAGCTCTGGCATCTCTGTCAGCTCTTGTGTAGGTGAGATGAGCTGAATGAGACTCAGGGGGTGCACAGATGGCTCCTGGCACCATGTGCCCCAGGTCTCCTTCCTCCCCTCATTGTGAGGTTGCCAGCACCCTGTGGAGCAGCTGAAGCTCCTGCCCCACTGCCTCTGGATTTTGATGCTTGTCTCTGCCCTGCAGAGACCTGGCAGCTGGGCAGCAGCCGCTGGTCCCAAAGTATTCTAGCATCCTGTCTCCAGTGTGTAACCCCTCAGGCCCCTGGTCAGGGGTCTGCTGAGCATGTGCTGTTTTCTCACGTCAGGAGAACCCAGCCCTCACAATCCGAGGTCTATGGTGAGATGCCCTTTCCCCCCCTCCCTCTGTTTGCTTTGGAGGCTTTTAACCACAGGAGCTGTGATTTTGTGCTGGGGACAGTGCAGGGTTGGGGTGGTTGAAAGCAGAGCCAGGCTCTGTGCTCACCACCAGTGTCTCTCAGACCAGGCTGCAGCAGTCCATGTCTCCTCAGGCATCAGCTGAGGCATGGCCATGTGATGGGTCTGTTAACTTCTGCTGTTTCCTGCAGTGCTCCCCACTGGGCTCCCATGGCCCAGGGCTCCCTCAGCCGCAGAGGCACATTCTGGGGACATCAGCCCAGTGCCTCCAGGGTTGAGGGGAGGCAGTACAGCCAGGGCTGCCCTCTTCTCCCCATGTCCCTCGGCAGGGGCTGCCTGGCCCATGGGGCACTGGGGCGTGGAGTGTCCGGCTAGACCGGCTGGGTGAGTTGGGGTTGAGTCACTCTGGGTGGAGCAGGGCTGGGCGAGGGGCAGCAGTGTCCGCCATCGGCTCCATGGCGCTCAGCGTCGGTGTCCGGCGGCTCTCCCAGCTGCCGGGCCATGGCGAGCGGCAGGTGCATCTCAGCTTCCGAGGTGGGCTTCAGGTGGCAGGGATGGTGGGGGGGGCTGGGGACTGCCTTCCTCTGCCAGCACCTCATGCCTTCCCTCTCCTTCTCAAGGCTTCACCCAGAAGACAAGGAAAGTCTGCTGTGGCCCAGAGGCTGTCTTCAAGGAGGTGAGGAAACTGGGTGTGTGTGGAACATATGGGATAGGTCAGTGTCTTGGTCATAAATTCAAAAATTGGTTTGTGTTGGAAGGGACCTTGAAGATCATCTACTTCCAACACCCCCCACCATGGGTAGGGACAGCTTCCACTAGATTGTTTTCTGGGAATTTCTCTGCTGTTTTGTTCTTCCACTCTGCTCAGAGGGGCAGATGGGTACCTCACACTGTGTAAGTGACCTGTGCGTACAAGCTGCAGGAGATGACATTCAGCGGAGTGACGCTGCCTGGAAGCCTGGGCACATCAAAGCTGAAGGCAAAGCTCCCCCTGCTCTCAGAAGGCCAGATTGTCACTGCAGTCAATGCCTTGTGGGGCAGGAGTGGGATGTGTGTGTGAGTGCGTGCAGATGTGTGTACACAAGTGTGTGTGCAGGTGCAGGGATGGAGGTGGCCTGGGAAGCATGTCCGCCTCTCCACTGCTGTCCCCACTGAAGCCTGTGACAGCCCACCTGGGCTGTGCCAGTGGGTGGTTCCCACCTGTCCCTTGCTCAGGTCCCAGTGCCACTGTACTGCCTGGGGAAAGGCGGAGAAGGTGTGGGGGAAGGCAGAAGGAACAGCAACTGGTTTCGGTGTGTAGTCAGTTGAAGCCTCAGCGTACAGTTTTGCTGTGAGCCAGATGACTTCCTGCCTAGGTGCTTTCTTCTCCCAAAGTACTTTTATACATTCTTATGTTCTGTCTCACTCCACAACCTTCCAGCTCAGGGACCCCAGCAGGTACAAGCATCCTTCTCTTTCCAGGGTGATGCTGCTCTGACTTTAGCAGCTGACCTGTGGCTCTGTGCTGCTGGAGGGACTATATGATCTACCTGGCCAGCAGGAAAGTTAACCTCCCACCACAGCTGCTTTTTGTCATGCCCATGGACTTGGTCACCTCACAGGGAAACCAACCAGTCATTAGGAACAGGAAAGTGTAGCTGAGAATGAGTTGTCACCCCTTCCTGCTCTGTTTTTCTACAGCTCTTTCATTGGCCTCACTATGGGAAGCTCGTCATGGGTGAAATGCTATCCATTAAGGTTTACAACTGCAGCAAGGTTTTCAGTAACAGGTGGGTCCTTTGATTGTTGGAGTGACCAATGGAGATGGGGGAGGAGACATATTGGTCTTGACATTGTCTACTGGGAATAGAAAATGTTTATGGAAAATTTGATGGAAGGAAGATGAGCAGGATGCAGCTTATAGAGGAAGGATGGAGCTGGTTGTTCTGGTGGGGCAGCAGTGCTGTATATATTATGTTAAATAAGGGGAATGATTTAGTTGTGCCAGCAGTAACAGGGACTACATAAGGATCCAGATCAGACCTTCAGCTGGGACAAAGGTAAACAAGGCCCTCAAAAACAGGGCAGGACTTGCAGCAGACTGAGGACCTGCTATCACTCTGAACATCCATGTGGTGACCGTGACCATGCTGCACCCAAATTCAACATATCTGTTGGTGGAGAAAAGCCCTGAATCCATAGTGGTATGGTTTAACTTTTAAAAAGACAGCAATTTAAATTTAAAAAATCAGTCAGAATTTAAAATGCTTCTAGGTGGCACAGACACAACACTGTGAACTCAGTGGCTATTCCAACAGTTGTAAAACCCAAGAACAGAGATGACAGATTCAGTAGTGGTGGTGGAACAAGAAAGGAAGAAGAGGCATGTCCTTCAGGATGTGTGAAACATGAGGATGCAGGGAAAGGTGCCAGGTCTTGTAAGCAAAATGTAAGAACTGAAGGAAAATTCACAGCAGCTAATAATGCAAACCTTTTCAAAGATGCCAGAGAGGGCGTGGAGGAAACAGATGAGCACAAGACATGCGAGACACAGATAAAACCAGAGCAGTAAGTGTAGCAGAATGTTGTGTCACTTTCCTGGATGCTTTCCTTATGGGAGCTGGATCAGAGGAATTGTCTCTGACTGAAATGTCATCAGAAACTGCTACAGGACAAAGAGATAAAACAAACAAAACAGTAGCACCTGACAGCATGGAGCAAAGGAGTCCAGGGGGAAATGAGTGGACTGGCACTGAGAGTATATCCACACACTGCCACTGCTGGGGAGCAGCATAATGGCAGGTGACAGACAGTACAGTTCAAAAGCAGTTGGTCTGTGCACTGGCATGGTCAAAATTAAATAAAAAGAAAGCATGGAAGGACAGAAGGGAAAAATTTGTTACATTGCTGTATCTGTTTGTGGTCTCTGGACTTCTGTGTGTGCATCTTTTCTGTGGCAGCAGCATCGAGCTGGCAAAGCTGGAAAGGAGGGGGATGAACAGAGAGACTCCTTCCTTGGGGGTAGGAGACTGGACAGGCTCTGTGTCTCAGAGAAAAGGGAGGTGAGAGGGAACACAAGAGATCAACTGCTCACAGCTGAAATGGAGATGCCTGGGGAGCAATTCCTCCTGGGTCAGTCCCAGGTGGGCAGTGAACTGTTCCAATGGTGGTTCCCAGCT
This sequence comes from Atrichornis clamosus, assembly GCA_013400975.1. Classification (NCBI taxonomy): domain Eukaryota; kingdom Metazoa; phylum Chordata; class Aves; order Passeriformes; family Menuridae; genus Atrichornis; species Atrichornis clamosus. Next base: position 10,782 of record WBMZ01014484.1, read on the forward strand.
GGCAATGGGAAGCTCTGCTTCACACAAGGCTTAGCTTGTCTGCCAGCAGAGATGCCATGGGGAGATACAGGCCCCTGTACACAAGGGTCCAGACAGTGTTACACAAGCTGGGATTAGGAGTGGAAAATGCCATCCTGCATGCCTTACTGCCACTTGCATGGAGCCAGATGACACTTCTCCAGGGAGAACCCCCTTTGGAGTAGGTAAATTTTGGCCTGGCTTGCTGCAGACATCCCTGTGGTCATAGCTTTATGTCCTGTTTCTGTATTTCCTTGTGTAAAGCCTTTCCCAGTTTTATCTGGGAAGAGTCACCCCGGCTCTGCTGGGTGCCCTAACATGGACTGGCTTCTGTGAAGCCCAACTCTGCTCAAGGGAAGATCTCCCTTGCCCTCTATGAGTCTGGAGCTGCACAAGCCTTTAACCATCGATGGCAGCTCAGTTGCAAACAGCTGCCTGGGCATGTCAGGACCTGCTGCAGGGTCAGTCTCAGGTATTCAGCTGCCTGATTCCCTATGGAAAGTACTTCAGGGCAGCTCAGAGGGGCTGTGAGTGGGAGAGTGGAGATCCCAGTACTCCCCAGGATGAAGGCACTGATTCTATGTACAGTGTTGTTGCAGCCTCTCTTTTTGTTCCAGGCTGCTTGGTACTCTTGTCCTCAGCCTTCAGCACCTGATGACATCCGGAAGGCTAATCCTGCAGGAGTCCCTTGTGGACAGGAACTACAAAGCCACTGGTGTAAGTCCTCCACAGACAGCCTGGCTATCAGCAGTCAGTAAGGCTTTGTGGGAAACCTTATGTGGTACTTCCCAGGTGGATTTGGGGCTGAGGGGGAGTCCTAAGTGCTGTTTGAACTGGGAAGTGCTGTAGCATTTGTGCCCTCTCTGTGCAGGGACACAGACACTTCACACCCACCAAGAGGTTTCTAGGAGCATCTACAAATTCATAGGGTGGGCTGGGGGTCCTGGAGACCTGCCAAGGGCCTGAATGAGCAGAGGGAGGCTTCATAAAACCTCCCCAAGTCTGGGCGATGGAGGTAGGAAGTGACATCTCATCTGCTTCATGCACCATGTAGTGCATGTGTATAGGCTGCTGCAGGGTGCAAAGCAGAGGGGAGCTGATGGGGTGAGGTGAAAGGTGGCAGGATGGAAGGCCTCGGGACCCCCAGTGAGCTTTTGGGTTAAACACTAGCACTAACCAGATGGCTTAATGAGTGTCTGAGACAGCATGAGTAGCTCTGACACCTGACTGCCCCTCTGCTCTGCTCTTCAGGTCCTGCTCTTCTCTCACCCTGCCACTGGGGCTCAGTGGGTCCTTTGTGCTTGTAGAAAATGAACCCTACCCTAAAATGAGCTGTTTCCTGGCAGCTGGGTGTGCAGGCATAGCTCAGTGGTTTCCGAACTGCCAGAGCTGTATGCCAGGGCAGTAGGCAGGGAGGGAAGAGCAGAGGGGGAGGCAGCAGTCCAGCAAGGTGCTGCATCCCTGCTTTTCTTTCCCACAGGCAGTATGACCAAACCACATGGTGGCACGTGGCATGCAGCTCTGTTACCACCAGAGCATTAGCCTAGCACAGGTTTCTTGTGTTGCTGGACTGCCTGGATCACGGAGCAGGTCCAGATGGAAATTGCACATTTCTAGGATGATTTTTAGCCCATGCAGCTCACTGGATAAATGTTCATGCCAACAAAGAGACAGGTATTAGACTCACCCCTTGGTGCTGGCAATGGTTTGAAGGGACTGCAGTGTGTAAGGGCAGAGCTGCCCTGTGGCCCAGCCCTATGTCCCTGGTTGCTTCTTCCCTTGTGCTAACAGCAGCACTCATGCTGATGAGCTGCTCCAGCCAAAACCCAACTGCATTTAGTTTTGCCAGGTTAGTTTTGGATTGTGCAGTCCTGGCTCCCCAAGAGCTGCAGGGGACAGAAATAGGGCAGGCAAGAATGGACACCCATCCAAGAGCAGCCTGAGACCCTCTCAGCTCAGCTTGAAAGAGACATGTCCCCAAGAGAGAGGCTGCTCCTTTAGCGAAGTGGGAATAAAGCCACTGGACTTCCTGCTAGTCCAAGTCCTGTTCTTCTCTGGGACTTGAGTTATCTGCACCCTTTTTTCTCCTGGTGGTTTGAAGGGGTGTTTTCAGAGCCTTAGCTTTTTATCCAGTTTTATCTTGGGTTTCTTCACCATCCAGCCTTTGCTGCTGCCTTTTTCCTGATCACTGTACTACTGCTTCCTTGGACTGCATTTCTTCTCCCAGAAATGTGTGTTTTCCAGGGATTGAGCTCTGAACCCAGCTTGTACATGCCCTTCAGCCTACTAGGGAATGACATCCTCCATGCTTGTGATTTTGGCCTCTGCTGGGAAATTCTTGTGTATTTGTGTTGGTTTGAGATCAGGCTGGCCACCTGCAGACCAAGGATGTCCAGATCTGTGCTGGCTGTGCCGATACCCAGTGTGCTCTGTACTTCTCTGACTGTTCTTCTTCTATCACTAGTGCTAAATCCATGCCTCTTGTGATGCAAACTCTGGGTATTCTGATGGCTTCTGCAATATTTTAATCCAAGCTGTCCTGCCTAGGGATGCTCTGCCAGCTGTCTCATACCTCCCAGAGAGAGACCGCTCCAAATCCTGCATGTCAGTCTGGAGGGCTCTCCCCAGTTCCCTCATCAAAAATGCCTTGAGGCAGCACTCAGGGGCCTATTTGTGATATATTTTAGATTTGGAAACTTGAGCCAACTTTTATTCAGTGAATCCTGGAATCTGGGAAGCTGTAGACAAGGAAGTTTCATTATGTCTATCTTGATGGAGGCAGACAAGGGGAGTCTTATATAAATAGGCTTCTCGTGGAGTTGTGATCACCTTTCTTCAGCTTTTTTCTACCAGCTTTCTCACTTCTTTTTTGCTTCCATGCCTCCCTTACTCTTTCTCATGACATTTCTCTTGCTGTTTTGTGGCTGCCAAGCTCTCAGTCCATTTTGCTTTCTGCTTGTAGATCTACATTGAGTTGGATTTGCGCTACCAACCTCCAAACAGCTCAGTGGGGAGCTGGGTTGAAGAGGACCTTGTCTATCAGATGAAAGACAGGTTTGGAATTCCTAGGAAGAGCAAATTTCCAGGCAGTTTGTACAACTGCCTTTTCCAGTGGGAACCTTTGGAATGCAATCTAGCCTCATTTACTCTCCCCGTCTGGCCAGGCTGATGTATCTCCACTCTACAACAGCAATAAGGGAGCAGGGCTCTTGGATAAAAAATACCTTGTCATCACAAAAAGAGCCTGTGACTGCAATGATCCACTGTAGGTGTTGAGAGTCCTGGGACTCCCTGAGAGAGCCTTGAGAGCATTTCTGCAGTCTTCCTGGCTTGTGGTTGCAAAGTTGCAGAGAATGTGTCTTTGACCTCCAGCAACTCCATGCACCCTGTACTATGGGTGGTGCCCAAAGCCAGAGGAGTTGTGGGTTTCTGAGCAGACAGGATGACAGGCAGCAACAAGGCCTGCAGAGTGTCACTTCTGGAACACTAGAGGCAAAGTGGCAGGCACACAGGGTGGGCAGTGGAAAAGCTTAGTATAAAAACGCTGGTGTCCCTGCAAAGAAACAAGCAGGAGCGTGGCTGGGGCACTGTTACTTAAATGTGTCAGGGAACAGCTGCAGCACACTGGTCTTTGCCGCAAAACATCTCTTGTTCTTACAGTACAGAGCTCATCATCCGCAATCCTGGATTTGAGCAGCTGGAGTAAGTAGCCCTACTTGAGTGTCTTGGCTCACCCTCCTGGGTGGAGGGCAGTAAACAGCCCACTCCTCAGGGCTGATGTATGGCTTGTGGCATGGTGGGGGGTTTGCAGGACTGCCGAGGGACTGAGAGTGAGTGAGCTGGACAAGAAGGCTGCTGCATTGGGCAGGAAGTTGGCAAAAGGCCTGGAGACTGATGAAGACGAGGAAGAGGAGGAAGATTTCTATGATGCATCTGAGATTGAGGCCTCGGGCATCATCTTCAGCCCTGTGAAGAGGTATCCATGGCATGTTCTTCTGTTTTGCCCCTGCTTGGGTCCTGTGTGGAAAGTGCCAGATCCTGGGGAATTCCTACAGCTCATGCCAGTCTGCTTCAGCAAAACATCAGAAACCTTCCATCTCTAATGGCCCTAGACAGGGTGTGTTGTGAATTTGCTCATTCCCAGGGCAAGGGACCATTATTTGCCAGGTTTTCTGTTGCTTCCCTTGGTGGGGTCTTAGGTTCATGTTGACAGAGACCTGCTCACCTGGGGTTTTTTTTCTCTGCAGCCGCTCCAGACTCTGCCCTGCACGGGATCTCTTTGCCATCCCAACCCCGCAGAGCTTCCAGGTACTGCAACATTGGGTGTGTTTGTCCCTGCAGCTGCCTCTGGCCCCACAGCTGATCCCTTACTGCCTTGCTGTGGGCCTGGGTTTCTCCAATTGCCACATACTCTGGTGAGGCCTCTAACATGAAGACCGTCATGGTTTGTGTGACTTCCCTGGGCAAGATGTAAGATTCCCTCAATGGACTGCATCCATGAGTGTCAGCCCCAACATCAGTGAGCCCATGTAGTTATCTATGGATATACAGGAGAAGGGAAGCAGCCACATGTGCCACTTCAAAACGCTGCCTGAGCAGAGCTTCAGAGAGCACTCAGGCAAGGCTGGTGCCTGCCAACTTTTCCAGGGCCTTGTCTGTCTTCCTCAGGGACATCTGTGGGACGTGACTAGGGCTGGAAGGCTGCTGTGGGAACTTGCTTGGACATTCTGGGAGGCTGGTAGGAAGCTGTGGCTCTGGCTGATGATCTGACATCAGGCTAAATCAATTTCAGGGCAGGTCTCCCAGCCTGGCTATGGATTTAAATCCTCCCTTGGTTCTAAGTAAATGTGGACTCACATTTTGTCCTATCAACCAAGCAGGAAGCTTTTGTGGGGGTTGAATTTCCTTCCCCCATTTTCTTGAAGCTATTATTCTGCACCTTCACAATGGCCTAGTTGCTCGTACTGAGAGCAAATGTGAGAACATTTCTCGCATGTCTTAGACTTCTAACCAGTTGCAGTAAATGAGACAGCCATATTCCAGTCTTTCCAATGGTGTCCACCTCAGCAGGATTCAAAGAGAAGCACTGACAGAAGATACAAAGGGCATCTTCTTCAAGATGCTCTGTGGACCCCACCATGTGGGAGTAGTGGGTGCAACCCCTTGGGATCAGGAACTGAGGGTACAAGTGCTGCTGGGAAGGTCTGCTCTTGTCAAAGGTACTGGGGACCTAACACTTTATTTCCTTGCTTGTCTGAAAGAAACAAGTATCTCAAACACCATTTTGGTCTGTCCTGGCTGTAGCAGATTTCAGCAGCCATGCTTTTGCCTGCCCCACACGTCCACCCCTGCATTGAGAGTGCCCTGCACATGTGCATACTGGTATTGTTGAAACAATCTCAGGATGGAGATGGAAGCAAGAACAGTGCTGATTCAAAGGTTTTCTCCCATGTTTTCTCAGGTTGGGATTAATGTAATTGAAGCACAGAAGCTGGTGGGGGTGAACATTAACCCCTTTGTTGTAGTCAAGGTTGGAGAGGAGAAGAGGCACACGGCAACGCAAAAGTCAACAAACTGCCCCTTCTACAATGAAGTATGTGACATGGACAGAGGCTCTGTCCTTGCCCCACTGGTGTCCCAAGTGCCTGGGACCATCCTTGCAAGGGATTCCTGGGAGCCTGGGGTTCAGCTATCCTGCTTTTCTCTTTCAGTATTTTTTGTTTGAATTCTGTGAGCCAAGGGACATTTTATTTCACAGACTCATAGAGATCTCAGTAAGTATGTCCTCCTCTTCATCCTTTGTTGGTAAGTGCTACAGTCCAATGCATCTGTGTGTAGACACTGGGAGTAATGGGCAAAGCAAGGGTACCAACACCAGTGAGGTGTTCCAGACAGAAGCACCTGCCCACAGAGAGACCACAGGGCCTTCCTGTGACTGCAGTGGGGCAGAGACCCAGCCCTGCTCCGAGCCAGCGCTGGGCAGTGCTGCCTTCCCACCTCCAAGTGAGGGTTTCTCTGCACCCTGTGGCTGAAGTGAGGCCTCTGGGGCACTGTCTTGCCTGCTGCCTTGTTGCCCTGTTGTTTTGGCAGCAATTTTCTGCTGCCCCTTACCCTGGAGCCTCATCCTGCAAGTTCTGAAGGTAAATGACTGGTGTGAGGGGAGCTCAGAAATGATTTGTGCTGTAGAAAAGCCCAGGCAGGCAGAGGGGTTGAAAATCCCCTGGCCCGAAGCACAAGGGCTTCCCCAAGACACGGGGATGTTCTGAAGATAGCTGAACCCAGCCAGCACCTCCTTTGCCAAGTGATCTCCAGCACTTTCCCTGTGAAAGGCTTCATGTCGCTTCTGCTGGTGTGAGTTCAGCAAGTACTGAGCAAAACTTGGGTTTTGAGAGAGGCACTAGCCCAGTGGGGTCATGGCTCTGCCTAACCCAGCAGGATATGGACACAGGACTCCCTGTGGGAAAACAGACCTGTCCTAAGTCTGTTGTAGGGATGTGGCTTACCTGAGACTGGCAGAAACTGAGGTGGTTGCACATGACTTTGCCTTGGCCTAGCTTTGTCTGAAGGCTATGGGCTGATGGGCTTTGTCAGAGTGGTTGGGTAGGCATGGGTTTGTCCCAGGGCTAACACAGGTGGGTCAATCTGCATGAGAAGCCTGCAACCACTGCCTCAGCTGTGCTTTGAAATGGACACCTCTTGGCAACCCTGTCTTCCTCAGAGATGTCTGAATATGTCACCTGGCTGCCTACACCTCCTGGTGCTCAGGGGTACTTGTGCTGTCTACAGGTTTTTCACTCAAAGAAGATACCATTCTTGGGAACTTGCATAGGAACATTCAAAATGGATGTTGAGACAGTGTACAGTCAGCCAGGTATGAGGAACTGCACCACATACCTATGTCTAACCGTGACTCTGTCTGAAACCAGTGTTTCCTTCATGCTCTGCTGGATCTGGTCAGGGCTCTAGCTTTAAAGCACTTAATTCTCATTAGGACCTGCACTTGCTTCTCCTCCCAGCTCTCTGAAGGCAGGTGATACCTCCTGCCCCTTCAGAGGATGGGTCAGGGCCAGGGCAGTCTTTGTACAGACAGAGTTGAATGTGAAATGGTAACCTGACCTCCCCCCAGGAAACTCCTTCTCTTCCCTCTCAGATCACAGATTTTTCCAGAAGTGGGCAGTTATCAGTGACCCCACAGATACCCGGGCAGGCGTGAAAGGCTTTGTGAAGTGCAACATCTCTGTCTCTGCACGTGGGGATGCTGTGGGCTTCCTTCCCACCTCTTCCAGCAGCCGGGATGAGGACATTGAAAGGTACGTGCAGTGGGATCTTGCATGGCCCTAGGGAACACTGCCATGTCTCTCTTCACTCTATCTTTTTTTCCACATTTTTCCCTCTTCTAATGGGAAAAGACCCAGTGAAAATGACCTGTGGTGCAGGATCCAAACTTCCTGCCAGTCAAGGCATTTCCCAGCATTGTGTTCCGTGGACTCCAGGAGAGAGACAGAACATGAATTTGTCTTTCAGGAATCTGCTGCTGCCTAAGAGAGTCCCTGCAGAGAGACCCTGGGCCAGGGTCTGCATCAAATTGTATTGTGCTGAGGGCCTGCCCAGCATGAGTGCAGGCATCATGGGTGGTTTCTCCAAGATCATAGGGGAGAGAAAAGTCTTTATTGATCCATATGTGCAGGTTTCGTTCTGTGGGCAGCAGGTGAGTCTCCTGGGGGTTTTGTGTTGGGACAGACTGATCCTCCCATGGCTGTGTGGCACCATGTTGTGGGCTCACGCTGCCAGGAGCCTCCATGGGTCACAGCAATCCCACTGGAAACAGGCTGGGAGAACCCAGGTCTTGCTGTCTTTAGCAGTGGCCTGAGCTGTATGGCCATGGGTATGCAATGTTGGGATGAGAAGGCTTTTCTCAACTTCTGTCTCTGCAGAGAGCTGCCTATGGAACTGCCCCAGCCCTGGGCACAGCTGCTGGCTGAGCTACTGGCTTTGCAGGCAGAGAATCATATCCTTGAACATAGGGACAGAGTCAAATAAATCCTGGAGCAGAGGTCCTTCCTCTGTGTCAAGCTGGACTCAGCCTGACACCCTTGAGAGAATTTACTGAGTTGATGGCCCTTTTCTTGCACCCAAGGTCAGGGTTTCTGATCCCGTAATATCCATTCATATGAGAATCAATCCTGGGCAGTCTGGTGGGGCTGGAGTGCTCCCAGGCAACCCTGAGACACCTTTCAGTCTGCTGCCTGCTTGCATTCCCTCGGCTGTGCAGATCATGATCAGTGCCTTGGGACAGCCCCCCACTGATGAAACACAGAGAGGAATTGCAGGAGTGGGGAACAGGAGCAGGAACGCTGCCACTCCCAGAGCCTGCCCAACGCCATCTGCAGGTGGAACAGGAGCACATGCCATTCCCAGACAGGCTCTGAGGCATCCTTTGCTTTGGGCACTGGCTGGGAATGTGTGGCTTTCAGACCTTCTCCTTTCCAGGGGGAAACATCAGTGGAGACCAACACCACTGAGCCCAAGTGGAATGAGCAGATCAGCTTCATTGAGATGTTTCCGCCTCTGTCTAGGAAGATAAAAGTCCAGGTGCTGGATGATGCCAATATAGGTGATGTGGCCATTGCTACACACTACATTGACCTTCAGGAGATCTCAGACCCTGACAGGAATGGTGAGGCCTGGCGTGGCTGCCCTGGGGCAGGACGTCCTGGGCAGCACCATGCCATGCACTTTCTGCTTGGCATGGTGGTCTCCTTGGAGTGGAAGCAGGAGTGGCTGAAGCCCGCTGACATTCTTGTGTCCTGGGCTGTCCTCTTGGGGAAGGTCTCTCTGCAGCAGCACCCTGGAGCATAATGATACCCTATCCCTGTCACTGCAGGCTTTAACCCCACATTTGGCCCAGCCTGGGTGAACCTGTATGGCTCCCCCCAGAACTCGGCTCTGCGGGACATCCACAGGGACCTCAATGAAGGCATGGGTGAGGGCATCTTCTACCGCGGGCGCATCCTCATGGCCATCACAGTGGAGATCTTCAGCAGCCCCAGTGTGGCAGACAGGAAGTTTGGTGACAGGACAAGAGGTGCCCTGAGCAAACTGAAGCTGAAGAAGAACAGTAAAAAATCCAAGGAGAAAGCCAAAGAACTGAGCCAGCTCCAGGGAGAGGGGGAGGCTGGGAACTCTCAGGAGGCCGAGCAGCCTGGGGAGGTCACTGTGGAGGTGGAAGAGCTTCATCCACTCCCCAAGGTGAGTCTTGCTATGCTGATATGGCTGATCCATGCCAGTCTGCGGCAAGGCAGGATGCAGCTGTGTTGATACAATAGCCATCCCTTAGCCTACAAACCTGCTCAGTGGCTTCACACAAGCATCAGCCAAAGCCATGGCTCTGCATGAATGCCTCAGGATTCCTGCTGAGGTCCTGTGGAAGGGCTGACAGGAATCAGCCATGCCCTGGTGCTTAGGCAGTGTTTTGGCACACAAGGCTCTCAGGCTGATTTCTTTCTCCTTGCTCAGAATGTGTTGGGGAGAAAGGATGAATTCCTCCTCTTTGCTGCCTTCTTTGAAGCCACTATGATGGACTCCTCTCTCTGCTCTAAACCTGTCAGCTTTGAAGTCTCTATAGGTGAGTATTCCCCAGGGCCCCATGTCCAGAAACCATGGGAACAGTGTGAATCTCCCTCTGACAGCCAAGTCAGCTCTTGACACTGCCTTGTCATGTCAGCTCGAGAACTTGGGAAGAACGGGGAATGAGTCCAGGGAGCCTGCACAGTCCTTTACTTACCTGAAATGCCTGGATGCTCTTCTGTGGAATTGGAGATTTGCAGCATTTCTATGAAATACCTGTTTGGGGAAAGTTGTTGAAATGCTCCTGGGAAGTGAGGGTACAAAGAAGTAGAAGGGTTTGGTAGCAAGAAAGGGAAACAAAGGGGCAACTGGGATACTGGGCTTGGCCATGTGATACTGAGGGGATATGACAACAGGTGATGGCAAACAATGGTCGGAGAGTGGGTCAAAGCTGGATGGGTGGAGATGCTTGATACTGAGACATTTCCTGAGAGTCCGCTGCTGGCCCCAGTGTAGGGATGTAGATGGTAGTCAGCAGGCACTTGGTGGAGCTGGCAGAACTTGAAGACATACACGAGGGCCTCCTTGCGATTACCCTCTTGGACCTCCTGGCTGTCCATGTGACACTCTGATGGCTGGACGCTACTGAACTGCTAGTTCCCATAAGAGTACATGCCTGTGTGCTTCTCTTGGCAGGAAGTTTGCACTCTGGTTTTGCCAGCTAGTAAACTTCTTTTCTAAAAAAACCTGAATGATCCCACTTACCTGTTTATCATTTAATGCTTAACTTCAAGGGAACTGTGGCAAATCTGAAGAGATTGTGACCAAAGGGTGGCAAAAAGTGGAAAGGGGAGACGTGAAAGAAGAAAGGCAGCCTTTACTGGATGCTGGTTCAGATGGTGAACTGAATGCTGAAATCCTGACTCCAGCTTTAACAGCACTGAATAAATCAGTGACGACAAGTCAGAGACCAGAGCCCATGGAGTATGACAGGTAAGTCTTCTTTATCTTTCTATCCCACCTTCTCTGGAGCTGTCACAGCTTCCCAGGTTGGTTGTTTCGAATGTTAGTAGGGGTGTGCTCAGCAATGTGTCATGGGTTTCTCTTCTTTGCCACCCTGCACCTTGCAGGCAAGACACATAAACAAGCTCTTCTGGTGATATGTTTGCTCTGGAAATGCTGCCTAGTTTGTCCCACAGGCCTGGCAATGTCTTGGTGTTTGCATTGTGAGGCCTGTGCCTGCTACTATTTAGTCCCATAGCAGCAAGAAGTCTTGGCAGCATCCCATGCTCCTGTCACCTTCATTCATTTGAGCATGTGCTGCTGTCTCTACTAGAAACCCTGTGTGCTAGTTTGGGATGGCAAAGGGCAGATCCAGCAGCTTGTATCCATGCCCATGGTGCAGAGCTGAAAACAGCTGACTCCCTGTGAGGGAGACAGAGTTCAGCCTCTGCTCCCTTGCTGTGTGTGCAAGCACAAGTGTTGTGACATGGCATGTACTTCCTGCAAGCAGTCGCTGTAACATCCTCTGCTTGCCACCCTTAGGTCATACAGCTGCCTGCCCATGATGCACAAAAAACCCTGCGTGTATGTGTGGAGCTCCTGGGAGGATCACGCCTGGAGACTCTGCATTTCCAACCGGATTGTCAAGCTGGCAGAGCGCCTGGTAGCTTGTTCAGGGTGTTTGTCTGTGGCATTCTCCCTCCTGGTGTGCTTTTCTTATTGCACGTGTAGTTGTTCTGTGAGACATTTGCCATCCTCACCACCCATGCAAGTCTATGTCTCTCACAGGCCTTAGTCATACCTGCCCTTTAGACAGGTGGGATAAGGCTCATGCTGTGCAACTGCCTGGCGGTGGTTCCTGGAGGGGTGAGTGACATGATATGATGTCTATGACAATAGGTTCTGCTGCAGCCAGTCCTGAGCTGTGTGAGCACTGGGAAGATGATGCTGCAAACAGACTCTCAGCCTCAGGCTGTCATCAAGGGGATGCAGTCTCTTCTGAGGACTTCATCTTTCCCTTTTAGGCTTGGAGATATGAAAGCAGAGCTTGCCACAGTGTGTGTCAGTGACTGTTCAAGGACTGAGACACAAGGTGTTGTAACCACCAGTGTTAAGATTATCCTCAGGCTCTGGAGAGTCTCTGGCAGCACAGTGCTGATCTCCACTCATGAATCCCAACTCTGCAGAGAGGCAGAAGCCAATTGTGGCAAAAGTATCCTTGTAAGATTTTACTCTGATCCCTCAGCCAGGTGCAAGCTTCCTGAACACTGTGATTTCCCCACAGGAGCAGGGGCTGGATCATGTGGAGAAGCTCTTGAGGAGTCCAAAGACTAAAGCAGAAGAGCAACTCAGAGAGGTGCTGGAGGAATTTGTTGCTGGATGCAGGTTAGCATGTCCCTGATTTCCTGAAGTTTCTTGTTTTCAGGTTAGGAGGTCATATCATGTTCTTCCTGGGCTGTGTGCAGCCTTCTCTCTCATCCTATTGAGGTGGACGAGCAGAAGAAAATGAGGATGACCTGGAAAAAGGGCCCTGTAGCTCTTCAAGCTTGGAGAGGAGACCCCAGTCCTGTTCTGGGAATCAGAGGGGTCATAGACGGCAGCCTTAATGTTCCTGGACTCCTGTGTGTTTCCTAAATGCAAAGGATATTTCCTTCACTCTTTTCAATCATCCTGTCAAAGGTGTTTCAGTCCCCGTGACTGACCTGTGGGGGCTGATATGCACTTCGGTTCATAGTGCAACAGTAGAGAGGGAGTCTCAGATGCTGAGAACCTCCAGTGTAACTTCCAAACCAACAAGCTTGCAGAAGAGAGAGCATTGCAAAAAAGGGAGGCTTCTCATGTATCTGGATTGGTACCAGGGATTTGGTGCTTGTGTCCCTGCTGTGCTCAGCCTGCTGGGGTCAGAGGATACAGAGTCTGTGCTACTTTTCTCATTGCAGGCAATATTCACTCAGTGCAGAGCGAAAAACAATGGCTCATCCAAACAACCTGGACAGATGTCGGACAAAATACCTGATGCGCAACATTGTAAGTTCCACAACTTGGTGGTGGGTGGTGGGAGTCTGTGCAATCCCTGCTCTGGGGGATGCTTCTGGAGGACCAGCAGGAATTGATGCTAAGACGGAAACCTGGGGCTAAGACTCATGATATCAGTTTTCAACTGATAGGCTTTTACTACAGCATCTCTGATGTTCTGTTCACAGCAATACAACTTCCAGCACAGGGAACAGAGACAGGGTCTGGCCATGGCTGCCCGCAGTTTTGTGCAGATGCTGTGCCCTGATGCCTTCCTTCGTCTCTTCTGGGGGACATGTGGTTGAACACGTGCATATTGCTGCCCAGTATGTTGTTGGAGGCCTTTTGGTGCACCGCATTCCTGCAGCCAGTTTTGTGGGGGCTCACTGAGATCCACTGCTCCTGGAAACTCAGCCCCTTGGCTGGATACGTATCAAGCCGGTCTACAACAGGCATTCATCTGTCTCTCCACAGAAAGGGCACCACCTGGGCACTTATCACCCTGCACGCAAAACCAACTAGCTGAATGAGAGCGCAGTTACATACCCTCCAGCATAGCAAAGCATGGCTGTAGTCATAGTCCCCATCAGACTACAAAGCTTTGACTAAAATGCAGTGACAGCAGCATAAGTAAATTATTAAATTTAAGCATGTCTGGGTCCCAGCTCCCTTCCCTCTTCTTCCTTGCATGTCATCACCTGAGCTATGGTGAAGGTATTCTACTAAGCCTGAGACACTCTGGAAGAAGGACCTGCCCAAGAGATGAGTTTTCTGGCCTTGCCAGTCCCTAGTGGGTCTGCACCCTGAAGGCCTTCTGGATTTAATTATTATTTTTGGTTCACCCCAAAGTCTCTCCTCAGATGTGTACTAATGGAGGTGAAAGCCTAGTCCTGCATTGCAGTTTCCTACATCTTTGTATTCCCATACTTGTGTGGCCCCAAGTTGCTCCTTGGTGAAAGTCTCCCTACCAGGCACTATCTGGAGCCTTAGATCACCAGCTTCTGAAATGTTTATTCCTTAGACGTCTTTCTGCCTCAAATGATTTTAAAGCTCATGGACTTCTGTTACTGGATGGTATTGGCCGAGCTGATGATTTACTGGCATCTCCAGTATTTGGCACCCTTTGCTAAATGGGTTGTGACAGGTTTATGGAGGTTTGCTCTCAGCAACTGGGCAGTGAGGCATGGTGGAGGTCAGAGTGCGATGGGGCAGGATGGACGTGGTCAGCACACATTGGGCTCCCTGCAGAGCCCCCGTGTGGGATGGCAGTGGGGCATGGCTGGTCGTGTGACAGCTGTGCTTTCTGTTCAGATCCTGTATGCAAAGCAGGGGCTGCGTGTGAGGCGGCACCTGACTCGAAACAACATCAAGGAGAAGGTTAAGGAGACAAGGAGGGTCGTGGCAAAGCTACGCTTCATGGCTAAAGAGGTACAACTGCTCCTGGGGCACCTCTTTTCTGAGTGGGAGAGGGTAGGCAAGGAGAGCATGCTGGGCTGTCTGCCAGGGCTCTCACCAGTCTGAGTTGAAGCTTTTCCTCTGCTGTCATTCCTCACTGTGTAAAATTCCAAGTTCCAGCTGCTGGAACTTACCTTGTTTCCTGTTAATAACTCTAATGAGGGATGAGGCCAGGCAGCTTTGCAGGGCTTTTAGTGGCAGAGCAGGGGTCCAAGTAGATAAGCAGTGGGTAGGAGGCAGAGCTGGGCCAGCTCCAGGCCTTCTGGGCCTCTCTGCCCCACCAGCCCAAGGCTGTGCCTGCAGCAGACAGTCAGCCTGGGAAAACAGCCTTACCTGTGCTGCCTGCACTCCACTCCCACTCTAGGACTTACCCTAGATACTTTCTGCAAATTCATATTCTGCATTGGAATATCTCATTCATAGCAAACACTCTCCACATTCAGAGTTTCATTGTCTCTATTTTAAGTAACTGAAAAAATCAGCGTTGTTGTGTCAACCAGAATGTCATGTTTGCTGACATAAGGTGGACAGATGCTGTTGCAGTTTGGAGAAATCTTTCACCAAGTGAAGTCAAATCATTTTCACATCTTTAGCTGTGTGAAGGTAGAGTGATGAACAATTGTAGTGATTGTCTTCCCAAGTCACCATTTCTGTGATGGAGCCCTGCTCTTCTGGGTATGCTTGAAGATCTGCCTGTCCATGGGAAGTGAGGAATGAATTTGGTTTGCTTTGCTTGTGTGTGTGGCTTTTGCTTTCCCTATTAAACTGTTTTTATCTCAACCCATGAGTTTTTCACTTTCACTTTTTGAATCCTCTTTCCCATGCTACTGGGGGACAGTGAGCATCTGCATGGACAGAGAGCGACTGCATGGGGATGAGTTGCCGGCTGGGGTTAAACCACAATACCTGCAGTCATATTGCAGGGCTGACTTTCAGAAGCACTTGGCCAAAGTTAGACACTTTGTTTGCTTCTGGATCTCTAAACTGCCATGCAGCCAGCAGTCCTTCTTGTGAGATGAAGCTTTCACTGTGTCAATGAAAGGAAGATAAGACATGTGATGTTCCTTTCCTTCCTCCCTTTAGCCCCAGTGCACTCTCCCTGATGTACTCATCTGGATGCTCAGCAACAACAAGCGTGTGGCATATGCCAGAATTCCTGCACAAAACATCCTCTACTCAGTAGTTGAAGAGGAGAAAGGCAAAGACTGTGCAAAGATACAGACTGTCTTTATGAAGGTAGGGTTTATACCAAAACATTGTGCTCTTGCTTGCTTCATGCTCTTTCCCCCTCCTTGCCTTCAGCCCTCCTTCATTAAATCCTAGAGTTTACAAGCAAACACAGCTCTCACTCCACCACTGCCTTTTGCCTCTGCCAATGCGGTGCTCTGCCTCGTGTGCTCTTTAGTCAGTCTCTGGCTGACCTTGGTCTGAGATGCGAAACCTGCTAAACCTTCTGTGCTTTCAGGTCCCTGGCTTACACACTGGTGAGATCTTTGCCAAACTGGAAATCTACATGTGGCTTGGGGTAACCAAATATGCGAAAAACTGTTTGGCAGAGCTGCCTGAGGAGTTCAAGTACCTTTCTGAGAGCGAGCAGGAGATAGGCCAGCTCTCAACATACAGCCCTCCCAGCCAGCTCAGCAGGGATGGTAAGTGCAGATGACAGTTCTCCACGTGAGCAGAAGAGCAGGGAGGTGAGAGGTCCTGTCCATGGGTTAGCATCTGTGGTGGTGCATTGTCCCCTCACAGCCCTTAACCCCTAGGCCACACTGTGATCTGAGAACTATAATGTCTGAGGATTAGGACCTGATCTAGTGTCATCTCCAAGGCATGACTGGGAGAGGTATGTCCAGTTTGATCTCATGAGGACGTATTTACACACAGTTAAAGCAGCAGACAGGACAGGTGCTTTGTATGCACTGAATGTTCTGCCAAACTGACAATGGGCATGAGGTCTGCCCCTCTGCTGAGCAGATGGTCACAGCAGAACATTGCACATTTCACATGTCACATGTCTTGTACTTCCCAGAGGTCTCTGAGGAGCTTGCTGAGCTTGTCTTGCTTGGTGAAACCTCTTGAGATGTACTGGTCTGAGAACCACAGTGAGCGCCCCTAGAAGTGGTACCCATTCCTCACAGGATGTGCGCACTCCTATCTGGCTGGTCTTCTCCTTTAGGCATTTTTTTTTGCCTCATACATAACTTGACTGGGGACCTGCTTTCTCCTTTTCTTACCAGATTTCAGCTATTTCCAGCTCCGAGCCCATCTGTATCAGGCTCGAGGGATCCTGCCTGCAGATGATAATGGCCTTTCAGATCCATTTGCAAAAGTGGTGTTTTCAACTCATTGCCAGACCACCAGGGTGAGACCACTTAAACTCTTGCCTCTATCATCTTGACAACTTGGGGAGAGAAAAATGACCATGCCCTCACTGACGGCCAGTGCTGTGGCAGTCCCCCTGGACTTTAGTAACTCCAAGCACTCAGGAGTCTGTGCTCTGGACATTATGATTATGTTCAGAGAACATTTGACAATCAGTGAGCATGGTCTCAGAGGTGGATTGGCATGTGCTAGTTGGTCGTGAGTGCTGACTCCACACTTTTACCACTTGCCCTCCTGCCAGCCACCAGCTGCATGTAGCCATGTGGGAGAGGGAATCAGCCCAGAGTTCCTCACTTTCCTGCATGTGGTTTGTTTCCACTGACTGTGGAGCACTCAGACCTTCTATCTCTGTCTGCAGATGCTGGAGGAGACACTGAGCCCTATGTGGAATGAGCTACTTCTGTTTGACCAGCTTATTATTGACGGGAAAAAAGAAGAGTTGAAAACAGATACCCCCATCATTATAATCAACCTTTTCAGCCACAATAAATTTGTAAGTATGGCTGTGCTGCCCTAATCCTGTAGTTTCCAGAACAGGGAAGGCAGAGGAGCTCTGTCTGAGTGCTGCCACTTCTCTGTTTTGTTTCCATGACTCAGCTTGGTCCTGGTCCTCTGATGACTGTGTGAGTCCTGGGGACTGTGACCGAGGTTAAGACTTTCTGACTCAGAGATGCTCTGAACTAGGGCCTTATGAGTGCTCATTGGATACAGGATCTTTTCTTTTTGAAGAAACACTATGCCTCTCCCATCTCCTGTCCTGCTTCCTTGGCAGGCTCACATTGCAGACAGCTCGTAGTCTGGGGGAACTGCTGTTGCTTTTAGGGCTGTTCCTTTCCCTGTGTCCCCAGGTGTCATCAATCATTCCTACTCAGTCCTCCCTTTTCTCTCTTCATTAGTGCTTTAAAGTCACTCTGTCCCCTGGGGCTTCTTTGTTATCCTAAGGCTAATGACATAACTCACACCTGATTCTCCTGTGTAGCTCAGGAGCTTTCCTGGGGTTCCCGTACAAGACAAACACTGTCATACTGGGGTGAATCCAGAGGACCAAGATGGTTTGAGTTGGAGCACAGGACAGAGGAGAGCTGAGTATATTCAGCCTGCAGATGTTGAGGGAAAGCCGGTGTCTTATTGCTGTCTGCAGCTAGCTGGTGGGAAAGGGTGGAAAAGGTCAGTTCAGACTTCTCATGGAGGTACTATGGGGCACAATGGCAAACAATGGGCACAAATTGGAACAAGAGTAAAATCCATCATGACGTAAGGAAGAAATTTTTACACAGAAGTAGATCAAATGCTGGGCCTGTAGTTCAGAGAGCTTGTGCTATATCCATCCTTGGAGATACTCAAACCTTGTCTGGAAGAGACTTTGGAAAACCTGTTTTGATGTCCTCTGGTACATGTGCCCGGCCACTAGTCCAGTTCTGCATGGAGATGGACTGAGAATTAAGTGGAGCTGCTGCAGGCATGCCCTATCTGCTCCTAGCTCTGCATGGAGCAGAGGAGAGGATGGCATGCATGGAAGAATGGTCTTTTGCTGTCCCAGATTGGCTGGAATTAGTGGTGGTCTTTGAGGTGGTGAGATAACACAGGGATGATTTGACTCATTCCCCTCTTTCTTTCAGGGCTCCCCTGAGTTCCTCGGGCAGGCCTTTGCTGTCCCACAGGTGAAGCTGGTCGATGAGCCATACACGAAACCTGCCCTGCAGTTCTTTGATTTCTACAGAGGCACCAAAGCAGCAGGAGAGCTCATTGCCACTTTTGAGCTGATTGAGCTGGATTACGGTGGCTATTTGGAGGTAACAGGCTTGTAGGAAGCTGTACATTGTTGCCAGCTCTCTGAGGAGACCTATGTGGATGAGGAGCTGATTACATTGGGCCCAGCAGAGTATTCCAAGTTGGAGTCCACATCTGGTTTTCAACTGAAAGGAGGCTGCAGGGACAGCCTGTCAGAACAGAACAAGAGGAGGGGGAGAGGGGGCATGGCATGGCATGGCATGGCGTGGAATAGAAATGACTTTCATTTCCTTTTGTGTCCTTGTTCCACCTGTCCAGCCGTCAGTGCCTGAGGATGTGGAGCCCAAGGAGCCTGACTACCTGGAAGACCCTCAAGCTGGACGGTTCATCATCCCTGAGGGCATACGCCCAGTACTGAAGGAGTTTCGCATAGAGGTGTGCTGCCTTCTGCTGCACTGGCTTCCCCCTCAAGCTGCCCCGGGTAGAGGGCAGGGCCTGGGGAGGAAGTCCAGTTTGCAGCTCAAATGTGCCTGTGAGGCCTGAGCAGATGCCAGAAATGGAGGTGCTTGACATGAGGGAGAAACCATCTCAGTAGTTCAACAGGCAGAGCAACTGGGCTGAGAGAGCAGGCCCGTGTCTCTCCTGGGGGCTGTGTCCTGTGGGTGGGGGGTGGCAGCATGGGCAGTGTGCAGGCTGCATGGCCGTGCTGTGCTTGGCATGTCTTGGGCAGCAGCTTCATATTGTGCTTCAGATCCTGTTCTGGGGCCTAAGGGACCTGAAGCGGGTGAACTTGTTCGAGGTGGATGAGCCCCAGGTGATCATTGAATGTACTGGCAAGAAAGTGGAGTCAGAGGTGATCGTGTCCTACAAAGAGAATCCCAACTTCACTGAGCTGGTTAAATACATGGATGTGGTGAGTGGGAAGGGGGATCCTGCCATGCTAGAGTGCACTGGGGCCACCCTCCACCCGTGCACTGCCTCACTGCATGGGGCAAGATAGCAGGAGGGGAGCTGCTTCTGGGATTTTGCTCTCCCATGGCCACATGGTTCAGCTGCAGATCAAAGCCTTTGTGAAATTGCCCACCAAGAGTCATCTCAGCCTTGGCCTGTCACTGCAAGGCTTTGGTTTTTGGGCACAGCTGCATGGTGCCGGCAGGTTTCTTCTTGTGTGGTAGGGCTGCCATAGTTTGATAGCCCAACACAAGTTGACCACCCTTGCTCCTGTGAACCCCATGAATGGTTCTTTTGCAGGAACTCCCTGAGCAGG
Source organism: Atrichornis clamosus (assembly GCA_013400975.1). Classification (NCBI taxonomy): domain Eukaryota; kingdom Metazoa; phylum Chordata; class Aves; order Passeriformes; family Menuridae; genus Atrichornis; species Atrichornis clamosus. The sequence goes on from WBMZ01014484.1 coordinate 30,220, forward strand.
TATACCTGCACCCTCCCCTCAGCATCTTTGTGGTGGAAAAGCGTGCATTTGGACGCACTGTGCTGGTGGGTAGCCATATTGTGTCCGATGTGATGAAATTCTCTCCCAGAGAGTTGAAGAAGGAACCAGACGATGTGCCCAAAGGTGAGCTGCTTGGAGAGGCTCTCATGTAGACAACAGGCAGATTTTGCCAGTGGCAAAAATCCCTGGCTCTTCCACTCCCTCTTAGCCAGGTGGCAAAGTCCTCTCCCTGGAATCACAAGGTCATAGAATCACAGAATGGTTTGGGTTGGAAGGAAGCTTGAAGATCATCTTGTTCTACCCTCTGCCATGAGCAGGGACACCTTCCACTAGACCAGGTTGCTTCAAACTCCGTCCAACCTGGCCTTGAACATTTCCAGGAATGGGGCAGCCACAGTATCTCTGGGCAACCTATGCCAGGGCCTCACTCACCCTCACAGGGAAGAATTTAGTGAGTGAGACCGACATCTTAAGGCAACTGGTCCATTGGAACCAAGGATTGAAAAGTTTTCAGTTCTCTCACATTGTTAGGTCAAGGTCTCTTCATGAGTAATGGTTTAGCTAAATAGCTCTATGATAGCAACAGCCAGTGTTCCTGATCTGGAAGCATGAAGGGGAAGAAGCCAAAGATTGATCCATCTGTGGTTGTTTATGAGTAGGGAAGGTATATCTCATAATTCCAAATTCCTGGCAGTCAGCAGCAAGCACGTTGATACTGGTGGCCAGTCTCAGTACTGTACTTGGATTTCCAGTAGTTTTTTTGCAGAAAACTATGAAAAGCTTTAAATTCAATCACATTATAGTGTTTTAACAGGGAGGGTTTTTGTGTGGCCAGAACATAGAAAGTAGTAGGCTGAAATAAATGCGTGGAACCATGAAGCTCTTTTTTTTAATCTCAGCTCGGAAAGTCTCATCTCACCATCTTCCATCTCAGACTGTGATAAATGTTGGACTGGCAGCTGGTGACCCAGATTCCAGCACTCACCCTCTTAGTTTTGTGAAGGTGAGTGATGTGTTGGGCCCAAGAAACTTAGAAGCTTGGAAAGCCAAACTGCAGGTTAAAAACAAAAAAGTAAGTTCAGAAGTTCAGAGTTGTTTCAACCACCAGGTTTTGCTCTTGACCGAAACACTCCTCTTTCCTGCCTACTCATTGGCACTGCCATGTGCAGGGGCTCTGGCACAGAGAGGCAAAAGAGACCTGCCCTATGCCCTGAGAACTGCTTTTTTTTTGTAGCAGAGCACATACCTGGGGCCACAGGTAGCTTTGCACTTCCTGTGCTCTGCCTAAGAGCTGAGCCTCTGCCAGAGGCTCCCAGGACACTGGAGTAGGGTGCATGAGTGTTCTGGTTGGTCATTTCCTCCCTCCGAACCCTTTTCTTTGTTCTCTTAAGGCTCCTTTGAAGAAAATTCCTATCAATAAGCTTATAAAGAAGGAAGGTAAATATGAAGAGGAAAAACCAGAACTGGAAGAATTGGATTGGTGGTCCAAGTACTATGCATCCCTGAAAGAAATGTATAACCAGGTAATATTTTGTGACAGCTGCCAACAGAGGGTAAAAGAGGCTACACTGGCATGAGGAAGATGTTTTCAACAATGCTGAGTGTCACAGGAGCTCTCCTGGCATGGATCTGCAGGAAGATGTGGACTTTTGTGTGTCAAGCAAACTTAAGGTAGCCAGGTATCAAGCATCTACCAGGTGGGCTGATTTCAGCAGGTAGTGGGTATTGAAACATGCCTGAAGCTTGGTGCCCAAGAGGTGTGAGAATGAGACAGCTTCTGTTGAGGGACTCCTCAAAATGTGACGTTGCTGATTTTAACAGGGGCTTTCATGCTGCTTACTCTGTCCTGGTTATGTCCCAGCATGTGTTCTGGGAGCAGATCTGCTCCAAATTTCTTTTTGTGCCCTATTCAACTTAAATCCCAATCAAAAGAAGCCAACAGGAGGATCTGGGGAGAAGAAAAGGTCATTAAGGCACTCATTGGTTACTGTCCTGCAATGATGTTATTGCTGAATGATCTCAGGGTAGATTTTACTGACTCTGCTTGCAAGAAAGTGTTGTCAATGTCCTGTTCTTGGAGGTAGAAGCCTTTGCTGTCAGGAATCTGAGGTGACTGTTTATGTGTGTTTCAGGCATGCAATGATGAAGAAGATGCTGAGAATAATGACCTGAATGATGTAGGTGAGTCCCTAGCAATACCCCACCCTTTAGCGGGGAGAACCAGGAGTTTACACCACCCCAGAGGGTACTGGGCTTGTGGGAATGGCATCTAAGCAGACCTTGCAACATTCAGCAACAGCAACATAAAAGTGAGCAGAGAGGCTGAAGACACTGACAAGGGCTAACAGGATATTTCAAGTTGAAAACATCAAACTTTCCTCAAAAAAGTTTGGAAAATAGTCAGAAAAGTCCTGGGAAATAGTGAAGTCTTGTAAAATTTTGTTAAGGCAAGTGCTTTCCTAAGTGAGCAAAATGCAGAAAAATCATCTGCAGGGATTGTCTGGGTGAGACTGGGAAGCAGTGGTGGGATGGAGAGAGGATGGTGGACAGGTAAAACTGTCCAGGACCTGGGCATCACTCTGTGCACATGGGTTACTCATCTGGGGTACAGGATTCACTATGAGGTAACAGAAAGACAGTAATATTCCTTTTATTATCTGAGACCAGCGTTACAGCAATAGATTCAGGTTTGCAGAGGTGTAAGCAGTGACTCACCTAGCTCTGACCTGGGGAAGTGTGAGTGTAAGTATAGAAATTATGTAAATACAAGTTAAGGAGAGGACTTGAGGGTATCTGCATGCCATTAGTGCTCAAGGGACATGGAACCTTGGAAAATGGGACAAGGATGCATCCACTGTGTCCTTGGTTTGGTGGTGCCCCTGAGAAAGGTCTAGACATGGTCTCTCCAGGCTCAGCTGGCTTTGCCCAAGTGGCAGTGATGCTTCAGTTAGCCACCTACACCAGCAGTCCAGCAAATAAGTACTCATCCAGACAGGAGGGTGAGCTTTTCTTTGTGCCTTCCCTGACAGCCCCTGTGAGCTTGTCTAACCACCTTCCTCCACTTGTTTTCTGCCCAATTCCTGCCTGAAAAGCAGCCATGCAGGCAGGAAGTAGGTCTGTGCTGGTCTTTGTCCCCACACCCATCCAGCCATGCCTTGCTGGAAAACCTGAGATGCTGGAAGGATACCTGTTACTAACAGCAATAGCTTCAGTTGCCCTGACACAGGTCAAAGCCCTGGGTGAAAGCAGAAGCGGTGACTGGGGTAATGTCATGTACAGACACTTGAAATGATGGACAAAATCAGAGTGTTTCCTAATCTCTTAATGCCATTTCTAGATGGAGGGAATTTAAATGCATCCTCCATTGATGTGGAAGCAGAGGATGAGGCAGTGATTGAAGCTGAACCTGTTCAACCCAAGAGGAAGCTCATTGCTACCCTTCAGGTGATAATTGGGGTGACCTAGTCTCTTTCAACCCTGGCCCCTTGTCCATGTCCTCCTCACCTTCCTGAAGTGGAATTTATACTGGGAGGAGAACCTGCAGTGTGTACTGAGGTCCCATCATTGTTGGACTTTCATACAGTTGGTGAGACCTTGGAGCCAAGCTGGAATGTGCATCCACATCCAATGCTGGCCCTGGGGGAATACAGGAAAAGCATAAAACCCTTCACTGAGTAATACAGGGGTAAAGTAGGACTAGGTGATACGGTTGAAGCAGGAAAAGGATAGTCTTTCTGACTCTCCTCCCCTTTAAGATGGCAGGAAAAGGCCCAAAATGACTTTCTACTTACTTCAGATCTACAACTCTGAGCTGGAAAATGAGTTTGGTAATTTTGAAGACTGTTTGTGTATTTTCCCCCTTCATCGAGGCAAAACAAATGAAGATGAAGATGGAAATGAGGATGAACGTTATGTGGGGAAGTACAAGGTACTGTTTCATTTGGATGACATTTGTGCTGCATGTGAAAGAAAATCCTTACGACCTGTATTTTAGAGCAAGCCAACACCAGCAAAGCCTTGAAGAGTGCATGGGTGTGCAGGGTGATATGAGGTTGTGCTGCAGCATGGCTGGGGTACTGTTGGTGCCTGTTGAAGCAATTGTGTACTGTGGTCCTGTGTTAGCTGATAAATCCATCCTATTTAGATTTTTTAGCTGCTGTAAGGAGAAAGCAGGAAGCATAAAGGACTCATTCTGATTGGGGCCTCTGGATATATTCAATATGCACATAAGAATTAGTAAGCTTCAGTGGTTTCAAAATTAGCAAAACTTATTTAAAAGAGGCATAATTCTCCCACCCAGGAGCTCCTGAAGACTCTGAAATATCAGCTACAGAAGCTGTAGCTGTCCCTGGTGTCCTCTGTCTTTGGCACTCCATAGTGCCTGGAGGTCCTCAGATCTGACATTGGCAGTGGTCTGACAACCTGCAGCCTAAATTGCAAGCAGGGATTGCCTGGGCCATGTGGACATGATAGGGCCTTTGGGAAGGACTGTCCCCATGGGCACAGTGTGTCTGTGGTCTGCATGGAGAAATGGCTCTGGTTTTCTAGGTGGCAGGTGAAGCTAGTCTTGGTGGCTCTAATCCTTTCAATGTTCTCTTTTGTATCCAGCTGTCCCTTGACATGTGTTTTCTGCAGGGCTCCTTCTATGTCTACCCCACTGAGGAAGCTGTCACAGAGCCCAAGGTCTCCCAGGGCATTCCAAGGAACAGACCTATAAAAGTTCTTGTAAGAGTTTACATTGTTAAGGTAAGTCTCTGGTGGAGGTGACTAATGCTTGGAGGTCTCTGCTCTCCCTATGGACCTTCTGCCATTCTCTACTCAGTAAATGTGAACAGTGGCACTTCTGAAAAATGTGATGCTGGCTTGAAGCCTCTGCCAGTCCAGTGGAAGTCATCTACACCATGTCCATGGAGAGTCTTCCATGCTTTGTAGCTTCAGCTTCACTTGATGCTAAAAGGCCAGTTGGGCATTTCTTTGCTCCTTACATCTGCTTTGAGATCATGAGCAAGTAGGTGGGTCCACAGCTGGAGTCATGGCTTGCAGGGTGAGGATTTGTGTGAGAACAAGTGGCTGTTTCACTGCTGGGGCAGGTACTGAAGGGACCTGACCAAGCAGGCTCAGGTGGTGACAGGTCTGTGCAGTGTTCTTTGTGCAGGTTGTTCTCCACAGCTGTGTACAACTGTACCTCTTGTGTATTCCAGGCTACGAATCTGTCTCCAGCAGACCCCAATGGCAAGGCGGACCCCTACGTTGTGGTGACTGTGGGGCAGCAGCAGAAGGACACAAAGGGGCGATACATCCCAAAGCAGCTCAATCCTGTGTTTGGAGAGTATGCTGGAAGTTTTAATCTAGCAGATTTAATAGGAATGGTGCAAATCTGAGGCTTGGAATGTAGCTCAGCATGTGTGGTTTTCTGTTCCTTTTTGATGGAGAATTTTGTGCTTTAACACAAATTTCCTGGGCATGTCTCTTGCCTCCAGCTAACTCAGGAGCCATTGTGTTTTGGGTTAGAAGATGAGCAAGCCCAAGGACTTGATTTAAAATTGAAAGCCAAGCATTGGAGAGCTTTTTCCCTTTCTCCAGGCCCTCTATCCAAGGACATACATTCCTGGAAAAGTAATTCCTTTGCTTGAACATGCACACTGAAAACTGTACACACTGAACTTAGAGAGAACCAAAGTCTGTCAGAGTCCTTCGAGTTGTCAAATATGGTTCTTAAATGTGTAGGATGAACATAGCAGAGCCTGTGTTTCATTTCCATCCTCTTTGCTAACTGCACTTTCCCTGTCTGCTTCTGTCCAGAGTTGTGGAGATGATAGTCTCCTTTCCCATGGAATCAGAACTCACTGTGGCAATATTTGACCACGATTTGGTTGGATCTGATGATCTCATTGGGGAGACCAAGATTGACTTGGAGAATCGATTCTACAGCAAGCACAGGGCCAACTGTGGAGTGGCTGCACAGTATGACTTGTAGGTACCAATGCGACACATTAGGGCGCCATAGACTCATTCCTCTCACCTGCCACATGTGGGTAACAGAGGTCCTCTTGTTCTGCAATACAGAATATGCATCCGCAGGTGCTCCACAGATTCCCTACAAGTTACATGTATAACTCTATATCTCTTTAGACTCCTACTAGCTTCCTGTGATAGGTCTAATTCCTACTGCAAACTAACACACCTTGCATAAAATAGCAAAAAAAAGTCTTTACTGCATTCATACTGGTGCTCTGTGAGAAAAGCGCTTGCTTGACACTGACCTCTTTCAGAAAGTATGGCAGTTTCTCTGGCAGTAGCTGATTTTGTAAGCAGTGACACTCAGAACATCTGGTTTCCTTTGGCCTCATTCCATACGGATTCTCTGGTGTCTTTGGCCAGTTTTCTGTAAATTTATCCTACCTTGCTTTTGGAGAATTAGCTGTGGGTGTGGAGCTGAGTACCCAGCATAGCCAAAACCTCTTTCCTACTTAGGAACTTAGAGCTTAGCAGCTAGAATTGCTCCTGTTGCTGCTCAGAAGCTAATGGTTCTGTGGGGTACAAGTCCAGCTTGTTTTGGGACAGAGTTTGTTAAGATTTTCATTCATTAAGCTTTTGTATAACCCTTTTAAGCCCAGTGAAAATCTGAGCAAGGTTCTAGTGACATAGCCTGTGCTGTAGGGAAGGAAGGGTGTTTCACAGCCTAGAAAAGAAACCTGTTTTGTCTAAGCTGAAGAAGTTCTCGATGTTCTCTTTTTCCATGCAGAAAAGGCTACAACATGTGGCGAGATGCTTTTAAACCCACACAGATCTTGGATAGTTTATGCAAGAAAAACTCAATCCCTGCTGCAGAGTACAGATGGGAAGAGGTCAAAGTGGATAATAAAGTATTCAAGGTCCCTCCAGAGGCTTTTCCTGAAGGTACAGAGGGCTTGTTGAACCTCTCCCTTAAACAGCTGCCTGTGTTCAGCAATGCAAGTGCTGGTGGAAGGTCTGGGAGCCCACCAGCCTGAGGTGTCCAGACTGGCTCCCCTGCTCTGTGCCCTGCATACCCCAGGTTTTTGGGTCACTGCAGGGTGCATCCTTGCTGTTCAGTGTCCTGGTTTCGGTGGATGACACTGTTGCACTGGGGGAAGATGTGATCCAGGACATTAGGTCCCAAAGTGGCTTCCCAGGCAGTGAGTGGAACAAAGTAAACCCACTTGCATGGCAGTGTTGGTCATGGAGGTTTGTTGTATGCCAGCTTATTCTGGTGGGTGGCACTGTCACAAAGCTGTACCTTCACCTGCTCGTGATCACTATCAGCAAGATGCTGAAGTTCTTTTTTTGTTTGTTAGGTTTTTTTGGGGGGGAGTTTTCTTTGTTTGGGGTTTGGTTTTGTTTTTTTGGGGGGTTTTTTTGTTTGGTTGGTTGGTTATGATTGGGTGGTTGCTTGGGTTTTTTTGTTGGTGATGGTGGTTTTTTGGTTTTTTTTTTAATGGGGGGATGCTTTTTCAGTTTTCTTTCCTGTTTTTAGCTGACTTTATCCAGGAATGTTCTCTGCTTCCAGTGGCTTTGGGTGCCTTGGGTGGTTCCATGCTGTCCATACTACTGTTGATCTGTACCTTGTGGGCAGCTTCTGCTTCTCCTTTGCTGTTTTTCTTTCCTTCTAACTGGAATTACAAACTCTGAGCCAAGGCCACAGATGTCCAAGAACACACCAACCTTACACACCCTCCACCAGCAGAGAACTTCCCTGGGCACAGGCTGGCCCCTGCTACAGCCGACACCTGTGCGATTGAATCAAGTCTGGAGCAGATACAGACTGCTTGTGGATGGCTGAGTACTGCAAGACAGTGCTATGTAGCGTGTAGGAAGGATGACCCCTGGTCTTACCTGCTCAGAGCGGAGACACCTACATGTATGGCCAACTTTACTTTCTGCTTGTTTCAGTGCAGCTGTTCCTCAGTTTTCTGCTGGTCTCTATGGCTTATGTGAAGAAGGGAAAAGAAATCCTGCTCAGGAGAGGGCAAGGAGCCTCCAAAAGCCCTTTCCCCTGTTTTTCAGGTCACTGGGTAGCTTGGGAGGGAGAAACAATGTGCTCTCCTGATGTTCTCTGACAGCTGGCTCTGGTTCCAAGATAGCTACAGCTGGTGCCCTGTGAACCTCTACTGTGCTTGAGCACTGCTTGGAATGGTTTAGGTCTCAGACTGATCCCCAAGGGGCAGATGCTCTCCATAAAAGCAAGGGTGGGTGGGTCATCATGCCCTCACCTGTTGGCTCTGGCTTTTCTTCCACCAGCAGTGTTTGGTCTTGAACTGCCATTTGGCTTCACTGTGCCAAAGGAGTCAATTAGTCGCATGGAGTGTTCATTAACAGAGAGCATAGCTGCATGTCCTGAGAGTGGCAAGTAATGCTTTCCAGTAGCACTTCTCTGGCAAAAACTCATCCATGGATCTGTTGGCACTACCACAGAGGTGTGGGGACTTAAACTGCCCCAGAGGATCACATCCTCCTTGTTGTCTTCTGAACCTTTTTCCCAGAGCCATAGTAAATTCTTTTTTGCCCTTTCCGTTGTATTTCACTTGGCTTGTTTTCCTGCCTGCCATATCTCTCACCACTGCAACATATTGAACTCACTCCCTTCATTTTTGCCCTCCTGCTTCTCCCCGTTTCATTTTCTGGGGAGGTTCTTGTTTGTCCAGTCCATCATCTACTGTTACCTGTGCTAGTGACTGATGTCCTAATGTGACTCTTGCTGACCAGAAGGCTCTATCTTCTCCCTGGCTGTGTCCTGCTTCAGAGGCCTCTGTGAGGAACAATAGAGGACTGGCAGATGAGAACTTGTCAGTGGATGAAGAACATAAGGCTTTGTACGTCCTGCAGCACTGGGAAGAGATGCCAGGATATGGGTACAAGCTGGTACCAGAGCATGTGGAAATCCGGTCTTTGTACAACCCGGAGAACCCTGGACTTGTGCAGGTGAGATGTGTTTCTGTGCCCAGCCTAGGCATTTTCTTGGGGAAGGACATTCTGGACAGCTGGTTCCCACCCCCTGTCTGATCTCCTGTTGTCATTTTGCCTCATCCTGTCCTGTTGCCTCATCGTGGCATGAATCCTACGCATTGTCCCTTCCTGGGTGGGTAACTGGAATTGTGTCTGTGGATGGCTGACGCAGCTATGAAGTGAGGACATTGGTCTCGGTTGTCCTTTACTCAAATCTACCCTCTGACCTCTCATCATGCTTCTGAACACCCTTTCCTGAAGGAACCTCTGTCCATTGATGATGTGTTCACAGTGCTGGTGACCCAGAGTTCTTCCTGTCTCCTTAGGCTGTGTAGCAATGCTCTGATGAGGTTGCTGTGTGGGTGGCAATAGACCTGCTCTGCCTTCTGAGCCCTGCCACATGCACAGCTGTGGGTTGTGGTATCCTTGCCTATCCATGCCTCCTCCTCTGCATTGTCCCTTATCACTGCTGTTTTGCTCCTATGCAAGAGCCTTGTTCTGCACCCTTGGCATGTCGTAACTGCTGGCTGGAGGAGAAACGTCCATCCTTAGTTTTATGCAGTGCAGTCACCTAAATGCACCATTTTAATGTCCTGCACTAAACATCTCCTGTTCTCTTGGGTACTGGAGGTTTGAACAAAGCAGAGTTCTGCAGTCATGCTGGCTTTGGTTAGCATTGAAAATGCACGTGGGGAGGGCAGAGTCAGACCCAACACTTTTTCATTTTCTTGGTTTTGCTTAAGCATGGCATCACCACATGCTCCTTATTAAGACAGAGGGTTATGTTTGGCTCTGTTTGAAATGAATTCAGTGCAGGTCAAGTGGTTTTTCTTGGGAGCAGAAACAAGCAATTTTTGGTAGCCTTAATTTTTTCCCTGTCTAAAATCCAGTCTCGTGTCACTCTCAAGTGTGGGAAGGGAGAGAACCAAGCAGTGGCTTTCTGGTGAAAACTTTCTTTGCAGGACAAAGCCCTTGTGCTTTTGAAGAGCTGGAGAGTTGTCTGTCTTCTGAAGTCTCTCTGCTGTCTTCTCTCATCAGGGCTCCTTGCACATGTGGATTGACATGTTTCCAAATGATGTCCCTGCACCACTACCTGTCAACATCAAGCCACGACTGCCTGTCAGGTAGCATCTGTGGGGCTGGGGTTGGGGCTGGTGGGCTGCATGCAACGTCAGTGTCCCTTGCCATGGCTGGTGGGATGTGCCACAGGGTCCTGCACAGGCTGAGGATAAGTGCTAGTCTGGTACGCAGCCCTCCCTGCTGCTGTTCTGACCATGGGATGTTGAATCTATCAGCATGGGCCATAAGAGCTTCAGCTGCACAAAAGGTTTGGAGAAGGGCAGGTTAGTGTCTCTATGGCTGGACGTGAAGGTGATAGAAACCCAGGTCAGAGCTACTCATCAAACTCTATTCTGGCTAGTGGACAGATGTCCTTGGCAGCCTGAAGAAGTGAAGTTGAAGTAGGAAATCTGCTGTTTTCAAGGATCTAATGGGGCTTTTGAGCTGGAGGGTCTAGATTCTTCTCAGAGGTGCACCTGAAATGACAAGAGATAATAGACACAGATTGCAGCAAGGAAAACTCCAACTGGATATAGGGAAAATATCTTCCCAGTGAGAGTGAAGCTACCCTGGAATAGGGACAGATTGACTCAGAGATGTGCTGGGGTATCCATCCTTGGTGATATTAAAAACTCATGTAGACAAGGCCCTGAGCAATCTGACCTACTATGAAGTTAGACCAAGAGCTTGGAGAAGAGATGGCAGGTATCCCTTCCAGCTGCAGCTTTTCTGTGCTTCTATGGCTTAGTAGTGCTGGGAGTGTTTCCCATGCACCAAGGATTTGCTTTGCAAAAGCTGACTGTATTGACTGTGGATGTTTGTCTTGTAGGGTTGTAATGTCCAGAAAGGGTTTTATGCCTGGCAGTGAGACTGCTGGGCTGTGCTTGGCCAGAGAAGTCCTGGCAGGGAACCACAGTGCTAGGAAGGTTCAAGTCCTGCTGCTCTGGCATTGTGGGCTTGACCTGCCCTCCCACGCACTGGGGACAAGAGCATGCATCACACCTCTGTGTCCTTCCCACAGTTATGAGCTCCGTGTGATTATCTGGAACACAGATGATGTGATTCTTGATGATGTCAATCCAGTAACGGGGGAGCCTTCCAGCAACATCTACGTGAAAAGGTCTGTTGGGAGCCAGGAGGAGGCCAGAGCCTGTCTGCCCTGCTCCCTGCCCTGACCCACACCCTCACTTGCCTACTCTGAACCTCTGCTCCTCCCTGCCTTGACATGAGGTGCCTTCTCCAGTCCTCTGCATGGACTGCTGTACCCCCAGAGATACTGGTCCGGTGTCGCTTTGGTTTGATTCTTTGACCCTTTCCCGCTACCCCTTGGGGTTCAGTGCTTCCATTCTTCTGCTCTGCCTTTGGGGCTGGCTGACAGGGGTAGGGGGTAACTGAGTTTCTCCTGCAGCTGGATAAAAGGTCTCGACCATGACAAACAGGAGACAGATGTTCACTTCAACTCCTTGACTGGGGAAGGCAATTTCAACTGGAGGTTCATCTTCCGCTTCCATTATCTCCCAACTGAGAAGGAGATCACCTACAAGAAAAAGGACTCTGTCTTCTCCATGGAGGAATCAGAGTTTCGGGAACCGGCTGTTCTGGTCCTCCAGGTCTGGGATTATGACAGGATTTCAGCTAATGACTTTCTAGGTATGGTGTGACCTACTGGAAGTGGGGTCACCTGTCTGTCACCTTGCTGGAGTATTACAGCATTTCCCTAAGGTTCAGCATTTCCCTAAGGGACACCAGGAGCATCAGATCAAACTCTTCAGCTCAAGCAGTCACCTGGGCTGGTTTTTCAGACATATTGACAGCCTGGAGATACACACCTTTCCTACACAGACACGTAGTACTTGCATGCTTGTCCCACGGCCTTGGTGTACTGTTTCAGGGCCCGTCACACCACAGGACTTCCAGGTTCTGCTTCCTCACAACCTTACCAATAAACTTGCTTGTTTTCCCTGCTCTTAGATATGCAGGTCCCAAAGTCTGGGCGTAAGAGCAGTTTTCCCAGAAGCTTATGTTGTGGGCACAGGGATTGACAACCTTTGTGAAACTCTTGGCACTTGAGTTGCAGCATCCTGTTGCTGGGGGTTTAGAGCTCCCTGTATGCTCTGGTACTTCCCATTAATCAGACCTGCTGAGCTGGGCATGCAGCAAGGCCTGGTGCCAAACTGGGGCTAGTGGTGATTCCACCCACACTATGCAAACAAAAATGCTGGTGATTCTCTCCCACTTCTGCTGTCATCCCCAAGTTTGTCGCACTCTGTTCAGTTGTCCCTCCCTTCTTCAAATTTTGGCCTCCCTATTAAAAAGCAGCCCCTTTTCCCTACTATCTCTTAGGCATATTGAAACTCTGTTTATTCTTCAACCTTTCATAGTGTATTTAAGGAACTTTACTCTCAATGTTTTCTGGCATGTATAATCTCAGGAACTTCTAGGCAGGAGGGGGCTTCTGCAGTATTTATTGCAACCACCTACCCCAAGCAGGGCTAGATGCACTGTAGGTCAGGTTGCTCAGGACATTGTCTGGGTAAATTTTGAATATCTCCAAGGTTGGAATCCCAGAACCCTTCTAGGACCCTTTTCCTGGCTGCACCTTTCTCACTATTCTCAAGTTTTTTACTTGCAGCATTTTGTGTCTGTTGCCTTACGTGCTTTCATTATCCACTTCTGAGAAGAGTCTAACTCCATCTGCTCTGTAGCTTCCCTTAGGCTGTGAGAGATGCAGTAAGATCTCCGCCTTGATCTCTCTTCTCTGGGCTGAACATACACTTATCTCTCACCCCTCCTGCTGTGGCACATATGACGGACTTGACTATCTCAGCCACTGGACTTCCCCTGTTAGATTACAACTTTCTTGTATTGGGGCCCCAAAACTGGGCACTGTATCCAGATGCAGTCTTGCTTGGAGTTGAGCAGAGAACACCCATATCCCTTGGCAATACAGACCAGGACATGATAAGATTGATTTGTCGCAAGGGCTCAGTGCCAAAATGGGATAGGAGCACATTCCAAGCAGAACAGAGGCATAAGGCCGAACAGGAAAATGAACTGAGGCTGTTGCAGATCTAAGACAAACTTGAAACTTTTAAAGCATTTCCCAGATTATATAATTTTAATTGACATTTGCAGGAATGAGAGAGGAAGATGAGCTTGGACATGTGAGGAGAGTAGGGTGGGACATGGTAAAGGGGTGAAAATGTCACCACATACACACCAAACTGCCCATATCAGAAATGAGATGAAACCTGGGGCTTCTGTCTCTTAGTCTCTAACTCTTGAGCTAGTCCTTTCTTATGCAGAGTTTCAGATTCTCCATCTGTAAATGTGCAAGACTCTGCTAGATCATTGCATCAGCCTGGACCTACTTGTGGTGGTTGGGAGTGTGGCAGAGACAGAAAGCCAAATGTTGTGTGGGGCTGACCCCAGGGTTTTACCATGAGGTCTCCTCTTTACTGTGCCTGCAGGTTCTATCGAGCTGAAGCTGCATGACATGGTGTGGGCAGCCAAGAGCTCTGAGCATTGTACCATCAAAATGGCCAAGGAGAATGTAACACCTCGCTTCTCCATCTTCCGAAATAAGCGCATGAGGGGCTGGTGGCCCGTCATCAAACTCAAAGATCAAGAAGATGGCAAGAGAGAGGAGAGGGAGTACAAGAAGAAAAAAAAGTGGAGCAGCTCAGTCAAACCAGAGGACATGGAATTCACAGACCCCAGTGGGAACAAGTACCTCCTAACAGTAAGATGGGGTGCTGGCACTGGTGAACACAGCCAGTGTTTTGTCTCTGCCTTGATACTGCAGCCTGTCCTGCATGCACACAACCTACAGAGGCAGCAGCAATCCAGTTTGTGCAGGGTCCTGAGGACTTCTTCTATCTACTGCCAATCCAGCACTTTATCTACCCTGAAGTATCAGCTGCTATGACATGCGGGGGTGTCCAGCTTCATGTATTCCTCTGAGCTTCCCATAGAGCACTGCTCTGTGAGGGGAGTTGTCTTGGTTTAACAATTTAGTGTTCCCAGTGAAACATCCCAGACCATGTGCTGCTCACTCACTACCCCCTACTCCAAAGCAAGAGACACATGGCTCCCCATCAGCTGGTTAGGATAGCAGCAGAAGCCTATCCTGGGGTTTCTGCCTGCCCAAGACAGGCAGGTGCCAACTGACCAGGGACAGACTCACTCCTGATGGCTCTGCTAGTGGACCAGTGTATGTCCCCAAGGGTGAATTTTGGTCAGTGCCTCTGTGGGAAGGTGCAGACATATCCAGGTAGCTGGGGAGGGCATTACAATACAGTTCCTTGTCTGCAAAATGGTTAGTTCTTGACCAGGCCACATTTTCCACTGCCTGTAAAGTAAGACTCTAGCCAATGGAGAAAAAACCTCTGAGTATCTCTAAGCGGAGCTGAGAGAAAAGTACCCGATTGTGGTAGGGTGTGTGATTAGTAGGCTGGTCTGTGGTTCAGACATATTCTTCCTCCAGGGTAAGGTGGAAGCAGAGTTCCAACTGCTGACTGTGGAGGAGGCTGAGAAAAGTCCTGTTGGCTTCGGCCGAAAAGAGCCTGAACCCTTGGAAAATCCCAGGTGAGTATGTGTGTTATCACCTTTAGCATATATGGAAGTGCTGTGTTCTCAGCAGCTGTTTGTATGGAAACTGGGAGCATTGGCCTGTCAGGAAGCCAAGATCAATCACTGAGGCCCTGGGCAGTGGGGTCTGCAGGATCAGGACTGCCAGGGTTTCCCAGAGTTTGAGGGGGTCCACAGGACTTGGGGCTGCAGCACCAAGGGCTGATCTCAGGAAGATACTCAAGGCAGCTGTGCCATGACATTGGTTTTACAATTGTCAGAACCGTGTGAAGGAACCTTTTGTCTATGTGAGTGCAGGACAGCACAGTGGGAGCTGTCCCAGGGTCCCCATCCTATTGTCTTCAATGTTTCCTCAGGCAGTGCATTCGCTGTAGCCCCTGGGGTGATCCTGCCTGGAAGCAGCGGGAAGAGCTGGTGATTCATGAGGGTGTAGGACACCAAAGCAGAGAGACCAGTGTGATGCTTTGTGGATTGAGCCTGTGCTTATGTCTTCTCTGCTTCCTGTTCTAGCCGACCAAAAACGTCTTTCAACTGGTTTGTGAATCCCATGAAGACGTTTGTGTTTTTTATCTGGAAGCGGTACAAGAGATACATAATTGTGCTGTTCATTGCCACTGTTCTGACTATCTTCCTGGTTCTTTTGGTCTACACCATGCCTGGATACATCAGCGAGAAGATCATCAATGGTTAAATTCTCTCTAGCACAGGACTACTCAAAGATATAGGTAATTGTGTCAGGAATCAAGACTGGACCAGAAAGTTTAATGAAATGCTGCGGGTGCAGAGACAGCCTTCAGAGTGAGAGACCTGCAGAAGTGGCCTTTCTTTGGGAGTCAGGTTTCATGCTACATACCCAGGAGATGCAAAGAAACCAAGTGATCGACATACTAAATTAGGCAAACTCTGGAAGACAGTTACAACTTTGGGAAAAACATTTATTCCTCATGGGATTAGTATGGGAGGGTGGGAATATGGAATCTGCTGGGGCTGTACCCACTGATACGGCAGCTGAAACTAGCTCTTGCCATCAAGGGTGATTCTGGCAGAGATGGGGACATACAGAGCCATCCATGCCCCAGCTTGACAACACTTGGCATTTACCAGACCTTTGCCTGAAGAGTTCAAAACACATGGTACAGGGGGAGGGCAGGTCTGGGATAGGGTCCTGGTAGGAAGTAGGACCTGAAAGACCTTTGAATGGAGCTTCCCACAGAGAAGGATTACAGACAAGGTAGCCAAAAGCTTTCTGCTGTGCCAAGAGCACAGGAACAACTCTTGGTGTTGGAGTTGACTCTGCATGTGGTAGAACCCTCTGAGACATGAACTTTTTGGTTGTCACTCCTTACAAGTTGCTTAACAGTTTTTTCTGCATGTGCTGAGTTGGATTCAGGCTTGCTTCAAATTTGTTTTGGCTCTTCATTTCCTCAGGAATAAAAGCTCCTTGGATGCTCTCTCTGATGCTGCTTGTGTTTTGCAGCTGCTTTCTGGAGCTGGGGAACAACCTGCTGCTTACAGTCCTCACTGCTACCCCTTTGGCCTTCCTCCTGGGTAGCACAGCAGTAAGGACTACACTGGATCAGCATGGGGTCATGAGTGTGCGTCTGTGTTTGGTGTTGGGCTGATGTAAATTAAATGAGACCTGGTCTCAGCATTGTTTCTGGTTCCCTAGGGCTGCTATCATCTGCACAGACAAGTCCTGGCATTATCTGATCCCAAGTGGAGGTGTTTCATCCTAGGTTTTGAGAGGATAGATTCCTTCTGAGAGGTGCAGGTAATGCTCAGTGGGACCACTGCATTTCCAAAGAAACTAACTGACTATGGAGTTTTATAGCAAAGGTGCCTGCCTGATGGCCTTTTGAATGGGGCAGGAATAGAGTATGTTTTGGGGAGAAAACTGTCTGGGCAGAGCCAGGCACGTAGGTGTGAAGCAGGTGAGGACTCTGGCTGGAAATGAAGCCAAAAGTCAGTGTGGGGCAGACATGATGCTCCCCCAGGCGAGTCTAGAGTTCAGCCACGGGGTGGGGACCCCAGAAGGGCAAACAGGGAGCCCTCTCTCCCTCTAGGGGACCCTTGAGCTGCAGGGTGGGGGTGAAATAGGCTGCAAAGGGCTCAGGTCATGCAAGACATGCTTGGAGCTACAGCAAGGCCCTAGGGTGTGACAGTGCTGCGTCACTCCCACTTTTTTGGTGGGGCCTATTGAGTGGGATGTTGCCTTCATAAACAGTGCCTGGTTCCCCCCCGCCAGCAGTGTCCAGTGTATCCCAGCACATCTGGTGCACCCCAGCAGTGACTGGTCTGTGCAAGTAAACTCAGTGCACTCCAGCATGCCCAGTGCACACACCCAGAGAGCCCCTTGGCTCTTTAAGCTGTGCTAAACCACATTTCCCACCACACCACCAGGCTGGGGCTCCCCAGAACTAAAGGCCTGTCTGCCTCAGGCTTCCTCAAAATACTTCAGTATATAATTGCTGTTGTGTGCCTGGAATGTGCAGCTGTGTGTCTGTGTGTGCACACTGTGGGGGAGGGTGAGGTGGTGTCTGTTAAGGGTGTGGGTTTGCACAGCAAGAGGCTCATCCTTGCCTTAGCTGCTGGCAGCAGCATGACCCCAGGCCCCTGCCCCAGGCCCCGCCAAGCCCAAACGTGACCAACAGTTCCAGCTGGCAGTTCCCCTTCCTGATCGGTACCATGGCTGCCTTCATCTCAGTGTGCAGCAGATGCAGGAGGACATCAGCTCACCCACCACCTCTGGCTTCGCCAGCCACATAGACCTCTGCAAGGCCACTGACAACAGCCTGGAGGACGTGAGCAGGGGCAGAGGGCTGCAGGGATGCACCCTGAGGGACTGGGGGGGCCATCACCACTGTGCGCCTGCTGAATCTGCACCACATCAGGCATCACCCTATCACATGACACCATGAGTAGTGAGTGATGTGAATATATTTGGGTTTCTGCAAAACACTCAAAGCAAAGATTTGATAAAGATGTGTGACAGATTATGGTGGCCAGGTGACAGGCACCTGTTGGTGGAGACAAGAGCAAAGGGGGAGATGTTTATGTATGAAGGCTATGCCTTGTACTGGGCTTGCACCATGGGGTACAGAGAGGACAGAACACTTTGGCCAGAGAAGCTTCAAATAAAAAGCAGAACAAAACATTGAAGGAACTTTTTGGGGGTGACAGGAGGGTTTCCTCACTTATCCAGAGTTAAGCTGTGGCATATACTGACATGGGATATTCAGAGTGGTTCACACAGCAAGGGGGAGAGCTGGCTGCTGAGGACAGTGTCTGATGCAAAACTAATTTGGGCTAAATGTCTTTGTTTCTGGCTGATTGCAAAGACCAGAGGACTCCAACAGGCATCATCAAGCATGGTGTGGGAGGAGAAGGGGTTGCTCTATGTTGCTAGATGACTTGGACCTGCCTTGGGTCTTGGATGAAAACCATGTCCAGGTAGTGTAACCATCACACTGGCCTGTTAACTGGGCAAATCAAGGTCCTGATCACCAGTGAAAAGTATCCATAAGGTGTTGCCACTGTGTCAGGGCTCTCTGTATGGCGGTCCAGAGGGCTCTGAGTCTCCTGGTGCCTCCTCCTGGTAGGCCTGGTAAATGTGCTGCAAGCAACCAAGGTGCACCACCACCACATCACCCCTCTCGTGTTGCACTTTCAGCAGATGAAGGACAGTGCCTAGGATTTGCCAGTGCTGGGCGGTAGACTGTGACTACTACACTGCCCCGGGGTACTGCAGCACCTGCAGATGGGAAGCTGTTTTCCTTTAGATTGTTTTGGCAGTAGCGGCCACTGAGGTTTTTATCTTCTCAGGCCTCTGGAGGCTAGGACTCACTCAGGAGCCTCTGGGCGTGGGACAACTTCCTTGTGTTTCTTAGTTTTCAACTGTTACTCCAGCCTTTACACCCCAAAAAAGCTAAAACTTCAGCCCTTTAAAACCAAACTGCTATGTCAGGAAGCTGTGTTTAGAGAGAAACACTGAACTTGTTCACGTCTGCAGAACTCCTGGCTTGAGACTTGCATGTCCGAGCGGACATATAGCTCCAGACACATTTGTGCTGTGAAAGGCAGAAATGTCTTTGCCTTCTGCTGTGGTTCAGCCAGCAGCTTTTATTGATGGGGGAGGGAATTGTGTACAGCAGAGTCTCACCAGTCATCTGCAGGTGCGCATTTGTGAAGGTAGAGCTCTGGTGTGGGATAGAGCAGGAAACACAACTAGAGTCTGCCCCTGAGCCAGGAGAGTCCTGGCACAGTGTGTGCTAAGCCTGGCAATAGTGTAGTGTGGGCAGCTGAGGCAAGGAGTGCTGAGCTGCAGGGGGAGGATATCAGCCATTTTTCCACTGACGGAGACAGGTTCCTAAAGTGAAAGACATGTATCTTGTCTGACTGCAGAATCAGATCTGTGCCCACAAGGCAAATGAATGCAGGTAACAATGCAGGCAGGTAAGGGAGCTTTGGGTTTCTTGTACTAAGCACCATGTATGTAATTTCTTGGGATCAGCAACTGCACTCTCACATGTCACAATCCTTGGCAGAAGTGCTGCCTCTGGCACCTAGGTTCACTGGATGGGGAGAGCCTGGGATAGACCAGGATCTTAGTGGCAGCAGGCTCCACATTGTTCCCTTCCAGTGACACGCACAACGGCAGATGGGGAAGGGAAGAGATCGAGTTCAATTGTGTGGCTAAAAATCCAGGGTGAAGGGATGCCTTAGCTTAGTGAGATGAATCCCACGTCCAATGGCTTGGATGACTGCAGGATCCATAGCCTAGGAGAGGTCTGTGTCTGCCTTGTATCATTCACAGTAACCATACGGTTGTAAGGAGGATGTGTTAGTCCTGGAAGTTCTGAATTAACCCAAAGTCATTTTTTGAGAACAGGGGTACAAGTGTTTAGCAGCTTTGCCAAAGGGCAATGGCCAGATGCTTCAGGTACTCTATCCCACAGCTACCTTTCTAAGCCTGGCTTAAGGATATTTCTTTGAACCATAATACCAGATTCTCTGGATTTGCAGTGCATGGTGTGAGCTGCCTGCAAGGGTTGATTTTAAAAATTCTTGCAATTTCAACTCCCACACTCAAGGTTCCTGGCTGTAAGGGTCTTAAAAGAGACAGTAACATTTTTTGGGCACAGCTATATATATTGCATACAATAACATTGTGGAGTACCCCAGGACAATCATACCAGATTCCCTGGATTTGCAGTGCATGGTGGAAAAAGGTGCAGGCACTAAGAGTTGTTGGTGGCAACTCTTCCTTGGGAAGCAGAAAGTCTGGCAACACCTATTTTGGGGCATAAGTCAAGTTCTCAACATCTCTGCTCTCTACTCTGGAAACATGCAGGCAGATAAGTTTTCAGCATTGTTGTTCTTTGGGTACCTAAATGTTTATGGTGATGTTCCTGTATGCCCCAGTCTTGCCCGTACTGACCCCTGCAGAGCCTGACTCACAATCTCTTCTACTACATGGGTTCAGCTGCATGGTTTGGATGCTAGTGGTGGTACCACACTCCTGGGGGCCCACCCACCCACTCAGCTGTTAAATAGTTATAGGTACAGCACAAAAGTTCACCCTGAGGTGTTCTCTGCATTCTCAAATTGCTGTAAAACTGTTTGCTCCCACAAATCAGTGTTTACGGATCTTGAAAGTCTCGGACCTGTCTTTGAGGACACTGTCAGGACAACAGTCAGAGCAAAGCCCTGTCACTCACTGCAGGGCCAGCCTGGTATATGAGCGGCTGATGCTCATATCAGCCCAGTGTATGGGTAACACCTGAAACACTGTCCACAGATTAGAGCAATGTGGAGAAACCAGAGCGGGTCAGTGGATGGTAACACAGAAGCAGAACTGGGCTGGTTTAGCTAGGTGAAGAGTGGATGTTGGACATCAGCCCACAACTCATCTAAGGACACTTATAGTCCATGGTGCCCTGAGATTTTGCGCAGCATCAGATTGTATGACATGCAGCAGTATCCTCTTCATGACTCACAAAGTTCAAGCTTGGTGTCAGGAAAAGTTTTTTTCTGCAGAGTGAGGTGCAGCTTTGCAAAAGGTCCCTAAAGTGAGGCCATTTTTTCTTGGAGGATTTAAGAGCCCAACTCAGCAAAGCACAGCCAATATGATCTTGTTGGGAGCAAGATTATTGTCAATAATCTGGTTTTGGCAATAATCCTGCTCCCAAAAAGAGATTGCATGAGAGCCCGTCTAACCAGTACTTGTATGAAATAACATCTGTAATTCAGTCTCTCGTAGGCAGAGGGTTTAGATGCCTCCAAACTTTTCCTCTCAGACCCCAGCCTCCTCCTCTCAGCCTAGGAATGACACTGACAGTGATAAAAATTTACTAATAGTCTGTTGACACTGTAATCCACATTTTTCACTGCTATATGTTCCTTTTTGTAATATATTTTCCAATTCTCTCTTAATGCATGACCACTTTCCCAGAACAGCAACAGCCCTTCCTCACACACAGAGAGGAGGCCGTGGCATGCAGTGTTAGAGCAGTGACTCAGCCAAGGCCATCTATGCAGACCTCTAGGGCCTCTTCTGAGAGACCTCTGAAGGTCTCCTGTCTACCATCCTGCTTGAGCCAGGCTCTCATTTATACCAGGTCAGGTTGGATATGGCTTTTTTCAGCTGGGTAATTTCCAAGGATGGAGGCTTTCTGCTGACTGTTTTCGTAAGTCATTCCTCTGCAGACTCATGAACAGCTTTGTTTCTACTGTTTGAGAAGTGTTGCAGGGGTGCAGTGCTAGCAGTGTGATCTCTCCTTCTTTTCCAGTGGCAGAGTTTGCACTACAACATTAACTTTTCCTTGCAGTCATTAATAAAGGGGGACATGAAAGAGTTTTAAGGGATAAGCAGGGATTGAAAGGGCTGCACTGAGGTGGGGCTGCTAAGGGAGTGGCTGGAGTCAGAGCGGGTACCAACTGTGGGATCTCAACCCTGGCTCATGTCCTGCCCTCTGGCAGGAATTTGTGTTGGGAGGGCAGATCTGCCCTCACCTCCTGTGTGCCAGATCCTGCTCCCTGTGGAGGTTCAGAATGCAGACAGCAGCAGTGATCTCCTAGCCCTAGGAAAAATTAAATCCTGGAAGAAGTTGACAGACAGCTCCTCCGGGGAAATAAGATGAAATGGAGACTTGGGCTAAGCACTGAAATTAACTGTGTTGATTAGATCAGGCCTGCAAGTCTGTGAGTTTGCATATGTTTTACCTACATGGGGTCAAAGGGGATCATGAAAGCCCTCGTGTTTGTAAGAGTATATCAACCCTGTATGTCAGAAACAAAATTGGCTTTGTGTGTACCCCGTGAAGTCCATGTCCCAATCACCGCAGCTCCCCACTGAGGCTGGTATCACACATCACAGGCCAAGCTACTGATGCCCTGTAGATGGGGGGCCTATTTGCAGGCACCTGGCTGAATCCAGAGAAGTCTGGTAGCATTTGCCATGTGGGGAAATTCCAGGGTGATGCCCTGGACATCAGTGCACAAATTCCCCCAGAGCCTACCAGTGAGGTTCCCGGGCTTCCCACCATCCACCTGTGGCTCTTGCATTTAGGCATGTGCTCACACACATGTTGGTGTGAATCTGAGTGTACCTGTGTGTATCTACCAGCTTAGGTACCTCTCAGGGGTTGCAGAGTAAACAGTACCAAAGTGACCATGCAGTTTGCTGTTCAGCACTGTCAAGTTATGAGAGAACTTCACAGTACCCATCAGTATAGATTTTGGCAAAACCATCAAACTTGTATTTAATTTTTGCTTTTTTTAGCCAATGGGAACATCATCGAGGTTGTTGGTAAGTCTGTGCACATGTTCTTAACACTGAGTCCTTATGGCTGAACTCAGGCCTTCAGCTCTGGCTGCCCCTGGGGTTTCTGTGCTGTGCGTGTCAGAGGTCAGTAGGCTGGAGCGATCCTGATCATGGTGCTAGAGGAAGGTCACTGTCAAAAGATTGCTAACCATAGCTTGCATCTAATGTGGAGCAGCTGCCAGCTGTGACCTGGCACCAGTTTTCTTCAGGTGATTTTGAGCATAGAGACTCTGTGAGCAGGATATGTACAACTTGACTAAGTAAAGAAATTATATATTGACTGATGCACACATAAGATCATTAGGATTGAATGAGCTTGGTGTTAATATGGTCAGCACCATGATGAGACACCCAAGGACTCATGCTGGCCAGGCAAACCATCTTGTGGGGGCAGGAACCACACTGCTGTTCCCTGCAAGAGATTCTGACTATCAGTCATTGCTGTCTTCCACCAGACCTGCCAAACCCCCTGTGTTTCCTTCTTTTAGGATTTTATATTTTTCTGTAACTAAGCTGTGATGAATGATCTAGGGAGCTAGTAACAAACCTGTTTCAATAGTCCAAATTCTAATTTTATCCTTTTAATCTTATATGGTTCCACTCTATAGATTTTTCTCCCTGCTCTGAAGTTTTCTCAGATACTTGGTGAAGGTTTTTGCAGCTGGGCTGTGTCAGAGTTGAACTGGGGATCCTTGAGCAAACAGCTGAACCTCTGGGGAAGTGGAGGGAAAGCTTAGGACAGGATTGCAGAAAGGGGGATGGAAATGTGGCAGGGCCTGGGGCCTTGCAAAGCACTAATTGCCAAATACTGGAACAAATTATGAACATTTAGGCATCAGTTTGGAAGTCTGTGCTACACAGAAGCATGAAGGTGAAAGGAGAGAGCAAATTCTGAAATTTCTGATATGAAGTAAATTGATAGAATATAAAGTACAAAAGACAACAAAATCCACTATTTGCATTGTTAAGGTTGATGTCAAGAAGATTAGGAAACATGAAAACCAAGCTGTCTGCAAGGGGTCCTGACTAAACTGAAGGTATTTCTAATGGGATCCAACAGGGATCAGAGGTGGACTTGAGTCAGTTTGATGTTTTCATTAGAATGGAGATAAAAGCAAGATCTGTCTTGACATGAATATAAAGAAGTTTCACCTCAGGGAACAGAGGTGCACTGGGACACAGACACACAGAGGATGTGGGATCTACAGTCTCAGGGTTTTTCAACATCTCTCTGCACAAAGCCTCCTCTGAATGCACTGCTGGTCCTGCCTGGAGTGGGAGGTTGTCCTGGCTTGTGGGGATGTAGTAAAACACTGTATCCTCACCCATCTGCATCAGCCCTGATGACAGGTCATTTGCAACAACTGCCCAGTGCATGTTTGGCCCCTCGGACTGCAAGCTGGTTAGATAAGGGGAATCCTGTGGTGAGGTGGGGCCTCTTTTGGCTTCACAAAAGACACAGCTGGGAGAGCTTCCCCCTGAAAGCACCAACAATAATCACACCCATCCTGAGGAGGCCCTCTCTGTTAATGGCCATCATGGACAATGGGCAGCTGTAACATCCAACCGCCCAGAACCTCCCAAAATATCTTATCTCATCATTCCGTTGGGAAATGCTCTGCCCTGGGGGGAGAATGTCCTGTACCTACATGGACATTCCTGCGGGAATATAATGAAGCCTGCCTCGACCCTGGCACACACTCTCTGGCACCGATTCCAGGAGCTGCAGAGGACCACCGCTCTCAGCTGGATTGCAACCACCATCTCCACTGGACTGCAACCACCGCTCACCCGGACTGCAACCTCTTTGCCTCCCCTGCCTCACCAGCGCCCCCACCCGGGTGCGGCCAGAGCTACGCCACAGGGGAAACCAGGTGACAGGTGAGGAGTCTGTTACTGGTGCTTGTTGTTGTTATTGTTGCTGATTGTTCTCTTGGGTTATATCTATCTATCTACATATATTAGTAAAGAACTGTTATTCCGTTTCCCCTATTTGATCTCACAAGCCTGATAACTTTCAAAGCTACAATAATTCAGGGGAGTGGGAGATTCCTTCCACTCCAGGAGGGTTCCAGCTTTTCCTTGGCAGATATCTGCCTTTCAAACTAAGACAGAGGTTATACTAGAGACCTCATAAATTCCCTCCAACCTGAGTTACTCTGTCTTTCCTTGACACAGAGGTTTGGAGGACAGTAAGTGGTGAGACCAGGGCAGAATATGATGATAGGAATAGGATGATCGTAGTAAATGCATTTAATGGATGAATGCAGATGAACATACTAAGATGATAACCACTGGAGAGGAGCTATAGTCATGCGGTCAAATGAGAACAAAATTATGGCTATTTAGCAGCAAGACTAATTCAACACCTGGTGAGAGTCACATTGTGTTGATGTGGCTGTGTTTGGGTTGGTTCCTGATGTGTCTCTGAGCGATGTTTTGGTTAAACATGACATTCTGACTTCAGCAGTCAAGAACTTGGTTGGCACTTTCTGGCCTGTGCATTTCTGAGCAATTCCTTCTGCCCTTAAAATCGTAAGTCTGTGACAGATGTTAAGGTTGGGTACTGCTGCGTACATACCTGTGAGCTGCACGTATGTGTGATGTATGTTTTGGAGTTTGTGTAATTGTGTGGGGGCAAGCCTCTGCCTGTGACTGGACCTGCACTGGTGAGTGCACTTTGCGCCACACTCAGAAATGTTAAGGACTTTCTGTGGGAGGGATGCTCCTGTGGACAGCCGATGTCCTGGGTCTGCAAGTGTGACCCAGTGGGAAAAGAGTGTATTGAGGATGAGGAAGACTCTGCTTTGGTCATAGTCATTAAATGGCGCATTTGGCTTTTTTTAGATGCCCTTTGAGAAGGCCTGCAAAGGCTATGAAAACAAACTGTAAGCCTCCAGGCTCCCTCACCCTGCAGCCTGGGCTCTGAGACTGGTTTTTGTCTGCCTTGGCCAACTTGCAGTCAGATGGAGCCTTTCACTCCTCTCTCCTCTTTTCTTGAGAAGCACCAGCAGAGCCCACGAATGGCAGGAGGAAGTGTTGGCAGTGGTGTGGACCCCACATGAGCCGGCAAGTCTTCATGTGTCACCAGAACTGCTCTGTAGCTCCTGCCTTCCTGGAAGGGGCTGCCACCATCCTGTCCCTTTGTTCCCGGGTGCACGCAGTTGCCTGGAGGGCACCATCTTGGAAGGAAAGGGTGTGACGTCATCTTCCCTTTGTTCTTCAGCCACACGGCCACCTCTGGCAGGTGCCTTTTCAGGAACAGGCATCTCTGGCACTTCAGAGATTTTTCAGGTCTCTCTTTGTTCCCGTAGGGCTCATGAGTTTTAGCAGTTTGGTATCTAGCAGTTATTTACTGCTATATTTTTCTTGCCTGTTGCTGTTCTGTTTGTTAGTAAATTGTTGTTCTTTCACTTATACCTACTTGTATTTCATTCCTTATGGTGGAAAGGGATTGGTTTGAACCAAAGGGAAGTTACTAATTTCAGAGTGCCCATGTCTTTAAACCATCTTAAACCAAGACAATAAAAACTTGTGAAAAATGTCACTAAGTCTTTGGATCCAAGTTTCTTCCCAATGGCTCATGGTGGGTGCTGCAGTCCCTGCGTCCTCTTAGACATTCCAACCAGAGCCTGTCCTCTACTCTTTGGGGTAAACGCAGCCCTGTTCACCTGTAAACATGATTTCCTGCTCCCACTGCCACATGTCATAAGCAACAGCGTAAGAGTGGAAGATACCATTTTAATTTAAAATATCCAGCTGTTTGTAACTGTTTTGGAACTGTTACTGTTTCTGAACTGAAACTGTTGTTCTGCTTCAAATACCAGAAGCCCTTGTGTGAGGGAGGTGCATAGTCCTTAAACAGAGCCCACAGATTAGGTGGTGGTTTCCTTCTGTGCTGGTGTGAGCCCAGATGTTCCTGAGAGGGTGTCTTCCAGGGAACACTTATTCTGATGGATCAAAAGTGTTTTGAATGATCTCCTTTAGAATAAATGTAGGGAAGTCTGAGGTTGGTCATGTTGCACATCTACTTTGGAAGGTGATTTATTATGTTGGTTTGTGGGTCTTCTGGAAGTGCTTGTAGGTTGCTGTTTTTGTTGTAACTGCAATATCAAGAAAAGTGATGCTGCGAGTGACCCAGAGATGGATGGAGAAATAATCAGTGTGTTTTGACAGCACAGTACATTGTTTCATGTTGTCACTTCACTCACAGAAAGAGCCAGGGCTGGTTGTCATGTATGAGGTTGCTATGGTGAAGGATGCTTTGGGTGAGATGGCAGATAAATTTGGTCTGGAAATCTGAGCATCAACTGGTTTCTGAAGGTCATCAAGGCAGGCTGAGATGCCAGTTGCCTGCAGAGTGTAGGCTGGGGTTGTCAGTAGGATCATGTGGAAGTGGTGCAGTTCATGGATCAAGTCTAGTGGGATTTGGAGGAAATGAGCTCTTGAGCAATGAAGTTTGATGGTCCATCAGGCAATCGGCCATTCTTCAATGACAGCACCATGAATGCTGAATCTTTGAGTGTGTATTACCAGTGTGCCCTGCATAAGTAAAGCCCACCAAGGGTTCGTGCCTCCCCTGTAGCTCTAATTGTTGGTCATATTAAAACACTGGGCCCTGCTTACTGCCATCATCTCAGCCCATAAAACCCACATAAGCTGCTCCCATTAGGGCATGAGTGCTAGGATGGCAACATGCATTGGGAGATAGGCCACCAAAAAGTTCTCTCTAAACCACAGATTCTGTTCCTGTGTCCTTTTCCCTTCAGTGTCTAATCAAAGTGAACAAGATCAAAACCAAGAAAGGGATTGGCCTGCTGTGAAACCACATTAAGTACTGCAGCTCACAGTTCAGCTAAGACCAATGGGTGACCTGCTTGCACCTCTTTCTCTCCAGAAGCACTGGGGGAACATGTGCAGGAACATGGGGTGACTTCACTTGCAGTACCTGGGCACCTGCTGTTGACTCTCCTTGACTTTGTCTCCAAATCTTTCTAAAATATTTCTTAAATAAGGGGATGGAACACCTCTCCTATGAGGAAAGGCTGAAAAATTTGCGTTTTGTTCATCCTGGAGAAGAGAAGATTACAGGGAGATCTTTAGAGCCCCTTCCAGCACCTAAAGGGGCTCCAAGAGAGCTAAAGAGAGACATTGGACAAAAACATGGAGTGACAGGACAAGGGGCAATGGCTTCAAACTGACAGAGGGAAGGGTTGTGTTGGATATTAGGACGAAATTCTCACCTGTGAGGATGGTGAGGCCCTGGCACAGGTCGTCCAGAGAAGCTGTAGCTGCTCCATGCCTGGGAGTGTTCAAGGCCAGGTTAAGCAGGGTTTGGAATAACCTGTTTTTTAAGGTCCTGTCCAATTCAAACAATTCTGGAATTCTATGACAAGAAAGATTTTTGTCAACTATGAAGCAAAAACACTGCCTACAGAAGGCACAATGAGCTTTGAGGCAGGAGCTCAGGAGAGCCCAAGTGTTATGCCGTGGTCCACTCAAGTGGGTTTAGGGGAAGGTTGATTCACTCTGGGTGGTGCATGGGAGAAAAACAGAAAAATTCTCAGGATGTTAAATAACAAGCTTTTACTTGCAAACTTTAGAACATTAAGCTAAAGTACTTGGCAAATTTTAAAGCAACATTGACACAAAGTAAGACACTTCACAAACGTTAATTTAGCCAATTTAAATTTAGCCAACTTTAACTTATCAAGACACAACAAGGCATTTATGAAGGCATTGACTGGGATTTTTTAGTCTAGTTTAGAATGTATTTTGAGAAAAAGAAGTTAGGTGAAGTAAAAGAGAAAGCAAGAGAAAGAAAGGATAGAGTAGAAAGATTTGTCCCTGTGGATCCAGGGACAAGACTTGATTGTTACAATTTAGATGTTCTTTGGTTGAAGTGATGGTCCCAGTCTTGATCTGTTGAGAATAGGGGAAGCCCATGAAACACAAAGTTCAATGGCTCAACCTGTACTTATGTTTATGTGGTAATGCCCAGGTATGCCCCTGGGGAAGAGTTTTACACTGTGTGTGGCAACACTGTGGATCATGTGTAGTCCTCTGGTGAAAGGCCCTAGAAATGAGTCTGGGGGCACTTTGGGAGTCTTGGATGGTTTATGATCCCTTCCAAGACCTGACAGGTGCCTCTCACATCACTGTAGTTGAGCCAGTTATGCCCCATCCAGAAGGAATGAAAATCTTCAGGCCTGTGTGGGAATATCTCAATATTCCAATATCTCCCCCTGAAAGGGTGGGAGTGGGGAGTTTTACAACTGAGTAGGTTATGTAAAGTCCTTAGATCTACTTCTTATGAGCCTCTTCCCTTATCTGGCTCAAACCCAGCTTCTTGATAAACAAAAGTTGATTTGCTTTGGTCAACCCCTGGTGCTCAGGCAGTCTTTGCCCCTGGGCTGTTCCCTTGCACAACGACAGCAAAGCACTCACTTGCTTTTGTAAATGGCTGATTATTTGAGCCATCAACCATTAACATTTCAGTCTCACACCAAGGTCTGTAGCCTTCAGAGCCAGTACTAAAAATAGGATTTCAGGACATGCCCTCATTTTAGCCTCAGTACTCATTTTATTCCAGGAATTTTTAAACACAAGAGCAAAACTTAAGTTTACAGAGAAACTCATCCCAGACCTGCAGAGTGTGAGTATTCATCTGAAGTTGGGTGTGGTGAGCAGGAGCAGGAAGGAGAGTGGGGATGTGTCCCCTGGGGCCTCCTCTTCTTCTACAGAAGTAGATCTGAGGACTTTTGCAACTCTCCACATCTCTTAAATTATTGATTTCTTATGCGCAGTGTCCTACAGAGGCATAAAATGCAGCCACCACTGGAAGTGAAAAAATAACAGTACTATACCCCAGGCCACAGGGTAGAAGGGAGAAATATAAACACGGGTACCAAGGACACACAAGCCTATTTCTCTGCCAAATCCCCAGTTGCTCTGCAGATGTCCATATTTTTCATTTGTGCCCTTAGATTTCCATGCCAGCTGTTGCCAACTGAAGCACTTAATGTGTTTCCTTGGGGCCTTTGTTTTGCTATAGAGGCAGGTCCTGTAAGCCTTGTGACCTTTAGCATTTGACTGTTCTGTAAATCGTATGTGGCCTGAAAACAGAAAGGCAAGTGGCAAAAGGCTTTCAGAAACAGAGCACTCATGTCCCAGGGACTAGAATGTCTTCCAAGTACAGAAGAGGGTTAGTGTTGTTTCTAGTCCTTTGTTCCAGTTTGTTTGGTCTTGTTCATCCTTATCCACACCCAAGATTTGCAGAAGCTTGAGATATGGTGTATACATCCAGATACTGTGTCACTATCACTTGTACTTGTTTCTTCTTGAACTGTAGTGCAGGTCCCTTCTGGATATCTGCTGCTGTTTGAATTAGTCTGTGTCCTGGGTTGTGGGGATGTAGTAAAACAATGTATTCTCCCCCATCTGCATCAGCCCTGATGAGCTGTTAATGACAGGTCATTTGCAACAACTGCCCGGTGCGTGTTTGGCCCCTCGGACTGCAAGCTGGTTAGATAAGGGGAATCCTGTGGTGAGGTGGGGCCTCTTTTGGCTTCACAAAAGACACAGCTGGGAGAGCTTCCCCCTGAAAGCACCAACAATAATCACACCCATCCTGAGGAGGCCATCTCTGTTAATGGCCATCATGGACAATGGGCAGTTATAATGACCCAACTGCCCAGAACCTCCCAAACCATCTTATCTCATCATTCCATTGGGGAATGCTCTGCCCTGGGGGAGGTACATGGACATTCCTGCGGGAATATAATGAAGCCTGCCTGGACCCTGGGGGCCACTCTCTGGCACCGACTTCCAGGAGCTGCAGAGGACCACTGCTCTTAGCTGGCTGCAACTAGCATCTCCACTGGACTGAAATCACCATCTCCACTGGACTGCAACCACTGCTCAACTGGACCGCAGCCTCCCTGCCTCCCCTGCCTCACCAGCACCCCTACCCGGGTGTGGCTGTAACTATACCACAGGGGAAACCGGGTGACAGGCAGAGAGACTGCTACTGGTGTTTGTTGTTGTATTGTTGTTGGTTGTTCTGTTGGGTTATATCTATCTATATATATTCTAGTAAAGAACTGTTATTCCTTTTCCCACATTTGAGCTCAGACGCTTTGTAATTTCCAAAGTTACAATAATTCGGGGGGAAGGGTAATTTTTTCCCTTCCAGGAAGGTTCCCACCTTCCTTGGCAGATATCTGCCTTTCAAACTAAGACAGTCTGCTATAGGGGTGTTACCCTGCTTGTTCTGTAATTTGTAAAACTATGTATTAAAAGTCACTATGTAAATAATAAAAAGAGGGGGGGTACCAACCCCAAACAAGGTAACTGAGTGCAGCAAGCAGCATCTTAGAGATCTATAATGCAGAGAAATACTCAGGTTCTCTTTCAGGATCGTATTCCTGTGCCAAGGTCTATCAGCTTTTGATGACTTGTAGACCTTTTAATTATTTCAGTTCCTGACACTACCAAGGGAAAAAAAAGAAAACGTAACAGCCACTACAGTGTGACCTTCGGGCTGTTAGTTGCTTTTACACTGTAGAAAGTTGCAAACAGCTGCTTTCACAGTAAAATACAGACTACTCTCCTTTGGTCTTGCTAGGCTAGTGCCATGACATGCCAGCTCCCCTTTCTCTGTGAGATTTCCACTGAAGTGCACCTTGCCTTTAGTGCATACCTTGGCACTGCAGGGGATGAATAGAACCTCCTGCGGTAGGAATGGGGCTCAGCTTGTCCTACAGATGTGGTGAGGCAGCGAGGGCAGAGGGTGAAGTTGGAGGCACCTCTGCTGTGCCTGGGAGGAGGAGTGCTGGCAACCTCTGACTTGCTGGTAGGATGCTGCCAGGGTTCTCTCTCTTCAAGCGTCCCCGTGATTCTGCTGGGGTCTTCCTAAAACTAAGTTAATGCTATGGGTTTTGTCACCTGTTAAACTGACCCACACCCACTTGTAGTTCCCAAGGTTTAGTGGTTGCTGTGGCAGGAGTCATCTTCAAGGAGGAGAGAAGGGAGTAATTTCCCTGTTACTGGGTCACCCATTCCCCTCAGTGCCCTCTCCCTATCCATGTCCCGCAGTGCAGGGAAGTTGTGGGACAAGACCAAGCTTGAACCGGGCTAGGGCAGAGCATGGATTTATTGGGTTTGCATGGCCTGGTTTTTGGTATCAGGGGCCCACAGGGTGGCTTCCATGAGAAGCTGCTGGAAGCTTCTACCATGTCAGGTAGAGCCAATCCCTGGTGGCTCCAAAGATGGATGTGCCGCTGGCCAAAGTTGGGNAAAGATGGATGCTGGCCAAAGTTGGGCCTATTAGAAATGGTGGTAACACCTCTGTGATAACAGATTTAAGAAGAAATCAAAACAATTCTTGTGGCGCAGTTTTAAATCCAGCCAGAGAAGAGTGAGGTGAAGAACATGTGAGAGAAACAACTCCGTAGACACCAAGGTCAATGAAGAAGGAGGGGCAGAAGGTGCTCCAGGCGCTGGAGCTGAGATTCCTCTGCTGCCTGTGGTGAAGACCATGGTAAAGCAGCTGTGCCTCTGCAGCCCATGGGGATTCATGGAGATCACAGATCTACCTGCAGCCCATGAAGGAGCCCATACCACAGCAGATGGATACCTAAAAGGAGGCTGTGATCCTGTGGGAGACCCATGGAGAGAGGGGCCCTGCTCCCAGGCTGGAGCAGCCCGTCCTTGGAGGACTGCATTCCCTGGAAGAGTGACCCATGCCACAGAAGTTTGAGGGGTGCTGTTGCCCGTGGGATGGACTCACGTTGCAGCAGTTCACAGAGAGCTGCTGCCCACGAGATGGACTCAAGTTGGAGAAGTTCCTGGAGAACTGTCTCCCACGGGAGAGACCCCACAGTGCAGCAGGGGAACGAGTCCTCTCCCTGAGGAGCGGGAGAAGCCACGGGTAATGAACTGATCAAAACCCCCATTCCCTTTCTCCTTGTGCCACTGGGAGTAGGAAGTAGAGCTGGAAGGAGGTGGGAAGCAAGGTGTTTTTAAGGGCTTGTTTTTCTTTTCATTATTCTGCTCTGATTCTGTTAGTGTAATAAATTCAATTCATATCTTGAAGTTGAGCTTGTTTTGCCTGTGGTAGTATTTGATGAGTGATCTCCCCCGGTCCCTATGAACCCTTTGTTAAATTTTCTCCCCTCTGTCCAGCTGTGGAGGGGAGTGAATGAGAAGTTTTGTGGGTGCCTGGTATCTGGCCAGGGTCAACCCACGACAGTGAGGCAGGCAGGGACTTGGAGACTTTGCATGGAGCTGCTTTAGGGCTATGATGCTCCCAGTGGTCATGGGTTTGATCAGGTTGTGATGGGAACTACTGGTGGGGGGTGCAGGGCAGAGGATGGCTGTTTCGGCGGGGATTGTTTCTTGCCCAGCTCTGAGGTTTGACTCTGGGGTTGGTTGCACTGCTCGAATTGAGAGTTCCCAGCAGCAGGAGGCAGAACAGAGCCTTCAGCCATTGGGCACACACATCCTGGTACCCCTTGACATGCTCTCGATACTTGGCCAGGATCTAGACGTGGAGCTGCCTCTCCTGCAGGCATGCATGTAGAGCTGCTGCATGTCCCATCTCACTTCTTCCTTGACTGTTTTTCATCTGGTGAGGCATATTGGCAGCTCTGGCTTCAATTATGTTGTAGAAGAAAATCTTCACAACTTTTCCCTGAATCGCACCATTCACAGTGACATGAGTGTTCTAGGTAAACCAAAAGGTTATTGTATTCCATATCTATTTGTGCCCAAAATTGTTACTGTCTCTTTAAGGCCCAGGACTGCAGCTGGAAATGGGGCCAGGGGCTGGCTGGGCTTTTTAAGTCAGAGCATGGAAGCAGAATGCTCTCTAACTCGTGTTCTCTAACTGGAGCAGAGCCTCTCTCTTGTCTTTTGGTTTGTTCTCATGCCTCTTGCCTCACTTACCTCTTGTTTTTCTTCCATAGAGTTGAGACAGCGTGGGAAGAAGATTCCCTTTCGGGCTCTCTTTTGGTTTAGTTTTTTTCTTTTCTCCTCTTTGGAGAAGATGTGTTCAGCAGTCTTGGACTGTCTTGGGCAAATTCCAGGAGTGACAGCCTGCAGCTGGGCAGCGTGCCGGGAAGGATCAGAGCAGCCCCATTCCATGTGATCCCCAGCCCACCAGCAATGTCCAGCTGGAAAGCACCGAGTTGCCCCACCCGACTGCATGCTGTTTCTGCCAAGAAAAAGGTGAAGTCGCTCCACAAGTTCTAGCCCTTGACCAAGTACCAGCTGCTAGAGAGTGCCAGCTGCCTCTTTTAACAGAGCTGCTGCCAGAGAGATAAGGGGGGTGGGGGGGAGAGCTGATGCCATTTTCACATTGTCTTTTGAGCCATGTGGACATCTGTGGGGGCCACTCTCTTGGAAGGGAGGGGTATTCCACCATTTTAAGTTCCTCTATGTTCCCCTTTGTATCTAGTGCAATTTTGTATCTAGTGATTATTTACCGTTATTTTTTGTCTGTTGCTGTTTCACTTGTTAGTAAACTGTTATTTTTTCATTTATATCACATTTGTGTTTTGTTTCTCCTTATTGGTGGAAAGAGATTGGTTAAAACAAAAGGGGAGAAGTCATTTTAGAGTGTTTCCCTTCGATTTTCCTAAACCAAGACAGTGAGTTACTCTGTAAGAGCTGGTTTTTTTGTGAGAGGTTAGATACACATGGGTATATGCAGTTCTGTGTGCTCCCTAGTGTGACCAGGCACATGGCGCTGCTTGGGCTCCTCCCGAGACTGTCACTTCTCTTCAGAAGCCATTTCATCAAGCCTAGCAGGAAAAGTTTGATAAAGGACAGTGAGGCAAAGCCAGCAGGATAGCTCAAGGATTGGCCTTGAAGTCAGGACAAAGATTGTGGAGTCGGTGTTGGAAAGGAAAGGCCGAGAAGAGAAAATTTAAAACCCAAGTATAGCTGCAGTGCAAGATAGCCCTGGCTGCACGTCAGCAGGGCAGGAAGGGCAGGAGGGCTCAGTAGAATGAGTGACAGGGACTTGGATGGTGCAGAACAACTCACTGTGTAGAGTGGCTGGGGCCCAGGGTTGATAGAATCAGCGTAGACAGTGAACAAGGATTGCTGAGAATGTGGGAACTCCCATCCTTCACCCTGGTATGCCCCAGCCTCCAGACTCTGCAGAGGACAGGGGATAGCTGGTGTCATGGCTGGTATCAGCAATAGCTGGGGACTTCTCCAGGGCTTAGTGCCATGAACCTGGGGTGCAGGAGAGCTCTTGGGGGAAACTTTGAGCTGGGAAACTTACTGGGCCCCTCAGGGCCAAGGGGACTTTCAGGAGGCTGGAGAGCAGACATGATTAGGTTCCCTTATGACTGTAAGTCCTGACTGTGGTACCATTTATACAGTGTGTACCTACTCTGCAGTGAATGGATGAATAAGGAATGGCACTTGACAGGGAGAAAGCAGCAGCGGCATGGGAGAACAGAAAAATATGATTGAAACAGTGTGGTCAATCCGAGTTGCCAGATCCACTCTTCTACTTGTGTGCTGGGGAAGTTGAAAGTGTATGAAATTAGTAATTCAGTTCTCCCTCAATGACCTTTTCTGTTTGGAGCACTCCTTTGCCCTACAAAGTACCTGTGGCCACCCTAGATCATCTAGCCAGCACCTGCTTCTGCTGTTCTTATCTCCTGGGGAGAGTCCCAGCTTACTTGGCCAGTCCTAGTCTGGAAGCTGTTCCTGACCAATGGATACTCTTGACCAGTTCATACCATATGGCATTTCCCAATTATTGAGATTTCCAATATCGCCATCAGTGAGTGGCCATGGGACCTCATGCCCTGTGCACACACAGAATGTCTGCTCAGCCCTTCTCTGGAAATACCTTCTTGATATTGCTAAAGTGCTCAGAATGTTTGCCTGTGGCTAGGGGCAGGCAGGTTGAAGATGGCATTGGTGGGGAACCCTGCCTGTGGAATGACAGCCTCAGCTAAAGGCTCTTCCCATATTCAGCAAGGTGCCCTGCTCTGGCAATGCTCTTGGCTGCTCTCCAGGCTCAGCCGTTCTCACAAGCCAGTTTGGGGTGCGTGTGACGCTCTGTGAGTGGGGTACCACATATCACAGGTTCCTGCTCTTGACAATCTGGGACAGAAGCAGGACAGAAGCTTTGCTCTCCAGCTCAGAGCAGGGGATGCTCTTCTCCCCTCTTCTGGGAGTAACCAGCTTGCTCTGGGGTACCCCTGACCCTGGGAGCTTGTGCCTCTGCCTCAATCAACTGTTCCCCTGCCTGGTGGGCAGCCACAGGCCTGGTGGGACTGCACTGGGGGTGGGCTCACCAAGCTGGCAGAGTCCAACAAAGTAAACACTGCCTGAGCTGCTCTGACACACACAGCACATGCAGAGCAGAAGCCAAAACAGGCACTGAACTTGTTTTCAAAGCTAACACTGCAATGCTGGAGTGCAGGTAGGAAGACTGCCAAAGCACTGGTTCTGAGATGGTGTATGCTGGCGCTCTGGGTCTCAGATCACAGGTCTAACACCAGTTATACTGCCCATGAATCTCCTCTTCACAACACAGAAGAGAGCTTTAAAACCAGGATTCTAGGTGAAATGGGAAGGCACAAATGTTTTCAACTCTAGGTATCAGTTGAGCTGGTAGGTAAGCTCAACCTTGCCTCTTGGGATATTCCTGAGATGCTCTCCTTTCCCATTCCAGACAGTGCAGTGGCAGCGCCTTGGAGGATAGGGAGACTGCAGTGGAGCTGGGTGTGTCCCTCAGTTGCAGAGTGATTTAGTAGCCAAATTTCTTACTGCCTTGGCCACATTGACAGTTGTGCCTGGCCTGCCTTTACTGACTACCTAGAATACCTCAAGAATACCTCAAGATGCCTCAAGAATCTTGAGTCCATAGTGCAGGCTCCACCACTGGTCTGGGGATACTCTGCAGTCCCTTCAGGTGCAGACCTCTTGCTCTTCCCTTCTCCTACCCTCTCCCTTCCCCAGAGGCCCCCCAGCCCATGTGACCCCAAAGAGATGCATGCTGCAGCTCTACTAGGAGGGGTTCTGTATTACAGCAACACAGGTCCCACCCTCTGATTTTAAACTACAATCCTTCCATTCCTTGGAGGTCTAACTGAAATAAAATGGTTGTCACTTGTTTGCACTTGAACTCACATCCCTGCTTGCAAGCATGAGGACCAACGCCTCTAGGTCAAAGTTATTCTGGGGTTTGCTGGGCTGTTGGAGATGCTGAATTTGGAGAAGGGAATAACTCTGTCTCTATCAGGCAGTGGATTTGTTCCCATGTCCTCTGGCAGGAAGATGCTCTCTGGTCTCACACACCCCAGGCAGGGTGGCAGACTGAGGGCTGAGGCAGAGTGTTCCACAGCACAGCCCTTTGACAAAGGTGTGAATGCTGCCAGAAGCAGCCCCAGGGTCTCCAGGATGGAGGTCTGGCCAGCTGGAGCCTCTGGGTGCATGGAGGAACCAGCCTCATCCCAGCAGAACTCAGCAGTGTGGAGTGGATGGGAGGGATGAAGGCTGCCAAGCATACGATCCATGGCAGCTGCACCCTGGTGCTGGCATCTCTTGGAGGACCTTGGAGCTACACATCTCTCACCTCATGGTAACATGCTTCTCAACCCAGCCTCCATGCTATGTCCTTCTGCTTCCTGGCCATGTCCTCTTCCCCTGCTGTTGCTTCTTACCCTGTCCCCAGTTCTTTCTCTTTCCAGCTCCCAGACTGATGGTGTGTTTGTTGCCCACAGCATACCATGGTGGAGGACCATGTTGCACTGTGTTGCCTGAGAGTGGGTGTTGGTATCATCCACCTACGATGAAAGGTGTGAGGAGGTGATCAGCTCCAGTTGTTGTTATTCCTGAAAGCCATGGGCCCCCTCTGCACGTCTGACCCAGCACAGTGGAACAGTCTGGCCCACACTGATCCCTCCAGGAGCCAGATCCATATTCTGGCCATGCTTGGGTTATGTAACCTCTTCTTCCTTGGAGGAGCAGTTTGGTAGGTGGCCAGAGGCCAAGGTTAGTTCAGCTCCCATAGCTGCTAGTATTTATCCCCTTTGTTTTTGACCTGAGCTGGCGTTGGCCCTACCAGCTTCTCCTTCCAGCATTTCTGTGATTCCTTTGGCTTGTCATCACCCTGCTGAGTGCTGGGAATGCTATCCCTGCATTGTTTATGATTTCAGGTTGTTGGCAAGTCACAGAGTGCAGTTTTGGACAAGAGTGCAGTGTCCAAACTGGCCCTGACTCTCTGCGCTGCAGGGGACACCTTTCTCCCTGAGGACACTGTACAAAGGCACAGCCCTTTCCTTAGGGACACTTTGTTTGGGTTGCTTGATCTTGAGGTCGTGGTGAGCAGCACTGCTGACTTCCCACGTCTGCACATGCCTGTGGTCTGGGGCAGAGAATCAGCTGTGTCTGGAAGGATGCTCCAGTAGAAAGAGGCATCTTCTGGATCCCTGTCCCACTCAAACTCCCAGGAGATGACCTGCTACCTCTGCACTTCCTCTGCACACAAACCCTCACAGTCTCTCATTCTTGCTAGAGTCTTTGGAATCAGGAGTGGTGCTATTTTAGTTTGTGTCTGATTAAGCTGTTGTCTCCTTCTTGCAGAATCAACTGCTGCTTTGCAGGGTTCACGCTCTTTATGACTCTGGTGAAGATTGAGCACACTGGAGCTCAGGAATGCAAACACGTGCTGTGGAGCCAGCACCACAGAGCCTGTGCTGTCCCTAATTCCTCTCACCCATGTTTCACTCTGTGTATGATCCAGAAAAAGTGCTTTGTGGCAGCTTAGGGCACTGCTCCTCCAGTACCTGGCTCTCCAGCAGTGGTGCAGAGGCCCTTTGAGCCTGTCTCCAATAAATATAGATTCTTTGCATTTTGTAGGGTTGTTGTAGTTTGAGTTTCTAGATCCTTCCTCTTTGCATCAAACCTCAGGCACCAAACATCCTTGCAAAGCAAAGTGTTGACCTCCCCTCAGATAAAATTACTCACAGTTCAACTTGTGCTGCTTTTCCACTGGTTGTTGCTTTTCTAATTGCTGAGGCACATTTCACAGTCCTCTGTCCTTTCTGTGCAAAAATTCCATCCAGGTGAGCAAGAGTCCTGGTGAGGTACTGGATGCATGAGGCTGTTGAGAGCTCTGCATTGCTGGTGTCAGTGAGCCATCCCTGCAGGACACACAGGGGCAGAAGGGACATTCCACTCCAGGCAGCTTCTCCCACCCTCCAGGCAACATTTTAATTGTTAATTTCCTGATTTGGCCTTGGGAACCTGGGCCAGCTGCTGGGTCCATGCTGGAATGCCAGAGTGGCAGGTACTGCCAGAGAAGGGACAGCAGCTCTGACCTCACTGTACCACCCTCAGTTCTCGTCCATGTCATTGTGCAACACTTCCTCTTACCGTGGGAGTTGCTGCACTTGCAACAAGCACTGGAGAGGCTACCGAGCCCGGAAGCACCACCTTCGGCTGTTCGTGCTCAGCGGAGCTTTCTCCAAGGAGGTGAGGGACCTAAACAACTGGCTGTGGACCAGAGGGTCATGACACTTGAAGAAGTTATTTCCCAGTTGTGAGGCTGTGGAGCTCCTGGCAGTGTTCCTTGGGGCTGAGTGGGGACAGAGACAGGTCTATGGCACTGAATGCAGCCCAATGCAGGGGCTGCATGGCTGTGGTGTGGTGGTTTGTGGCCAGTATCTCTGGACTGGGGCACCTCCAGACACAGGGACAGTGGGGTTCCTTGAGCTGACATGGTTTGTGCAGGTGCATGTGGAAAGGTGCCATCCATGGAGCAAGGGCTGCATATGGCACAGAGAGAGAGGTGGGACTCAACTTGGCCTGTCCAGAACCTTGCCCACTCCAGCCATGGGTGACTGCAACAAACCACATGAAATATTCCCTATGCTGAGTATCCTCTCTCTGGGCTTACTGAAGCAGCTGGGGCTGGCCATGCAGCCCTCAGCCTGCTCCCACCTCTCCACAAGCTGTGGCTTAAAAACCCCTGGCACTCCATGAGCACCTGAACCAGCCCAGGGGACTGCTGGCACCTGGCCTGACCAGCACATCAAATGGATGCTCTTTGCCTCCATCATAGCAAGTGATTGTAGCTGCTTGCCAGAGGATGTCATAGGGAGTAGTCATAGAGTAAGTCATAGGGACTTGTGACTGCCAGCAGGGAGAGTGTGGGGGCTGTTGTAGTTCCCCTGACCCTGTGGGGAGAAGAGACAGCATTTCATGGCGGCTTCCTGCTTGGGAGAACCCACATCTGGGTTTCCAGTGCGATGGCTTGTTTGTGCTTTCCCCTTCAATATGAGGTGACGATACACTGGCCTTTAGAAAGGACAGGCTGACACAAGGAGTACAACCTGCTGCAACCACCCGGGGTCACGCAAATTCCCCATCGTGTTCCATCTCCTATCTCTGCTGGTTGCCTGGACCTCCTGGGGCAGCAGTTTTGTTGTCTGGGACACGTCCTGGAGGTCAGATTTGAGTGCAGCAGGTCAGACACCACAGCGAGCAGGGAAATACATTAGGGGTCCATTCTCCAGGAGCTGCAGAAAATGTTTCCTGCGGAGAAATGAAACAGGTGCTGACAAAAACAACTGGGGAAGGCACAGGGTGCTCCTGTGAGGACAGGAGAGGTTTTCTAGTATAGAGCGGACACCTCCACAAACCTGCTGTGTTCTCTTCTGACCCTGGGATGAAGGCTGTCTATGAAGCTCTGCTCTTCACTCTTGCCTAGGTCCACCGAAGCTAAATCCTAAGTCGCTGAGCACTTCATGAACTCCCCAAGGACAAGAAAACCATTTTCCCTCTCACTTTAAGCTTACATGAGTGCTTTTAGATAGAGAACAGAAATGTTCTTCCTGGCAGTGATTCAGTGTCCTTGAAGCTGCAAAACCCCAGGACCACTAGGGTCGGAGCTGCATGGTGCCTGTGTGGGCTCAGCCACAGCAGAGAGGCTGTGGGGCTCCTCTGTCCCAGCTCCTCTGCACGCATGGGGAGGAGGGCTTACTAATCATGCAATTGGTAGGAGGATGCACACCTGGATGGGAAGCTGGGGTTTGGCTCGTGGCCAGGGTGATGATGCTTTGCTTTTGTTCCCTGGTCAGTTTGCAGACCCTAAAAGTGTTGCAGGCAGAGTGCACTTCCTTGTACAGCACATGCTGCCTGCCAGGCCTGCCTGGCCTGAAGTAACTGATAACAGTGGCAACAGCAGTGCACAGCAATAATGCCATTGAACAGTTTGAAAAGGAAATGAAAATTAGGCTATTTCAGTTCCCTCAGGGTGGGTGAGCAGCTAAGGGGTGTCCCGGGAGGCTGGGCAGGGAGGGTGGCTGAGAAGGGGTCCTGTGGTGTTACTGCCACTGGTCTTTGTGACATCTCACTGCAGGTGGCACTGTTTCAGAGGTACTCAAAGGTGGTGCTGGCCCTGTGCCTGCTGCTGGCCCTGTGGCAATGTTTCCGAGCCCTCACGGATGGCCTTGGCCCTGTCCACTGGGCTTCCTCCCTTCTCCACACCCCTACTGCCCACTGCACCACCTGTACCAACAGCTCTGCATGGTTCAATGCCCACTACGAGACAGCCATAGAGCCTCTGCTCACAGGTGCAGGCCATGAGCTTTCCTTGGATGTGGTTCAGTGGTGGCTGGTAAGTGAGGCAGGAGCTTAGGACTCTTCCCAGCCTCACTGAATCTGTTTGCAGTGGGGCAGGGCCAAGAACAGATGTGGTGGGGATAAAGGGGGTGCAGAGACCCCAGTTCAACTCTTCTTCCACTGCCTCTTCCCCTACCCCCTGGACTGTTCTGCACCCTTTTCCTAATATCCCATCTGTTTTTTCTGTTCTTTCCCAGGTCTCTGCTAGGAGAAAGGGGGCTCTGTCTCCCTTTGGGTTACTGGAGGGAGGTGGTGCTAATGCTGCATGTCACTGTGCTTGCTCCCCTAGACCCTGCAGGGTCCCCCGAGCGGGGTCCAGCTCCAGGCCATAATTCAGCAGCTCTTCACTGTCCTCCAGGCCCTGACGGTTGCTGTGTGGGACCCATCTCACTGCAGAACATGTGCGGTTGTGGGGAACTCAGAGCAGCTGAAAGGGTCCAGCCATAGGCTGCTAATTGACGCTCATGACTAGGTGTTGAGGTGGGTGATCTAAAGGGACTTGGTCTCTCCCTGTCTGCCCAGAACACTGGCATGCCCCACTCCTGGCCAATCTGCCAACACAAACCCTGTGATGGGGATGGCTGCTGACCATGCTCTCTGGAGCCCTCCACCCTGGGACACACATAGGCCTTGTGTCGTCCATGTCCTCTCTTTGCTGCTGGCTAGGGTGACCTGCTGTCCCTGCCTGGTGGGACCAAGAGACTGGGACCAGCACGGCATGCACCTTCGTTTTGGGACACACCGTCCTGCTGTCCTTTAGGATGAACAGAGCAAAGATCACTGGCTTTGAGCTGGATGTTGGCATGAGAACAGCTCATCACTTCATGTACCCAGAGAGTGCAGTGAACCTCAGGCCCAGCATCCACCTTGTCCTTGTCCCCTTCAAGCCTCTGGACCTACAATGGGTGACCAGTGCCTTCTGCACTAGAGAGCTCATGCGGTGTGTCAATTTTGGGGGATGGCACCTCTCGTGCTGGAAACCCTGTGGATAGTGCAGTGTGGTCTGGGGGCTCTGGTGCCTCACTGGAGCCCTGGCACTACAGTCCTGATGGGACAAAAGGTGCTGGGCAAGGGTCTTAGCATCCCTCTGCCCTTCAGTTTGGGGTAGTTGGGCACTGACCTGTCCCCACAGGGCTCAGACAACCTGCAGTCCCATCCGTCCATGAGTGCGATGGTGGCTGTCCCCACTGCAGGGCCATGGGCTTGAGGTATCCCTTCCTAGAGCCAGGCCAGGGGATGCTTCTAGGCCAGCCCAAGGGGCTGGGGGTGCCACTGGGCTGGGTGCTGGCAGACAAGGGATACCCTCTGCAAAGAAAGGGGTGGCCAGAGCAGTGGGACAGCTACATGATCACTGCTTGCCTCTTCTTTTGCAGCACGTATGTGAGAGTTAAACAGTTCATCAAAGCTGACAGAAACAAGGTAATGGCTCTGGGGGCTTCAGCTCCTCAGGGCAGGCAGAGAGCCCTGCTGGGCAGAGAGCCGATGGCTGCACTGCGCTGGGCTGGCTGTCCTGTTCCAGCATGGAGAGCACCTGATCACTCCTCCACTCCCTACTCAGGTGTTGATCCTGAGCCCAGCTTTTCTCAAGTACATCCACGACAACTGGACACAGCACCATGGGCAGTACCCCTCCAGTGGCTTCACCGCCCTGCTCTTTCCCTTGCACACCTGGCAGCAGGTGAGCATAGACAGTGGGACCAGGTGCTGCCACTGTACCTCCCCTGCACTGCTTGTCCATGTACTTGCAGGACGCCCCAGCGTCCACACAGCAATGGCTCTTGCTGGCGTGTGCACAGGTCTCCGTGTTCGGCTTTGGAGCAGACAGTGAAGGGAACTGGCACCACTACTGGGAGAAAAACTGCTGGTCCGGAGCCTTTCGCAGGACAAAAGTCCACGATGCTGATGTTGAATTCAGCCTCATTGAGAGACCTGCCGATGAAGGCAGGATTGTATTCTACAAGTGATGCATTTCCAAGAAACTGAAGCCAGGCTATTTGGCCAGGAATGGGCCAAAGGGCAATGCCAGCAGGTGGCCTGGCTCTTTTGCTTGCTGCTCCTCCCCACTGCCTGGGCTCACAGACCCTGCAATCCATAGGTCTCAGTGCTGCTTGTGCTGGTCCTACCAGCTGGGCACTGTGGGTGCCATTTTCCTATGGCACCAGGGATATTGCATTTAGCTGGACACAGCGTGGGCATGGTTCTGCCCATGCTGGTTGGGAGGGAAGAAAGGGGAGATGGTGAGGCTGGGGGTGGGCATGAAGCCTGTGAGCTGCTGTGTGTGGCCCTGCAGGGCGGTAAAGATGCTGGGTGGACAGCAACTGCTCAACTGTGACTGGCTGCATGACAGAGCTGATATTTCCACCCATGGATGGCTTCTGGGGGAGGATTGTAGTTGTTCTTAGGAAAGGGAGATGCCCCCCTCACTCTGCCCAGTCTTTTACTAAGACTTTTATTCTTACAGTCTTTAACTAAGGAAATATTTTAAAAATTGTATCAAAGAAGAGGGGAAAAATCAAACATGCTGACAGAAGACAACAGAATCAAATACATTTGAATTGATCTTATCTTGAATAAACTTTGAAAACACGTGTGAATCTGTTATCATCATCTTCTTTGCTTTTTGGCCCCTTACAACTTTGAAAAGGGCACAATTTCAGCCCCACCTGCAGAACAAGACTGCAGACCATGGGGACTGAGTTCCCAAAGGAGGTTCTTCTTCAGAGCAGGGTTAGCAGGTTGTCTTTTATCACTTTCAGTCACAAACATCCAGACTCAGTTTTATCATGGTTATTAGTCACCTGGGCTTTCAGTCTATTAACATTACCAGAACTCTTGTACTCATATCCTTCCTATTGACAGCAGAAGCCTGTTTACTTAACTACTAGCTTCATTAATTTTCTGCCTCTCCAGGTAGAATCTCCATTTCTGTGTCTTCAACTTCTTTTCTCCACTATTTGCAGTTTCCCATGCTGACTACAGGTATCACACCTTCCTGACTCTTCACTTTCCCGTCACCTTTCTCTAGGTGCTCAGCAGAGCTGTGGGCAATGCTCTCCAATGCTTCTCTAAAGTTTACAATTGGTTTTCTTATCAATGACAAGCCAGTAGCTGGTAATCGTTTCACTGGGAGTTAAACTCTTGCTGCATTATTTCTATTCATCCTCCCTCTCTGGACTATTCTCACAAATTTGGTTACAAAGCTCAGTGTTCCAATGAGCAGTTACAGCAGTTCAGGTCACTTTTTGTTCCTGATGAAACATATAGATACTACGTTCCCTTCTTCAAGCTGTAGTAGTACTATGTGATCCTGACCCAATGGATTCATTAACTATCCTTGTAAA
Source organism: Atrichornis clamosus (assembly GCA_013400975.1). Classification (NCBI taxonomy): domain Eukaryota; kingdom Metazoa; phylum Chordata; class Aves; order Passeriformes; family Menuridae; genus Atrichornis; species Atrichornis clamosus. The sequence goes on from WBMZ01014484.1 coordinate 74,674, forward strand.
AAAGTACATTTAAAACAAATCTGCTTTTCAGCATTCTGGCTTGAAGATAATTATTCTCCATACCCACACCTCAAATTGCTTCCCCCCCCCAGTTGAAAAACCAACATTTTTTTATACTCCCTGGTTTATAGATAAGTTCAACTAATTAAAAGAACCAACCAACCAGCAAAATCTACTTTAAAATTAATTATAAAACAGGTTTCTGTCTGCAGTATCTGATCCTGTGCCTGTACAATTGTTTGGACCAAGATTAGAGTCATAGTAAAGCAAATCCAGATCTGAGATTAAGAGTAATCAGTCTGTTTTACTTCAAATAAGGCAAGAATTCACAAAATTTTTTTCATTATTTTCAAATTTCTCCCAATATAGTTTCACGTACCAAGAACTTTACTCACTTGTGTAGATGACTTAAAAGTCAAAAGACCCATCATCATTACAATAGCTACATACTTTGCCACAATGCAAGTGTGTCTTTTAATTCTAATTTCCAATTCAGTACTAGGATTAGTTCAAATAATTTAATTATTCCTCCAAATGCCTTACCAGAACAAACAGAGGATGGACTTTATTTCAAAATATACACCAAGGGGAAATGAAAAAAAACAATCCAACTTAAAAATCAATTAAAATTCCAGACACTTTTTTTTTTCTGAAACATCAACTTGCATCTTTTGTAAGAGGAACAACTGGGAGCTCTCCCGGTACAGAAAGCACATCCCAAATGTTTAGGCTCCCCCCACAAACCAGGATGGCTGGAAGGCAACAGATGGGATTCAGCATATTTTCACAGAGGTCTGACAAACAGCATCAGCACACTCAGAAACATTTTAAAGAAAAATTAAAAATCCCAGATGGTGTTGCTAGAAATCTTATTTGATGGCAACTTCAATCTGTTACAGGTCTCCTGACAATAAAGTATATTATTCCTGGAGGAAAACAGAATCCAGTTATCTCCAGCATCTTTGTTGGGAAAGGGAATAAAACTGGAGGAACAAGGACTGACAAAAAACGAGTTTGACAGTAGGGTCTGCACAGCCAGATAGGATAATCTTTATAGCAGCAAGGTTCAAGTCTTCCATCCACAAATTAATGCCAAAGAATGAGGGGAAAGTAATATAAGAGTGGTTGGGGCCATCTGGAACTTTCAAACCTCTTCTGTGCACTCAGAATATCACTCGTGTTTCAAAAAGCATATTTAGTTCTCCTTAGAGGGTTGGTGTTTTGTTTCTTTTTTAAAATGGGGCGAGGTCATTGCTTATTTATGTTGCCTTCCCAAGCTCAATTTTCTTCTGGATGGCACGTGCTGAGTGATAGATCAAGGAGTCAATGAAACCTGCAACTAAAAGGAAAAAACAAATGGATGAAGTCAGACATGCTTCAAAGAGAGAACAACTCCCAAGGAAAGAAAACACAAACTCTTCTGTCAGAGGAAAGGAATCCCAGGTCCACCAGACAGAAAACAGCTGCTGCTGCTCTCAGAAGAGTAAAGTCCTGATCTCCTCAGGACAGACAGGACCCAGCTTGCAGGGCAGAGGTGATCATGCTTCTCTAGAAAAGATCTCTTTTTCAGAAGTGAAAAAGAGGCTGAGTCGTGTTTTTACCGGTGAATGAGCAGACTTTGGAGAGAAAGCTGATGTGGGGAGCTTTATTTATACATTGTTGCCTTGACTCAGCTTGCCAAGAGCATGTTTCCCATTTCGTGCTCATTTCACAGTAACCTTAAAAGTAAGCTACTCTACCAGACGCTGCCCTTGATGGATGCCCTTTATTGGAGACTGCAATGTACACCTACCAGAGACAAAGCAAAACAAACCACTACCTTTAGTCTTTCCTGCAGTATTTTCCCCAAACCTCTCGAGCCCTGAAGGAGCCTATTAATTCAGTGCTTGTTTGGGACCAGAGAAAAACTCAGAATGGGTCTACTGCACCACAAACCTCAAACAACAGAGGTTCTCACAGGACAGGAACCTTGAGCTCCTGCCAGGCAGGAAACACAGGATGCTAGGGAGTCTTTTTTCAATGATTTTATGAAGCTTCATGTTCTTCTTTCTTTTATTTAACCCCTCAATCTAAGGAATAGGTAAGTGATTATTTGACCATACACAGACATACATTTCAATACTATAAAAAGAGTAGCAGCTAAAACAGGAATTGAATCTTCTGTTTATTACTGTATAATATGGAATTATTTGACTTACTATTTGGTCTTTGAGTAATGCTTCAGATAACTCTTGTGTGGTTGCTTTGCCCTGAATTTATCTCTACTTGTGGAATCAATTTGATACTGTTACATGAAAACTGTTACACAGGTGACTTCTTCAGAATAGAATAATCTAGGTTGGAAAAGACCTCTAAGGTCATCAAGTCGAATTGTCCCCAGCACTGCCAAGCCCACCACTAAACCATGTCCGTAAGTGTCACATCTACATGTCTTTTAAATATCTCCAGGGAGGCTGACTCTACTACTGCCCTGGGCAGCCTGTGCCAGGGCTGGACAGCCCTTGTCATGAAGAAATTTTCCCTAATGTCCAATCTAAACCTCCCCTGATGCAACTTCAGGCCATTTGCTTTCGTCCTGCCCCTGCCAGAAGAAGAGACCGACCCTCACCTGGCTCCAACCTCCTTACATGTAGTTGTAGAGAGTGAGAAGGTCCCTCCTGAGCTTTTCTCCAGACTGAGCACCCCCGGACTGAGCTCCCCATCAGATCTATGCTCCAGCCCCTTCCCTGGAGCTCCATTCCCTTCTCTAGATTCACTTCAGCACCTCAATGTCTTTCTTGTCATGAAGGGCTCAGAACTGAGCTCAGGATTCAAGGTGCCTCACCAGTGCACAGCAGGAAGATGGTCACTGGCCACTGGCCCTCATCCTGCTGCCCACACAATTGCTGGTACAAGTCATTGGCCTTATTTGCCACCAGTTGACTTGACATCTAGAATACAGAGAGTCTGAGCATGGTGTATGTCAGCAAACATGAATTGGCTGTCAAACCCGGTCAGTGCTAGAGGGCACTTGAATTTGCCATGAAAATAATTTTTGAAAGCCTTTTCAAACCACAGAGATGAATAGGATCAAATTTATTGCAGACAGAAATTCTGTTTAACAGTCTCAGGTAATTGAGCACTGTGACACCTCAGGTGGTGGGAAAACCTTGCAGATAAAGGTATGATGTGATATAGGTATGTGATACAGATGTTATGTGATAGAGTAACTGGCTTCTCAGGTCCCTGACCACATCTTTGAGCAGGCCCTTAACAGCCACATCTTCGACTATGTGCACCCTGGATTACTACCTGAAGAGCAAGGCTGGACCAAGGCTGTTCCCATGCACAGAGCTGAGCAGATAATGACTCCAGAAGCCAAGTGCAGATGTCCAGAGTGAAGTGCAGATGCTCAGATAGATCTGCAGGAACAGCCTCTCCTCACAAGACCCCGTCTAGTCCCTGCAGAACACTAGCTGGAGCTCCTGTGTCTGGGAGCACAGTTTGATACCTCTAAGATGATTATGCCCATGGCAACTTGGGTTTACCGATTTTACTGGCTCTGGTTCCACATGAAAGCAACTATCTGCTTACAGACCCAAGCTGACCAAGAATGCAAGTACAGATGCATTCATAAGGTCTGTGAAGAACAGCTTTGTTTGAAAACAAAATGTCCTGTAAAGCATCAAAATGAAATATTATGACAGGTTTACAGGTCTAATGAAAAGAAATATATAACAGGTCTACATCTACAGTGTCTTGCAAGTCTCCAGTGCTAACTACAGTCTGATGCCATTCCTGTGGCTCTGCAGAACATGCTATATCCTCTCCTGAAGGCTGAAATCATCTCTCCTCATCAAACAGGGATTTATTACCAGCCACCCAGACTTTAGAAAGAGTAAGGTAGCAAATGTTTACACTTCAGAAAGAAAAACATTTGAAAGGTGCAATACCTGTAAATATGCCTCCAACAATGGCACAAACTCCAGTGAGAAAGTGAGTAAAGGACCTAGAAATTGAACAACTAGCATGAGCTCAGATACCAGTGTCAGGTAAGTAACAATTAACTAATAAAAACTAATAAATAATAATAATAGTAATAAAATATAATAATATAATGTAATAATAATAATAATGTACATCATACCATATAAGTATTCATTATCTAAATATTCATAGTTGACAATTCTCAGGTTTAAGAATTAAATAACCCCTACTGGCTACAGAATGGAGTTTGTCAGTGCTACTTTTAGTTAGCAGCACTGAGTAGCATTAAGCACAATGCTGAATTTATAAACTTAAAGGATGGGCTTTTAATCCCTAAGACATTTTTCATTCCTACCCAGTCAGAATGCACAGCAGGCTTCTATAACACAACAGCTAAATCCCTAAGCACACGTTAACATATTTTAAGATATAGACATTGTCTGTACCCCATTATGAACCTCAAAGATTGGACAGCTACAGCTCCTTCCACTCCCCTGCAGTCACAAGCCAGCAATTAACCCAGAGAGAAGAGGTTCCACACTGGCTGCAAGATGTAGAAAAATTACAGCAAATGCAGAGTAAGGAACCAGTTGGACCAGTGTGGGTGCTACTGGAGGTGCTGGTAAGACGGGCACGCTCCGTAAATCTAGTCTTCCAATTAAAAGTTTGAGCCAAGAACCATTTCATCAGACTTCTGCTCCCTGCAGCAGTTTCTTTATCCGTCTTGATACTGGATTAAAACATTTCACATAATAAGAGAAAAAACCCAATCCCTTACCAATGTTCACGTGGAGAGGAAGGGCATCAGGGAGCACCTCTTCCTCTCCACTGACTGGGGAGGGGCATGGATGGATTTCAGGCATTTGCACTGTTGTGCCTAAGTGAGGATGAAGTTACAAGCTAAGCAAAAAATGACAAAATCAATGAGGGGTGAATGAAATAGAATGAAATGTCTCTTACCTGTGTTTCTCTGTCAGCCTCACCATCATGGGCGAAAGTTCATACAGAACAAAGACACCAGGCAGACCCTGGTCTCCCAGTAGCCCATTTGCTATTTTCTCATGTCGTGTAACTGAGAACTGGTTAGTCCTTACCACCTACCAGGAAACAAACACAGCAAACATTGTTTTGCTAACAGGAAACAGGAAAGGCTACTAAAACATGAGTTCAGTGAACCACATCAATGTACCCCTGCCCATGTGGGCAGCCTTACAGTGATTAGAAAGAGTCATAAAGAGCTCTATCGGGATCAGGTATCTGCTGTCAGGTATCAACTATCAGGTCTATTTTTACTATAGACTACCAGTTAAAGCCACAGCTAGCCCAAAGTATGAGGGATATATCAGACTCCAGGCTGGCCTATTTGGTCTCTGCTGGCACGTCATGGCATAAGCTGTCCCTCTCAACTCCAAGTCCATGTCATCCTCTACCCACATGCAGTCCTGCTAAGCACGCTTCAGGAGACAGTACTGATGACAGAAAGCCATATATAGTCAAGAGTGAGGAAAAAGGAAATAACGCGTAAGAGCAGGAGAGTGCAGAAGGACACAGATTGCCCATCTTCACATAAATGAAGATCACCCTCCAGCATTTTTCTGTGCCCTGCCATTCTTCTACATGTTGTTCATACTAGTACTATTCTTTGAGGAAATTAATTGGGTTTCTGTAAAATGAAATTATGTTCTATCATCCCTAATAAGCTATTTGACACAAATTACAATCCAAGCTGAGAAAGATACTATCCTAGTTTCTTTACCAAATTCCGTACTTGAGGGTTCCAAGTACTGAATGTACAACACAGCCCCTGGTATACATCTGGCAACACACCTGGACCCACAGTTACTGTCAGCATCAAAAATATGAGGAAAAAGTGAGGGCTTTCCCTTGTCAAGGTAATAGGGAAAAAGGTACTTACTTCACCATCTACTTTCCTATACACAGTGGGGACCACTTTGACAAAATACTGAAACATCATGGAAGCTATAAGCAAAGACAGAGAGGGACAAACAATTAACACCTGGCAATAAGCTGGAAGCTTTTCACTGACAGGTCAGGTAGACACAAACTGGTTTTGTTCAACTTGTCAGGGAACATCTTTCTGCACAACAGCTGCTGAAGGCTTTCAAGGACAGTAAAGTTAATGTCTGAAATGAGTCTTCCTTTTGGAAAAGTGAGTCTCTTTTCTGCTGCAACCAAAACCAAAACTAATGGCATTTTTGCCTTGAATAAATGGAAAACTTTCTACAAACTTGCTATAGTTTTACCAGCAAAACTTCTTGCAAATTCTTATTCTAGTCCATGAAAATGTCTTATTTTTAACAACATAGCCCTAAGAAAACATACTCTGCTCTAAATGAGTACTCTGTATCAACTTCAATTAAAACGGAAGTTTTTCGTGTAGAAGCATGGGATATATTGTATCAGGAGATGAAAAGGAAAATCTGTACCTACGAAAAAAAAAATAGGAGAACCTCTTCTGTTGCCTCAGACCAGCCTGTTCCTTCAGTTCTCTTAAAGATAATGGAATGCAGGAAAAAACCTATTTTCTATGAAATTCCCTAGAGAAGACTATTCATCCTTTTCTACAGCAGAAGTAATTATCACATATGGTATATTTAGCTGCAATAAGTATAAATTTGGCCTGCAATCTACTTCTCCTACTTCTTTACTGGAGCATGTCTTCAGAATGAATTCTTCAAGAATTTGCCAACTGGTTCTCTGAGGCTCAGGATGAAAAGCTTGAGTTTACAGAGAATTTTCCCTGTCAGTTACAGGTCCCCCTCTCAGAGAATTTGTTACTTCACAGACCAACTACAGCATCATAATTGCATTGAGCATTATGATGCCTTTCAATTTTTCTGTACTTTTTTTTTTTAGCACCATCCTCTGATTTGGGTACAAGAATCAAAATCAATGGTAGAAAATTAAAATAATGGATTAAACTAGGACTAACAATCCTATCACTACTTCAAAGCAAATTACTTCTTTTCCCAAGCTTTATTACAGAGAGCACCAAGTACCTGCAAAGACAAACTTGTCAGACTTCAGTGGATCTAAAAAAAATAACTCTGCAGTGGCATGTAAAGGTCCTTTCATAAAAAATACACACAAGTAGGCTTGTGGAAATAAACACATGCACAGCAGTAGCATGAGGAGAGAACTGTCCTTCATTGTCAAGCCAGCAAATATGGAGCTATCTAGAAAAGATCAGCAATATTTCAACTTCACTGCAGCTCTTAAAGTTCTTACTCTTGGGTGTATCACAGTCAGGCAGACACCACAGTTCTCCAGCAATCAGGCCCTTTTTCTTTACCCTGCATCTTCCGGTTCTCTCCCACTGCATGTAGTAGTTAGACAGGACTCTCCTGGAACTGTATCTGAGGTAGGCTTTTAATAACGATGTGCTGTACCTGCTGTTGTGCATCTACGAGCACTCAACAGAGTTATCTTTCAGAAAGGTCATAGAATCAAAACACGTTGGCAGATTTGTTCCAGATAAATGGAGACAGCTGCTCCAGAAAGAGCACAAGGTGGAGTGGTCACATTTCACATAACACTGTCAGGGTTCTTGTTAGAACTGGGAACTTTGCTCCTGTTCTCTTCTAACACTTATTAATACAGACACTCAGAAAGAGACTTCTCTCAGCTGGCTTTTACCTTGCTGTGCAGTGATGGCTGTCCCATCCAGAGGGTTCACAATGCCTGGATAATCCCTTCCAAATGAGAGATGTTTGATATAGTGCGTCATATTGATCTGAAACAGAAAAGCTAATAACTCAAACAACTGCACAGCACATGAGGGGCAAGATAAGGGGCCTGAAGTTCATTATTTGTAGATTTTTCTGAGCGTGGCTCTAGAATAGAGACAAGTGCTCCCTTTCTCTGTGCATCCTAACAGCAAACTCCAAAACATTTGCTTTTCTTTTTATTCAGAGGAGATTTCAAGATGAGGAATTTGTCCTTCTTCTGCTTAAAATCCCCAGATCTCGGGGCCCTTCCCTCCCACCTACAGAGCAGGCTCTTCCATCCACTCCTTTCCCAATCCCACTGGAGCACCATGCTATCAGCTGCCTCAGAGGCATAGGTATGAGCATCATCTGCTTTCCTCACAGCACAGGGTAAACTCCAATAGATCCAGAAGCAGTTGTGAAAATATCAACCTTAGGAAATTCTGAAGCATAGATTAAGGAGCAAGGCAGGCTCAGGAAGAGAGGCACAGGCTTGCCAAGCAGCATGCAAATGTCTCAATATATTTCAGAACCCTCTGTGAAAGCAGGTCCCAGGTTCTTCTTAAACCCATAAAGCAAAATCTGCCACAATCAGTACACTAGGATGTCAATGTGGCAATGGGAGGGAAATCCAGAAGGAAAACAGACTAAGAAAACTAGAACACTACCTTGGGAACACTTACATTATCAAGTCCAAAGCTCTGCAGATCATGAACTGTAATAGAAAAACAGTTAACAATATAGCTCACACTGTAATAACAAGTATATCTGTCTACCATATTTTAGCTCTAAGGGAGCTCCTCTCATTTCCATCACAATCTAAAACGGCAAGCCTGTGTTTCTCTCTTGCTTGCATAGTAGGTTGTGTGACAGATAAAATGGCTATAATGCCCCTCCTGACACAGAGCCACTTCTAGAATGAAGGAAAGTAACTTTAATTTGGGGTTACTTCAGATTAGGTATTTCAGTCCTCACCTGCATGTATTCTTCATCTAGGGCAAAAATAAGATCCCAGAGGCAAGCAAAGTTTCACTGTTATCTCAGCTGCACAAAACTCACTATTGTAAAACACAGAGGCACAACAGATCTAGACTAACAACTGAGCAGAGCACATGCTTTAATATCACAATGCAAGTGCCCTAAAAAAAATCATCATCTTAGTAACTCTCAGCACTCTTCCTAAAAGCCTTGGTACTACTGCCCAGAGAACTTTCCACATATAGCAATATGGCAATACTGGCAGCACCACACAACCCTAGAAGGGATCTTGCAGAGATACGGGCAGTGGGAGGCAACGGATACCTTTTAGTTTGCTACTTAAATGACTTTATGCAATGCCAGAAGAATCAGTCTCAGGACAAAAATATAAATTACAACTCCATTTCCGTATTGCTTCTACCAGGTTTATCCAAAGTCACACAATTATCTCAAAGAAGCCAAAGGCTGTGGGCATTTTAACAGGTAAATTCATGTGCTCAGGAAGCCAGACCTCACCTTTCACCTTAGCAAAGTAAAGCATACTTCAGTAATTGTAGGCTATTACTTTAGGAGCTGATGGATCACCAAGTGATCAGATCACCAAGTACTGCTAAATTATTAACAAAGATTAGGAATGTTGCTCCCTTGAGAGCCTAGGACAAGACAAGCTGGAAAGCTGAAGACCTGATTGGAACTAGCCTCTCCTTTAAAACATTAACTTAACATGAGTGTGCTGTGAACTCATTTCTTTTTCTATTAACATTTTTCAGCAAACCACCAGAAGCTGTACTTGCATTTATATAAAAACCTTATTAAACCCAAAGCGACATGCATGCAAAACAGGTAATGTACAGTTAGAAAAGGAAAAGCTAAGCCTTAAGTACACTCCTCCTAAGGCTCTGATGTAGGGACAGGTCCTTGCATTTCACATCTAAATGCCCAGACACTAAGGCTGCAATGCTTGGGATTAAAGCAATGGTTCTGCATTACAAAGAGCTCAGAGCTGCACTGGCTTCAGATACTCGTTTTGCTGTCTCTGACAGGAGCACAGACTGGCCACTGCCAATAGCACAGTGACAGCCCACAGGTTTGTGTGCCTGTGCTGACAACTCTACCAATGAACTTTAAAAAAGAATTTTTTTTTACTAAAAATTTGGAAGTAGATGTGATGCGATGCTAGGCAGGGGAAGGAAAGAAGAGAGAAGTGGCCTTGGCATTATGCTATGCTGTTTTTCTTAATGGTTACCTGCAACACCAGGGTGTTTAATGCTGCACTATTATTTGTACTTATGTCAAGAGTTCAGTGGCTTAGCTGCCAGTGGAGCGTCAAGTCTTACTGCCTTTTGTACAGACACTAGCAGGCTAACCTTCAGTTAACTACAAAGTTCCACAGAGATCCTGGCTCTGGTGGGTCTGCATTTAAACTGGACCTACTGGACCTACGCAATGATCCTTGTGGGTTCCTTCTGACTCAGGATATTCTATGGTTCCACACCACCAAAGGAACAAAACATTCTTTGCCCCCCTCAGCTTTTGCTCCCACAGCTCATTCCTGTTCCACCTTCCTTTTGGTCATGAGACACATCAGAGTCTGTAATAGGTTGAAATGCAAGTCTTGCTTTATGTGAGACTATTCTTTCAGTCAGAACAGCTCCGAAGTAAAGTTAATCCCACAGCTGCACCGAAATTTACGCAGGCACAGTGATGCACAGTGATGCACAGAGAGGTAGAGGGATGCTCCTCCTGGTAGCTGTGCTCCTAGAACTCTTTGTAGGACTATGGTGTTTAGCAGCTTTATCGCCTATGAGTTGGCACATGTGAAGTTGAACTGAGGACTAGCGAGGATGACAAAACTTACAGGAACAGCACAGTACCAGAGAAATCCCAGGGCAGCACTTGAGAAGGACCAGACATTAACTAACCTGTTACACTAGATTTACATTGTGTGTGACTCCTAATAAATTACAGCTATCCAAAACAAAGTGTCCCCACAGTGCTCTGCTATGCTTTCCACAATTAAGTAGATTTTACAAAACTCCTCTCCAATAAATGATTTACAGCTCTGCAGTAGAGCAGTTCAGTTTCTACAACAGTCTTCCACCAGACCACAGGTTTATTTATCTTTGATCACTGAAAATTTTGCTAAGCACATGTGTACATACTCTACCTTGCAAATACATGTTTAGCTAGCCAGTTTGCTTAACACAAACCAACAGGATATTAGCCTGCTAAAAGAAATAGGACAAGGAAAGAGAAGATCTTTACCAGTCTGCTGGGACCAGAGACTGTTATTTCTGAAGAAATAAACACATTTCTTCTTCCTTAACTACAGCTAATAGCCCAGTTAGACAAAATAAAGATACCTGTAAAATATCTTAAGTCTGTCAAGAACTCTGTTTTACAGAACAAAGATTTCTTCAGTGTTTCAGTTACACAGTTTTAACAACTGCTGCCTATCTGAAGAATTCTGCCCATCCTGCATTTCTGACCTGAATAACTTTAGACTTTAAGATTCAAGACTTCAAAATTCAGTCCTTAACCCCCAAAAGAGGGTTAACAGCACTTACAGCAATTCAGGACTCAGTCAATAAACACGTGAAGACTCCAAGAAACCAAGGACAGCCACCCAAACACATTGCTCCAAGGTGAGCTAGGACACCAATTTTCAAACTGGGAATGAATTTTATAGAGAAGAATATCTTACAGAAACACATTGGCCAGAAGACGGAAGTGGCATAAAGTATGCATTGTGAAGAGGGGAATGAGGCAGGGAGCAACACAGAAAACATTGTAGCGCAGGGAAGAAGTGAGCAAAGCTGAGAGTCTGAGACCTCTGCCAGATGCTACTGACTCAAAACACCACATCTCAACCTGCAACTGCCATGATCACCCTTAGAAAAATCCAATGGCTGACTAACCCTCGGAAAAGTTCCTCACAGATTAGCTGGTGGTACACGAATTGGTACATGAGTTCTCAGAAGATATTATCTAACCTATTGTACAAATTAGACTGAGATAATTCTCTCATCTGACTTGAAGAGGCAGAAGTCTCTTCAACGTGTCAGCATGTTCCCCTCAAGCACATTAGCAGCACAATGCAGCTAAACACTTGCCAACACATTATCTCCAATATTGAGATATTAAAATCATTTAAGACAAAGATTCTCAACCTTCTCTATCTTGTTTACCACAGAAGAATGACCTGGGATGGCTCTCCCTTTAGCTTCCTGGAAATCTTCTCAATCCCAGCCTAGATCAACAGCTCCTTCCAAAGGAGATTTATAGGCACAACAAATAAAAATTATGTCCGTTCTGTAGTAAACAGTTTATTTGAGGAAAAAAAAAGGATACAGCAACACTTACTCTCAACAGCATGCACTGCTAAAACAAACAGAGCAGGAGAGAAAAGAGAAATGTTCAGATCCTTACAATGAAAAGATAAAGAGACTCAGGTAGAGTAGCATTTAAAACTCATACCAAAAAGGGAAAGAGTAACATCTTTGCTAGTGTGCTTTCTAGGCCATATAAAATCATTCCTAGATAGTTAAAGGACTTATATACGGTCAAGCAATCATTTAAAGTGTAATAGAGAAGCCAAAATGCAGTAATTAATCACGAAAAGGAAAAACACAGTGGGATGTGCATATGTTAAGTAAGCTCTAAAGCAGTATGTGAGACAAAAATGCTGGTTATATTTAGATTGTTTTTTTCAGTTGTAAGGTGACATTTTAGGAGCAATCAAAGCTATTCAGAAATGCACTCAAGATTTATATTCACAACATATTAACATTCAAAGATTGGTAACAGGTTTTTATTCTTAATCAGTCCTGTGCTACTTTCATCCCACCTGATGCACAGAGAAGGTAACAAATCATGAGGCTGGTTTTGTTCATTCTGTTGCAAGATCCCAACAAATAATGTATACCAGCTGAATACCAGGAAGGATCGGGGGCAGGGGAAATGTATGTTTGAACAACCTGTCTCAAAGGCTCTCCTTTTTCGTTCGTTTCAAAAGCCTGTTCATGTGTATTCAACACTGAGTAATATATATATATGTATTTAACACTAATCAGTAACTATCATAGACTTACAGGGCCTTATAGACTTATGAACCTCCGAATCCTTCCCACAGCAATTCTGATTCTTGCCATATGCTATATATAATGCTATGCACCATTGCACATGGTGGTGCTTCTACAACAGCATGATTTTTGGTATGGAGAAGATATGGCTGCTCCAGAGGCTGCTTGACAAGTGTTAAGCATTCCCAAGAACTGGGGGTTCTGAGAAGAACCTGAGCTCTGATGGATGACAGTGAAGTGACAAACGAAAATGTCATTTTTGTTGTCTCCAAAACAGACTTGATATAACTTGAAAACAGTTTGTCCACCAGAAATGGGTGAGACCTCACGTAGTTCAGCACCAAAGACAACCAAACTCTGATAAGAGTTCACTAGTGTAAAAAGAAAAGTCCTTAGCAATGCTGAGGATGAAGCAAGACTCTCAGCATGGGTCTAAAAACAGTTCCCTAGCAGACACTACTTTGGGACAGAAGTTCAAATGAGCTCATACACACCTCCTCTATGGAAGGAACAGTGTACAGGTGATGAGAGATCTGGATTTTCTTCATACTGAACTGGTGTCCTGATGGAGACTGAGTCCCACATCATTTTTTTTCAAGTATGTTGATGGGCAGGAGAAGAACTCAGATAGCAACTGGTATCTGTAGAGGCCTGTGCAATAATAACAGGCACACAACTAGTAGGGCTATAGGAAGGGAACAGAGAAGAGGCTGCAGTCTCTGCAGAAAAAGAACTTAGTGTCACTTGCTCTTGGTTGACATTGAGAAGATGCCAAGGGACTTGAAAAATGACAACCAATCTGCAGTCAAAGACTTGGCATCATTTTGCAATTTAGCAATCAAAATACTAAAAAGGATGTAAAATAAGAGAGGCTATTTGGGGTCATCCACAGTGCCCAAGGTAGAGTTCAAATAGATTCTGGCTGTCAAACAATCTTTAGCAGAGAAGAAAATAAGCTCTTCCTTAAAAACATAAGCAGAACACTAATGAAGATGTACAAGTGACCAGTGGATCTGATTCCTTGATAGCTAACAAAGCTTCACACCTTTCTAGGCAAAGCTTGGTGGCTCCAAGTAGGCAGCTCCTTTTCCAAGACCATAATCATCTCAAAGAGCAGCTTATCTGCGTTTTTTCCTTCCACTATCATCACCACAAAAGAGCATGAAAACAAATAGTAATCTCTCAAAAATAGCATCTTCAAAGATAATTTAATTCCTGCAGCTGACATGTAGGGTGTAAGAAAACCACAAAATTCAGACCACATACAGACTGCTTCACTTACAGAAATTGTCACAGTCACTGAGAGCGTGTCTTCAGGACAGAAAATGTCCTGAATGTTGTCATCAACATCAGCTTCTTTTTGGAATTGAAGGAATCTAGTGAGATATTTTAAGTAAGTAAAGTAACCCTGAAAAGCTCTTCGGCTGTCAAAAAAGCGTGATGGCCAATGTCTTCTCTAAAAAGTAGTGATGATGGCACCTCAGAAACAGAACGGCCCAAAGACAATCTAAATGAGGAAAGAGAAGTCTCAGCTTCCCCCTGACTAGACGAAACAGGGCAAGAAAGAAGGAAGTTATATGAATATCATCACTCTCCTGAGGAGCCTACCACTAGGGAGGTGAAGTCCCTCCATGCAGGAAACTCACAGCCAGCCACTGCAGGTGAAGCAAGAGATAGCTGCTACTGTACAGGCATGGACAGATACGGCAGCAGCCCCTGAACCACAAACCTCAGAGGTTAAACAGCTAAATTACCCAATCATTCCTCTCTCCTCTGAGACCAGAAGGAAAGAGAGAAGGTGTGAACTGCTGCAAAAGAAAATAGCTATGATATCCAGAGTAATAAGCAGGCAAAGCTGATGCTGGAGACTGTCCTTGCAGGTGGACAAGTGAGAGAGAGAACTTCACCAAACCTGCAGCACATCACGTAACCCAAGCATAAAATCTCAGCTTTGGATTCAAAGTCTAAACAGACAACACTGAAGCAACTCCAATCTCAGCTAGAACCAGATGAATAAGCAGGGTTTGAGGCTATGCTACTTAAAACAGAAGACTCTAAACATCAGTAATGTTTGACTCTGGCTCTCCCTTAATGCAGAAGAGCCAGAACTAGTTTCAGTGTCAAGAATTCTGATTGGAAGTGGTTCAGTCCTCCTCACACTTTCAATCCTCCTCCTAATGACTTTGGATTTTCTCAGTGCAACTGAACCACAGATGAGCTGAGGAACAAGACAAGACCATTTGCAACCAGCATGACATTCAGGAATTGCAGGTCTTCTCTGACACTGACGATGTAGCATCATGGTGCAGGCCTAAAGCAACCAATTTTCAATGCTTCCAATAACTTGGGATGAAAATCATCATCACTGCCTGCTTCAAAAGCAACACATTTCCAAAGGTTCAGCTCAGGTTCTCTGGGAACATGGCATGTGAAGGACAGGAATGGAGTACCTGTCCAAGAAGTTTAAGCATTGTATTTATGCACTAGCTAAAAGGTAATTAACCATTATAGATGGCACAAAAGCATAAGATTACCTGAGATTAGAAATGAGTAGCAATACACACTAAAACATATAGTAATGGTGAAAACTAAGCTAAAATACTACCTCTAGTAGTAAAGTCCCTAGCCTCCAATGGAGACCTGAGAACACAGCACCTTATGCAAATAAAAGGGCATGAAGATTTGTTTAGTTATTTAACTGAAGTTAAATAACTAAACAAATAAAATTGCACCTTATACAGTGCTGTCATGTATGCCAGCCCCTCTTACTCTACTCTCTGAAATAAAGCCATTTCAATTTGCTTCTTCCCAGGAGAGCAGTTACAGTTTGAAGATGTTAACACCAAGCACACAACTAGAGTTCAGAAGCTCAGATCAGGACTACATTTGCCGTCAGATCTACAAAGTGCTGCTGAATAGGACCCTTGGCACTGCCACAGTAATGCCCATGCCCATTCCCTGGCTGGAGATCTATGAACCAACAGGAACCCTCAGAAGGAGAGAGGAACAGCACAAGAAACTGAAAAGCTGTTGTGCAAGCTTGAGTATTTCAATGGCACCACAAAATAGAAGTCCAACCATCAGCCATACAAACGTCATACAGACAGTCCAATGGGAGGCAAGAAGAATGGTGCAGTGGACTAAACTTTGCACAGTTCTGGCATTCTTCATCCCCATATTCTCTACTAAGTCGTATCAGTAGGGAATAGAAGGAAGGAGCAAAAATCAGTCATTAGAGTTCTGCATCAAATAGGTCTAGTAAAATTATTATTTTCAGTGAACTGTTAATGTGACTTTCAACGATAACAGTTTGGAATATTCAGACTTCTCTTAGGCATTCAATTTCATCCTGTGTGACATTCTATTAAGTGTATTGACAGGACTGAGCATTAAGGCAGACCTTACTGTAGGGATCAAACATCACACACACATAAGTTCTTGTCTGAAACTATGATCCAAATGAGATATTTCCACGTGAGTTCTGAAAATATCTCACAGAACTCTGCCCTCTAATACTAGTCAAATTCTTTATCTCTTATTAAAGGGAGAAAAAACCAAAGTATTACAAAGACAGGCTATAGTGAGGCACGTACAGGAAAACAACCAAGCTCTGAGAAGTCCATTTCCCTTATGGGCCAGGGAAAACTCCTTGTCTGTTGGTTAGTGCCATGAAAACATGGCCAAGGAAAAGGCTGGGTAGAAAGGAAAATCACGTTACGAGTAACAAGCAATGCAAGAGAGAACAAAAGGAAGAAAATCATTAGGCCACTGTCTGTCATGCTTAGCCTGGACCTTAATTCTAGGTGCAGTCTGGTACTGTCAGACAGAGCTGAACTGAAAGAGGTTCAGAGAAATCCTGCATGGAAGCTTAGAGGTTGAATGGCTTCCACAAAGGACCGGCTGCATAAGCTGTGACTCTTCAGCAGGGAAAGACATGCCCTGAGCCCAACACAGGAAAGGTCTATGACATGCTGAGGGGCTTGGAGAGAGCGGGGAAGCAACCACACACTCTTTTCCCATAGACAAAGAGGAGGCCATCAGATACAGCCAGTGGAAACAAGCAAATGAGAGGATATAGCTGGCAGTAACTACACAGGCCCTTTGGGTTTTACCTGTATTTTCCCACTGAATTTTCAATTCAGCTGTGCAGCACTTCTGGAGGACATGGAATTAAGAGAGCTATCTTGACCTCATCCCCTCCTCTCTGAACAAAAAGTACTTCCTCCAAGGCAACAAGCCTGCATTCCTGCCTGTTACAGAGAGATGTAATACAGAGATGCTTTTCCATAATACACGTGCCATGACATTGTTGATTCTGGCTGTAGTAAGGTTGCTGTTATCATGCTAGTTTAAGCACACAAAGCAGGTTTTGCCACAACAAGTGAAGTATTATTTTATTAAGTACAATCAGCATTGTGGGGAAAACCAGGCTTTTTTTTTTGTTGTTGTCACTGTTTGTACAAAAGTGCTTCTTTTGTGCTCAAAAGTTTGTTTTTCTCCAAATACACCATACTCCCACCAAGCACATTCGCATTCTCCCGACCTTCACCTCAGTGGTACAGGTTAAATTGGAATGAGTGATAGAAGGAAAAAAAAATACAGATTTGACGAGAGGACTCCTCAGTGGATAAGGAACCAGCTGGATGGTCACATACAAAGAGTAGTAGTCAATGGCTCAATGTACAGATGAAGATCAGTAACAAGTGGCATCCATGTTGGGACCAGTACTGTTTATTGTCTTCATCAGTGACACTGACAGTGGGATTGAGTGCACCCTCAGCCTGTTGGCAGATAATACCAAGCTGAGTAGTGAGGTTGACATGCTAGAGAGATGGGATGCCATCCAAAGGGACTTGTACAAGCTTGAGAAGTGGTGCCGGTGAACCTCATGAGGTTTAACACGACCAAGTGCAAGGTGCTGCACCTGGGTCAGGGCAACCCCTGCTACCAATTCAGGTTGAGGATTAACAAGTCAAGAGCATCCCTGGGGAGATGGAGTTGGGGTGTTGGTGGATGAGAAGCTCAACATGATCCAGCCATGTGCACTGGCAGTTCAGAAACCACTTGATTCCTGGGCTCACTCCTAGCAGCGTGGGTAGCAGGTGAGGGGGAGGACTCTCCCCTTCTATTCCACTCAGGTGAGACATCACCTGCAGAGAAGCCTCCGGCTCTGGGGTCCCCAGCATAGGAAAGATGTAGACCTGCTGGAGCGAGGCCAGAGGAGCCCACAAAGATGCTCCAAGGGCTGGAGCACTTCTGCTATGGAGACAGGCTGGGAGAGCCTGGAGAAGAGAAGTCTCTGGGGAGACCTTAGAGTCCCTTCCAGTACCTAAAGGGGACCTATAAGAAAGATGGGAACAGACATTTTAACAGGGCCTGTTGCAATAGGACAAGGAGCAAGGATTTAAAACTAAATAGGTGTAGATTCACACCACATTTAAGAAATTATATATGCTGAAGGTGGTGAGGCACTGGCACAGGTTGCCCAGGGAATTGATGAATGCCCAGTCCCTGGGAACATTCAAGATCAGGCTGGATAGGGGTCTGTGCAATCTAGTCTAGTGGAAAGCATTCTTGCTCATTGCAGGGGGGTTGGACTGGATGGACTTTAAAGGTCCCTTCCAACTCAAACCATTCCATGATTTTGTAAACTACCACTATTGTTCTGGCCATCCTATATTTATATATAGATACTCAAAGTCCTTAATAAATTTTACTCTGAAACTCATGAATGGTGGAAAATATCCCTTCCAGAGGTATTGGTAGTCAGGTCCTGGACTAAACACCTTACTTGAGGTTGCTTGATTGCAGAGCAGCCAAGTTTTGTAGAACTGAAAGACTGCCCAGAAACATTGTCTCTCAAGTTCTTCCACACCCATGTGGCAGCTCCTCTAGAAACCACTTGTCTGTTTGTCCATGATAGTTCTAAACCACTGTAACAAAATTTCAACAATGTCCTCCCCACTGAAGCAGTGATGTTACAATGGATAGTAATGCAAAGATATCAAAAGAAAATGGTCAGAAACACTTGAAAGCCAAAGGTCAAATAAGTAGGAAAAGAAAATACTTTACCATGTACATGAGACTGTTGGAAACTTTTTCCTGGTGCAAAGTGGAAATTTCCAGCTACCTGCAGGGAGAGTAACCTTTCATTGAACGGTCTGAATCTATGTTAGTAAAGCAGTTGTACTAGTGTTTGGATTGTTAAGATTTTGTTTACACAAGACAGACACCAACCAACTCATTTTCAAAGGTCACAGTAGCAGCAGCAGACATTATCCTAAGAGAGGTATGAATTTCCCATGTTCCTTACAGGCAGTGATGCTGAAAGCCATAATTACATACTGATGTGGATAATAGCTGTTCTATGCAGATTATTTAGTGGACATAAAAATGAGAAGGAGGAATTAGCTCCAAGTAGGAGGGAACTCACCGGTACTTCAGAAAATGCAAAACAGTATCAAAGAAAAGGAGTGGATAAAGTAAGAGAGAGTGAGCAGGGTAATACTTAACACAATAATCAACAGTGATCCAATGAACACACCCATGAAAATAAGAGCATGCAAAAGTAAAGCACTAAACCTACCAAAAAAACCCCCCAGAACAACTAAACCCCCCAAAACCTGCAAAAGACAAACTGTTAAAATTTCATTCTGGACTCTGAAAGGGATATGGATATTAGGTGCCAATCCTCCTTGACACTTACTAGTAATCATATACACTCTGCCCTGGAAGATGTGAATGTTCCAAGCACACATCCTATACTACACCTTTGATGCCTGGGCAAACCTATGCCTTAGGTTAACTGCAGACCTGCTGAGAATGAAAATGGGCAAAATTCCAAGTGCCTAAAAATAGCCCCCAGAAATTTCCCCAGTGACACCCACACTTGGACCCTTCCTACATCCAGAATTCCCCTTAGAATCTTCCTGCTCATCACACATTGTCAGAGAGGATCCCATAACAGTTTGGTACCTATGATGATGCTCAAATCACAATGTCTGCATTTGTGAGTACAAGGCCTACTTTCCAGAACTAAAAACTGTGGTCTCCAGGAAGAATACACAAAGATTAAAAAAAAAAACAAACCAAAAAGGTAAAAACAGAGTTTGAAGTAAACAAACAAAAAAAATAGCCTAGGTCTGACTTCTAGAAGATACTTGGGTATGTAACCTGTGTGTTATGTGTCAGGTAACCCGCAAAATGACAGGGTAGTTACACAGTTACCTGGTACATCTCGTAGATTTTCATACACCACTTGCAAAAACCACCTCTCTGAGCATTTTCAGTCTTGACAGCCAACTCCAATACCTTTGTCTGCATTGTTTTTCTAAAGAAGATAACATTTCACTCTTTGCAGTACCCCCGCGGGCAAGCTGTTGGTTACTGCCATCTCCAGCATCCACTGGTGGCCTCTGATTTAAGACCAGAAGGGCAGGTGGGACAAATCAAGCTCAAAGAAGCTGCCTCTCCTTCTCCAGAAATTTCAGCAAAAAGACTCAGTACCCAGATGGGAGGAAAAGGCAAACTTCTCCAGCTGCCATGGCTTCCTACCAACCCACAGAAGGTAAACCAGAATTAGCCTCTTCCAACTGCTTTCTCTGACTGTCCTCCTGAACCCCATGACATGCACAAAGACCTTGCTGATCCCAGAGGTTATTCTATGACAGTCTTGTGAGCACTTAAAGCTGGAATAGGAGAGGAACACCATGACTCTGCCTTTTCACAGTCCTCACCATCATGCAGCAGGTTCACAGCAAAAGCTATCTCTCACCTTGTTGACCTCTAGGAAACCATACACTTGGCAGCCCTCATTCTTCTGCTCTTGCATTTTCTGGCTAAACCCTTCCCTCTTGCACTGCTCTATGCTATCTGGGTTCTTGAAGGCCCAGCCTCGCCGCCTGTATGCTTCTCTGACATCGTCACAAGTATTACAACACCTGCAAAAAGCACAAGCACCATCTTACCATCTTTATCATTAAGAAGAGATGCTCCAGCTCAGACTTGAATCCTTGGCAGATTCCTCTTCACCAAAGCAACAATGCAAACATTGGGGACTGGACCTTGAAAAGTGGCCTAAAGCTCCTGAAGGAGCTTGAGCTTTTTGATGTGCCTTTTGAGATTTGGAGGTGAGGATGCATGCTGTTTGAATGCAGGACCAGAGTTTGAAGAGGGCTCTGCCTGCCCATTTACACAGCCAAGGCAGCCTTTGGCAAAGAAATTTGCCACAAAAACAACAGCAGCGTCCCACAGTTTTGAGCAGTTTGGAATTTCCTCATGTTAACAAAGCATCTGCCTGTTTCTATTCCTAATTCCCTCAGTTTATAGGCCAAGACATTGGGCTAAAGGGAGGCTTAATAGCCTTTACTTCGTACTTTGCTACCTGTGGATAACACCTTGGTTACTAGAAAAAAAAAAAGCAGGTTGCTTCCTTGGTTTCATGTTCTGCTGGACCAAAGATTGAAGGCAGGAATTATGAATCCCTCAAGATGAAAACACCTCTGGGAAAGGACACAACTTGACACATGGGACAAACCAAGTTACGACTGAGCCAAAAATAGCCAAGGTTAGTCCAGAACCTATGGACTATCATGGATCCATTCTTACAGGAGTTTACTTGTAGGAGAAATGAGAAACACAAAGAGACACCCATTGTTTGTGTTAGCAATAAATGTCTGGTCTTTGCTCCTGTAAGGATGCAATGCCAGCAGAAGAAGTGAGAAGGCAAGGCCAGGACATAACCAGGTTTTATGACAAAACAGCTCACATAACAGTGACATCATTTACACATGTCTGTTCTTTACACCGAATAAACCCAGAAAATATCTCGTCTGCTGAGATACAATTTTTGTACTGCTTAAACAGACATGTAGACAATCCAAATAACCTAGAACTGCACCTTCTCAACAACCTTGAGTGCAGCTCCCAGAGGCATAGCCAAACTACAGCTCTCATCTCTGAATACGTGCCCAAGAGGAGGATTTTACTGCACAGACCTTCAGAAACATTTGGAAAAAAAAGAAATCCATACAACATACCTGGAGTCAAGTGCTAAGAAGATAGGAAAAAGGTGTAAAGGTTACCGAATGTCCTCTGACTCTGCCCCATAACAGCTCTCGCAGCGATCAGCATCCAAAGAATTTGGATCAAACACTTTTTCTTCTTCTTTTCCTAGCTCTAAGACAGAAGAAGATTCAAAGCGATGAGACATGTCTACAAACTCTGTCTTGCACTCTTGTTCTGCTATATGCACAATGACTGCACTACACATGATGTGCAGCTGTACATCCTGCATCCAAAGCCCAGGTGAAATGGTATGTATGGAGCCTGCTGAGGCGTGAAGTAAGACCAAGAAGGAGCATAGCATTTTTCATCTCAAAAATAGCCTCCATGGAAAGAACTGGCTATCTGTAAGCCTCGCTGGAGCATCAGACATTACTTGCATAAAGGCTTTGCTAAAACGTTGTCTAAAGTAGACCACATCAGTGCATTATAAGTGATACTGGACCTGCTTCACAACATGTTGAATAGTTTTTGTCTCCAGACATTAAATTTGTAAAGTCACAACCTGTGAGGGCTGCTAAGTGACACAGCAGTAAGAACACTATCATCACATTCCCATGACAACTGGAGAAACCTTTGTACCTGCCAACTGTTCAGCTCTTGGCTAAGTTTAGCCTTTCAACATCAACAATAGAAATGTTACATCTGAGTGATACAAAGCTACAAATTTGATCATGCTGATATGCAGAACTACACTGACTCCCAGAAAAGGGAATAAGTAACTCATGTTTTGGAAAGGGAAAATCAGAACAGTATTACTGTGAGATTGCAATGCTTTGTCAGAATCATTTCTGGTTTGTATCGAAGTATAAGGATGAGTCATAATATGTAAAAAATGTAAAGGAGAAGTTTATGTACCCAAGGATCACTTACTACAGCTTGCAGACAAACCAACTCAAATATATTTATCAGGTGTGCATTAACGCACATAAAGCTAATGGAATAAGGTGCAAGTTTAGGCTTAAGTGACAAGTCACTGGAGCCTTCCCTGGAGAGAGGCTCTTTCCTTGAACCACATTGTTCCATTTGTTCACGGACTGTGATTTAAAGATACAACCAAAGCCAAGTTTTGCCAGAACAGCTGCTTGATTTTTAACCACAAAAGACCACTAACTGAGCAACTTTTTTCCTCAAATGCATCCATGGGTCTTTGTCATAATTTCAGAGAGACCAGGCAAAGACTCCCTTGCAAATGTACTGAGTATATGAGTAGTTTAATAGATCTGCATGCTACAAAGTCTTCAAAACTTTGTGACATTTCAACACTCTACAGCTGTCACTTGTCCCCATGAATCTCAAAACAGGCATATAATAGAACGACTACCAGAGCATCCATTCAGGACAGGCAGAACAGCACTTTACCATGTCTCTCAGCCTCTGGAGTCACACGATTGCCAGCTTTATCCAAACGTTGTTTAAACAGATTGTGCTCTACATCCAGCTGCTGCTCTCCTGCTACATCCATGGCATCGATGCTTAAATCTGAAATCAGCGAGCAACAAACACACATTTGCTATGGGCAAACTGAGCCTCTTGAGCCTCTGTCAAGGACAAAAATTATCAGCAGCATTCAGAAGTCTTACTCACAAGCACAAGGCATATGTGGAAAAATAACATCTAGATTGATCTTCAGTTTATCTCCCCTTGATTTGTCAACATACAATTCCGGATGAACCTGGGAACAAAGAAAAAACAGGGAGTCTCGTTTCACTTGGAAGCAAATCAAAAGGCCACTTTCCCTCAGTGCTCTGGCCCAGGAGCTGATTTTTAAGACAGAGGATTTGCCAGATACCTGAGCTGCTGCCATGCACACAGAAACCCAGCACATGTCACTTATAATGCAGTTGAAAAGGAGAATAACTGCGGGATCTCTGAGCATGGGTAGGGGCAGGGGTTCCGCGCTTGCTTTCCCTTCTTGGCATGGCTGCTCGCAAGCGGCGGGACATTGGGCTCCGCTGCGCCGTCCCGGCGGGCGGACACAGCCGCAGGAGGGCAACCCGCTCCCACCGCCGCGGCGACCGGCCAGGGCACAGAAAAACACCGCGAACTGCGGGTCTGTGGGGCGCGAAGCGGCTGCCTGGGCAGCCCAGGGGAACAGTCCGGCGGAGGCAGAGGTGAGGGCCGGTCGGCCGTCCTGGAGGGCCGCCCGCCGCGAGCGGGAGGCGGCATCGGGGGGGCTGGGCCCGCCCCGTCGGCGGTACTCACCTCCTTGGTGAGGTAGTACTGCAGCTCCGAGAAGAAAAGAAGCACCATGATGAGCCCGCTGACAGCCGTCACTGCCGGGGAGACGAGAACCGGTCAGCCCCGCCGCAATCCGCTCGTCGCCGCCCCCAGCCGCTGCCGAGCGCCAGCCCGCAAGGGTCCCCCGGCCGCCCGCAGCCCGCCCTCTCACCCAGCGCTCCCCCGCACGTCTTGACCCGAAAGTCTTCCAGGGTCTTGGGGAAAGCGTCGAACCGCTTCAGCCTCCACAGCGACTCCATAACACCGCGCGGCCCGGAACCGAACCCTCTTTCCGGGGCCGGCCTCGCCCCCGCTCCCGGACCCGCCCCCGGCGAAGAGCGGCTCTCTCTGCACGGGGCATGTTCCCCATCCCGTCCGTGGGCTCCAGCTGGGGACGGTCGCTGACGCCCTTTGGAGAGCAGCCGAGCTGTCCCTCGGGCCGGCTGTGGCGGCAACAGTGTGGAAAGCAAAGCGGCCCTGCAGAGTACCAGTGCTTTGGAAGGAAAAAGGGAAGGAGAGGGGAAAAGGAAGGAAAGAAAGAATCTAACTGTATGGAAAGTAGGCTGGACTTTTATAGTGTAAAGAAGTTGACTGCCACTCATATGCTTCCAGGTCAGTTTAGCAGCTTATCTGTCAAGTCTTACTTCAAAGGGACAGATGTGTCTTTGAAGATGGTAAGCAAAGTCGGCCTTTTTGTATATCCAACACCAAAAAATATCACTGGCTCCATGGGTTGCTCATCACAGAACAGCCACAGCAAATAAGAGTGAATATTTGTTTATTTTACAAGCAGGTTATATAAGGATGCACAAAAAAAAAAGTCACTGAAGGTACTAAATCATTGGCAAGAAGCAGAATGTATAAGATTAAGTGTATCTGGCAAATTTTTCCCCAAGTTTCAGCAGAGCCAGCTGTTTCTTGAAAACTCAAGAAAACTCAAGAGAACTATGCTAAATCATAGTTCTCTTCTTCTGACCAAAAAACCAGGGCGTCCTGTTTAAGATAAAAGCAAGAAAATAATCGTATCTGAAACAGGTCTGCACTGCATATTAATATTACGTCATTTATCTATAAAAAACATATATTAAATCACCTGTTCTGTCATAAGGGACATCACCATTGTAGGAGAATGGCTTGCAGAGCAAGGTCACATAAATGGAATGTACGTGCACAACCCAGCCTTTGTAGCCGACTCTGAGATGTCCTTGACAGGAGATAAAGAAGAGCAGGAGCCAAGACTGTAAACAACTTAAAGCTACACAAGCGGGCACATGCGCACAAGCAAGCAAGTGGCCAATTGGATATACCAGCGTGTCGTGTAAACAATGCCTTTGCTTATATTAATGCTTGTTTTTGTAAAAATAAACGAAGTAGCACCAATACCTCTGTGAGTGTGCGTGCTATATTCGGGCGACTCTCCACACACCATTTTTCTTCCCTATTTTGTAAACACTACTTTATAGGTAATATATTTAAATACACTGTTTTTTCCATACCCAAATAACTTATAATGGCAAAAACAGAGGATGTTTTTAGAATAAATTATATAATCAAGAAGTGAATGGATTTGTTTTCCAATCTTACTCTGAGTTCTATTGAGCTTTCAGACAAGCAACTCATTACTTGATATATAAATATTCAAATTACACTGAAATACATTATAAGCACTTATTTTCCAGAGTGCTGGAAACTCACTGACTTTCCGTGGAACATGTTCAGAAGTGAGGCTGTGTGACATCACTGCAGATCACAGATTTGCTCAAACCCTGGCCTCAGCCACTTGAGCACCTGTAGAACAGAAGCAGATATGGACAGCTGTTAAAAGTAATTCCTATGTCAACAGTTCTGAGCTAGGAATTTTAACTTTTTTAAAGTATAAAACTTCGTTCCTTTTATAAACAAATCATTCTTTTCCAGCTGTGCAATGTAATAAAGTCTAATTTCACAAGGACAAATGACCATCACATGACCATTTCACATGACCATCTTGGTTTTGAGAAAATGTAACTTAGAGTCAAGAGATTTATATATTAGTTCCAGATTACATGGTTTTACAGACTTTTGGGGCAGTTTACCAGCACTTAGGTTCAAATTTGTTATAAACTTTAATTAAAACTAATTGCTTTAGTTACAAATATGGGGCTGTCCCCAGCAACTAACTTCCAGAGTAGTAGAAATCTACTTAAACACTTTACTCGTTTAGCCTTGACAGTATTAAAAAAAGCAGGGTAAGAGATCATCCTTTGCCCAACGCATTACATAACCGACTGCCACAATAACTCACAGGAAAATTAAAAAATTCACCCATTCAAGTTTCATGTAACTTTTAATTAAAATAGTATTTATAACTGATAAATGTTGGCAGATGTTCTGTTCTTTTCCAAAAAAAGTGGTAGTAGAAGAACCTTTGGCAGGGGAACAAATGTGGCTGCCCTCGAGGGCACACCTGAGGGAAACAGCATCCCGAGAGGGACAGCCCCAGGCAAAAGTCAGTTAAGGTCACCTTCTCCCAGAATTGTAGGTTGGGTTGGTTTGCTTTGGTTTGGTTTGGATTTTTACTGGGACATCTAGTGCGACTTTAATCAGTCCTTTCCTAGCAACTGTAAAAATTTGTGACATTCTTGGGTTTGCTGTAAAAAAATCTCATGTTTGTATGTATTTATAAATCTCCTGCCAGTCCTTAGCGAGGTGTTGGGGTGAGGAGGAGCAGAGTAAGTTCTGACATGCTTCTGTCAGAGAACTTGACTAGGGTAGCTGTTATATAGAATCGGGACAATGGGGGCCACTCAGCAGGTGAAACAATTTTTCAGCCTCAAGTTAGTAAAGGCTTTTAAGTAAGAGTAATCCTTGGACGTAGTCAATATAGAAGGTAGCATCCAAATTGTGGTGGTGAACTCTTGAAATCGAGATTTCAAGTGCTTTTCCATGGGAAGGAAAGCACATAGCACCAGTGTTTAAAGTGCAGATGTTAGGCTGCCTGTGGGAGGCAAAGGCCAGCAATATCTTTCTGACCTGGCACCTTTTGTGTGGGGAGTAATCCCCAGACAAAGTCAATTTTGCAGCTTGACTCCAAATTTCAGAGGTTGGGCCCAGAAAGTGAGTCAAAGCGACTTTTCTTGGCAAGGAAAACACCAGTTCCTACTGTTGGTGCTCCAGATTATCATCTGCCAAGTGGCAGTAAAGGCCAGCAAGATCTTTCTGTCTTTGCACCTATTGTGTGGGAGCAATCTTTGAATGTATTCAGTATCGGTGGTTGGATCCATTTTCAGTGGTTGGCTCCTGAAAGAGGATTGCAGTGCTTTTATATAGGAAGTAAATCATGTAGCCACAATGTTTCCGGTGCAGAGGATAGGCTGACCAGGGAAGGTAAAAGCCACCAAGACCTTTCTGTCTTGACACCTTTTGTTTTGGAGCAATCCCCAGATGTATCCTATAATACAGATTCCAAGTGTCCTGAATGTGAATGACAGTACCTTATTTGGAAGGGAAGCACCTAGCCCTACTCTTGGTGCTGCAGGTGTTAGGCTGCCCAGGGGAGGTAAAGACCAGCAAGAGTTTTGGAAAATTTTGTATGGGAGCAATCACTGGACATATTCAATACTAGAGGTGATATCTGAATTTCTAAATTTTGGTGGATGGCTCTGGAAGAAGAATGACAATCCTTTTCAATAGGAAAAAAAGCACATATCTCCTCTTTCAGGTGCACATGATTTGCTACCCAGGTGAGGCAAAGGCCAGAACCTTTCTGTCTTGGCACATTTTGCAATCAGTCCTTAGACATGTTCAATATTGGAGGTTCGTTCCTAGTGTCAGAACTGTCTTCCTGAATGTGAACGACAGTACCTTTCTTTGAGAAAGGAAACACCTAGTTCTGCTGGTTTGCCTGCAGATGATCATCTGCCAAGTGAAAGTGAAGAGGAGATTTAGACGTTTTTGTTCTGTAACCTTTTCTGTGGTAGCAATCTTAGTACATAAATTTCAGTGTGGAATATGTCCATGGCTGTGGTCTCTTGCTAGAGCATTAAAGGCCTTTGCCATGAGAAGGAAAGCACCTCTTCCCAGTATTTGAAGTGCAGAAGACAGGCTGCACAAGGAAAGGTAAAGCCTAGCTATTTTGGAGGTGGGAACCACATTTCTCCAGAGATGACGGGTTCCTCTCTTTGGCAAGGAAACCAGGTTTGGATCTACACACTGGGTGTGGTTTAGAGAATGTCTAAGTGAATTGAACTGCTTTTCCAATACACAGTGTTATCCCTAAGAGCTGTTGCACTGTTACAGTGGGAATGCAAAAATCAAACTGTTGAGCTTTTAGTCCTAGTACCTTTAGTGTCTGAGCAGTCAGTGGTGCAATTCAGTTTTGGCTCCTGACCCTGTGAGACTGAAGGATTATGATGGTACATAGAGCTGAGAAGGAAAGTGCAAATACCAGGGTGTGTTGTGCAGCTCAGTGGGTGCAGTTGAAGGTGGAGCCAGCAGGAGCTTGCTCACCTGGCACTTTTGTGAGCTATGCTTTTGCTGGATGTTTTCATTTTTGTAGCTGGACTCTGGAGAAGTGAAAAAAATTATTGGCACATATAATTCGTGTTGCCATTTGAGTGTGGTGCACCTTCAGTCTCTCAGAATTCAAAATGTCCATCTACTTCTCACACAGAAAAATGTGGCCAGCAAACTGCTTCTGTCAAAACACACCAGTGCCATGCACTTTCCTTCTCAGCTATTCATACCATCACATTCTGTCACTCTTGGAGTATAAATCTAAAATGAAAACTTGCTAGCTACATCTCGCCAGGACACACATAGTTCCTGAAATTTTCCTTTGCCTCACAGCCTTTCATGAACATATCATGCACTGGGGTTCTATGCCTTCCTTCTCAGCTGTGTACTGTCAAATTTTTTTACTCTGTCAGATCCCAATTTCAAACCTTAAAACAATGCTTCCATAAATAAAAGGTACAAAAAGTCAGCATTTGCATTAACCTTCCCTTGCTGTCTATAAACTACTACAAGCACACCTCTGCTATGTGCTTTCCTTCTCAGCTACTTGTACCATTATACTCTTGCAGTCTGAATCTAAACTGAAAAGTTTCCAGCTACAGCTCACACAGAAAAATTCACCAGGGCAGAAAGCTTGTTGCACCTTGCTTGTTAAATCTGGAAACTTTTATTTGCAGCACAATTGGCAGTCCCTTTCCCTTTTTAGCCAATGAACTGCAGTCACACTACGTTGCTTTGCGCTTTCCTACTCAGCTATATGTACCATCATGCACTTTGAGTTATGGAGAGACCAACAAGTCCATGTAACTCCACACACAAAGATGTGCCAGTACAGAAACAGTTGCTGGAACATTCTTTCTCATGGCAGCAATTCAACAACACACCACATACTGGGGCTATGCACCTTCCTTCTCAGCGATATGTACTGTCACATTTTTTCACTCTTGCAAAACCTTGCTTCAAACCTTAAAATATCCAGAAGCTGCTCCCATACAAATGGTCTAAGAGCAAATTCCCAGTGCTGACCTGCACATTCCCTCTGCAGCCTATAAGCCACACCAAGCTCACTGCTATTATGCACTTTTTTTCTCAGCAATCACCTCACATTCAATCTCACAGTTTCTAAAGCTAAACCAATTTGTTTCCAGCTAGAGCTCAACTAGGAAAATGTGCCAGCACAGAAAGCTGGCTCTCCACCTTACAAGTGCTAACTTGCATTCAAGCTGCATTCAAGTGACAGTCACTGCCTTCTTGCTGCCTCTAAACTGCAGACACCCCATTGTGTTCTGCCCATTCTTTGTCCGGTATATGTATCATCATGCACTTTGAGGCTCACACGCTTTAAAGTACCCATCTCTCACACACAAAAATGTATCATGACAGAGGTACTTACTAGATTACCCCTTCTCATGGCAGCATTTCAAGTACACACCACACACTGGGGCTTATGCACATTCCTTCCAAGCTATATGTACGGTCACATTTTTTCACTCTCGCAAATCCAAGTTTCAAACCTGTCAGAGACTGAAATGTTATAGTTCATGGTTTAAACATTATTATAAAGGACTTTTATACATTATGACAAAACTGTGTAAGGAAGCTGCACCAGCAAAGCTGCACTGAAGACCACCACGCCCTGAAAGGCCTCCTGGGCTGAGGCCTGAACTGTGAGTTAATTTAAGATTAACGTGACACTATTCTCAGGTCTGGGTTGGGGGGAAAGAATGCTTTCACAGGGGGACCAAGCCCAGCAGCTGTCCTGAGAACCGTCCCTGCCTTGATTTGGGGTAGGGGGAAACCGTAACCCATAGCTGTTATCTACTGAAGCCAGGTTTGCAGACTCCCCACCACCACCCTCACCAGCAAAGGGGGAGGAGGAGGAGGGTTTTGGGTGCATGGTGAAACCCCCGGTCAGAGGCAGTGAACAACCCTCCTCCATTACACAAACTGGCTCAACTGTGAAATGCCCCGACAACACAGGAAAGCCACATCCAGGGGACGTTCAGGTGAAGGGGTGTTATGGGTTCAGAATGATTCATATTTATGTTATGAGTTCAGGATGATTCCCATGCACTAAAAAACCTGAGACACACTTGTGATTGCAAAGCAGATTTATTTTAATACTTGCAATAGCAAATAATACACACCGACCCCTGGATTTCTGAAAAGCCGACAAACAGGAGAAGGAGATGGAGCATGGTGCTCGGCAGGAGGGGCAGGCAGGCAGCGCACCTTCAGGGTGTCCTCTGGATCAAACCGGCGTGCATCTTGTCCTCCTCACCCCTACACCCCAGAACCACACCTTACACCTCCTCCTCAGCAGTGGGATCTTTTTTAGTTATGGCATCATCTCATGCGTGGCCAGCATGCAAGATGAGGCCACAACAGCTCATGATACTGACTCCATGCCAACAATGGCTCCATTGTGTATTATTCCTCTTTCTAAGATTAGGTTCCCACTGATTAGCCTATACATTGTTTCTCTTTTGAGGATCAAGTTCCCACCAGTTAAACATACAGTTTTCTCATTATCTCGTGCACATCTCATTATTGATGTGCACAACCATGGACCAAATATGGCAAGACATAACTCTGGTCCCTGACACAAGAGGCAGCAGAAGAAATATCATAATCTGTCAAAGACCCCCAAAACACTCCTCAGACTCATTCCTGAGGCCTTGCACCAGAGCACTGCATGTGGTGCAGGGTGATGCAACTGATCCTGAGTCTTGCAGGATACAGTGTCCCCCCTCAGGGGAGGTACCTAGGCGTTCCCAGCTAGCCCAAATGTATGTTAATCCATTGAATTCTATGTTCTCTGTTGGGGATCCTCACCACCAAGAAGAGAGGACCACCACATGGAGAGGACCAACGGGCCACTGCTGGAATCCACAGAGGGGTGATATATTTCTCTATCACTCTTCCTGTCCCCCCTCCCCTTTCTATTTCTTTCTCTTTCTCTCTCTTTCTCATTCTCTCTCTTTCTCTTTCTCTCTCTTTCTCTTTCTTTTACTGTTAAATAAAATCTATCAATTTTTTGGTATCAACATTTAACCTTGTTTGTGTTTTAGCCTCATTTCCAGGAATATTCAAACGTCAGGTTCTTTCCGATATTCATATTCAGCAGATCATAACAAAACCTTAAAACCTCCAGCAGCTGCTTCCATACAACATTTTTAAGAACAGAAGCCTAAAACCAGCACTCACCTTCCCCTTTGTAGCATATATAGTGCACCTTTTTTTCCTCAGCTTTATGTACCATCATACAGTTTCAGTGTCCCAGAGTCCAAAGTGTCTAGCTACCTCTTGCTCAGAGAAATGTGCCAGGATGGAAGCAGTCGCTACTTTCTATTCTAAGGGCTCTCAACAAACCACGACAATCTGGGCCTATGTGGCGATTTTCTGCACACACGTGTCCCCAGGGGATGTCCCTGGCCATGTGTCGGGGTAGGGAGATGCTCCCAGGTGCTCAGCAGTGCCTGGGGTGCCCTGGGGCACAGCACAAGCCCAGATTTATCTCCCCCTGTGGCTGTGGGTTTGCGCTCACTCTGCCACGCTTCCTCAGGGCACAGCCTTGCTCTCTACCCTGGTGTCACACAGATCCAAGGCTGCGGCTGTTCTGGGCCCCCTCACTTGGGGACACCTGGGAAATCTCAGATTTCGGAACTGTTTCAGGTTCTTGCAGGACATTCCTTTCCCAGCTATATTTCTTGAAATGGCAGTGTGGGGAATCGAGAGGGTTATTTGTGTATTAGGAACAGACAACTTTATATGTAAATAAATCCAAAACCAAGCAGGTCCCTTCTATGTTTTTGTTGAAATGTATGAAGGACCTGTCAGTCCTAACTTGCTCTGCCTTTACGTAAGTGTAATACAATGAAAAACCCCTGAGTTGGTACCACCGACACAACACATAAAGCAGAAAAAACATTTGTTGTCTTCACAAGGCAAATATTTGTGTATCCACTGCAGGAACAGACTGACTTGAGCATTTTCACAGTACATTTCCCATAGAATTTGGAGGCTCCAACAAAAGCAGCAGGGCTGGATTTTGTTTGTGACCTGCAGGGCTGCCTCCAGCTCTGGGGTTCCCAAGAGGAAAAGGACATGGAACTGCTGCAACAAGTCCAGAGGAGGCCAGGAAATTGCTGAGGGCACAAGAGAATCTCCCTTGAGCACACAGGCTGAGAATGTTGGGGCCGTTGAGCCTGGAGAAGGGAAGGTTGTGTGGAGACCTCCCAGGACCATTCCAGGATGTGAAGGGGCTACAGGGAAGCGGGAGCGCGACGCTTCCTCAGGAACTGCACTGACAGGGCAAGGGGCAAAGGGCTCCAAAGCACAGTAGGAATGGATTTGATGATAGGGAAATATTCTTTCCTGTGAGGGTGCTGAGGCCCTGGCACAGGCTGTGCCAAGATTTTGAGGATGACCCATCCCTGGAAATTTGATCCAAGGTTGCACGGGGCCCTGAGCAACCTGGTCTGGTGGGAGGTTGCTCAGCTCGGAACAAGATGAATTTTAGGGTCCCTTACAAGCCAGACCACTGAAGGATTCCATCACTACAGCCCCCCATGGGCAGTGGCCGTGGAACTCCCATGACATCTCAGCTCCCAGGATTCCCAGAAGAGCAGATCCTGGCAGCCTTCCTCTGGGGATAATCCTCTGACATTCGGAAGTTTCTCATGCCAAATCCCAATTTCAGCAGACAGCATCTGGGTGCAAACGATGGCTCTTCCACAGGAAGGAAAACCTGGACAGCCACTGTGTTATGGCCAATTGAGTGGTGGCATTCAGGGCTCCAAGGACAGAGAGAGCAGAAGGTCCTGGCAGCTGTTGTCTGGAAGAAACCCTCCGACATTTGGAATTTTTGGAATCTGAATGCCAATTTCAGCCCTGAGCACCTGGCTGTGAGTGCTGGCTCTTTTCCACAGGAAGGAAAACCTGGACAGCCATGGTCTTATGGCCAGCTGAGATGTGGTATTCAGGGCTCTAAAGATAGCCAGAATAGTAGTTCCTGACAGCCTCGATCTGGAGATAATCCTGCAATGTTCAGATTTTTTGGAGGCCGAATCCCATTTTTGGTCACAAGCTCCTGGCTGCGAACGATGGCTCTTTAACATGGGAAGGAAAACCTGGACACCCAGGGTCTACATGGCAGTTGGGAGAGGGCATTCAGGGTTCCAAGACCAGCCAGAGCAGGAGTTCATAGCAGCGTTATCCAGGGAGATATCTTTCAACGTTTGCTATTTTTGCGGCGGAATCCAAACCTTGGCCTGAATCCCTTGCTGCGAATGATGGCCTTTTTCAACAGAGAAGGACTTATGCAGCAACAGTTTCTTTNTGGCCTGAATCCCTTGCTGCGAATGATGGCCTTTTTCAACAGAGAAGGACTTATGCAGCAACAGTTTCTTTCCTGGAACAGGCATTGATCTTGTCCCCTGATATCCTGCTAAGTATGGATTTCAAAGAGAACGTGAAGTTTCTTTGGAGCTGCATGCTCTCACTCAGAGTAATTCTCCAGGAGTAAGGCAGGTTTTCTTCTTGTGTTAAAGAGCCGTCTTTCGCTGCTGAAATTGGGATTTGGCATGCAAAAACTCTGAATGTCAGAGGATCATCTCCAGAGCAAGGCTGCCAGGATCTGCTCTTCTGGAAATCCTTGGAGCTCTGAATGCCGCCTCCTAACTGGCATTTAGACCCTGGGTGTCCACGTTTTTCTTCTTGTGGAAAAGAGCTATTGTTCACAGACAGGTGCTTGTGGCTGAAATTGGGTTTCAGCCTCCAAAAATGCCAAAAGTTGCAAGACATCTCCCTGAAGAAAGCTGCCAGGGACTCCTGCTCTGGCTGGCCTTGGAACCCTGAATGCACTCGCCCAACGGGCCTTTAGACTCTGGGTGTCCACGTTTTTCTTCTTGTGGAAAAGAGCTATTGTTCCCAGACAGGTGCTTGTGGCTGAAATTGGGTTTCAGCCGCCAAAAATGCCAAAAGTTGCAAGACATCTCCCTGAAGAAAGCTGCCAGGGACTCCTGCTCTGGCTGGCCTTGGAACCCTGAATGCACTCGCCCAACGGGCCTTTAGACTCTGGGTGTCCACGTTTTTCTTCTTGTGGAAAAGAGCTATTGTTCCCAGACAGGTGCTTGTGGCTGAAATTGGGTTTCAGCCGCCAAAAATGCCAAAAGTTGCAAGACATCTCCCTGAAGAAAGCTGCCAGGGACTCCTGCTCTGGCTGGCCTTGGAACCCTGAATGCACTCGCCCAACTGGCAAGAAGACCCTGGCTGTCCAGGTTTTCCTTCCTGTGGAAAAGTGCTATGGTTAACAGCCAGGTGCCCAGTGCTGAGAGTGGGATTTGGCCTCAAAAATTTCCAAATGTTGGAGGGTTTCCTCCAGACAAAGGGTGCCAGGAACTTCTACTCTCTCTTTCCTTGGACCCCTGAATGCTGCCTCTCAACTGGCCATAAGACCCTGGCTGTCCAGCCTTTCTTACAATTGAAGGGAGCCATCGTTCGCAGCCAGGTGCATGGGGTCACGATTAGGATTCAGTATGCCTAGATTTCTAACATGTGAGGATTTCTTCCAGGTGCGATCTGCAAGGAATGATGGGTCTGTCTGTCTTTGGACTCCAATATGTCATTTCTCAAGGTGCCTTGAAAAAGTCTCTGTCCAGGTTTCCTTTGGTGTGCTCTTGTGCCTTGGGAAAATGCGAGTCTTTCTGCTCCCCAAAACAGTTACTACTCCCTACCTGATGAAATCTGCCTGAAGAAATCTGTGAGCATGAAAAGGATTTTGTATCCCTTTTTGAGTGTGGTGAATGCATGTGTTTGTACTTGAAAGGGTAAGGTCAGTGACATCTTTTTGTCCTGACACAGTTTGGAATGCTGGGACGGTTGCTACTTGGCTCTGCGCGATCGGTGCTTTAGATGCGAGCGAGGTGCCTTTCCCTACTTTCGGGAGTCGACAGCGCCATCGTGTGGTTGTTTCTATGAACGCTCACAATATCCAGGAAAAAGCCAAGCATTTCTCTGTCCGGGCAACGTTAGAGTGGAAGCATTTAAGATAAGAGCTCTCTTAGGGAACTTGGCTCTTCGAGACTAAATTAATGTGATCTTAGTCGTCTTTTTGTTGCCTTTGTGCTTTACAGGCAGCAAAACAAAAGGGAATTCCAGCACCCTCTCTTTCCTCTAGAACCATTTCTGTGGGACCAGCTATGTGTAGTCGAAATTTTCTGCTCTCGCAGGTGTGTTGCTCGCGTCCAGCAGCTTGTCCCATAAAAAAGGGTCGAGAAATATCGCCCATGCTGCTCAGCACCTTCTCCCTTGCTGCACTTCAGCCACACCAAACAAACTTCCGCACTATGGATTTGCATTCTCAGCACCTTGCGCCATCATAATTTTTGACTCTCAGAGTGTAAAGCTAAACCAAATGGTGTCCACCTAAGGCTTGGCTAGAAACATGTACCAGCCCAGGAAGCTGTCTTCCACCATACCCTTTACCATGAAAAACTGGAATTTGGTAGGTAATCCAGGGGAAGTAAGACACCACTTGCAGCCGGCAGAGCGCGACAAGACAATGGTTCTCCGCAGGTTCATTCTCACCCTAAATGAGCATCAGGCCTTCTCATGATCCCTGAACATGAACCTCAAACCCTACTTACCTGACGGAGCTATGTGCCGGCACAGAAGCACTGCAGAAGATTAGATATTCGTACTCAACCTCATGAGCATCACACCTTCTCCCGATCCTGGAGTGGCATGACGCGGCCGGCTACGTGGCGCACAGAGCTGTGTGCCGCCTCAGAAGCACTCCAGCGCACTGTGGCTGTGGAAATACGGCGCTGTAATTCCCTTCTCAGCTCTGCCAACCACCACGGCCTGATCCCAGAGCATTGCTCAGAGCGAGAACATGCTTCTGCGAA